>JADLZN010010175.1:184840-226272 GCA_018155175.1 Sinocyclocheilus anophthalmus | reverse complement strand
AGAGAGAGAGAGAGGAGAGAGAGGGAGGGAGAGAGGGAGGGAGTGAGGAGAGAGAGAGAGAGAGCCGGCGTGCGAGGGAGATGAGAGAGAGGGAGAGAGGAGGGGAGAGGAGAGAGGAAGATTGAGAGAGGAGACGGGGAGAGAGAAGATGGAGAGAGGGCGGAGAGAGAGAGAGAGGAGAGGGAGAGAGAGAGAGAGAGAGAGATATATATAGAGAGAGAGAGAGAGAGATTTCATATCAGACGCTATCAGTTCATGCGTTTCATTTCTCACAGCAGATGAAATGAAGATGCTGTATAATAAAACAGACACTTTAGATTGAGCCGTGTAAAGAGTTTGGTGTTGTTAGCTTGCTGTGTTTACAGTCTCCAGTGTCGGGGAGCAACTAGTTACATGTAACGGAATTACATAATAATACAAAATAAATGTAATTGAACGGGTACAGTTACTGAGGAAAAAAAGGGGAATTAAATTAGAGTACTTGAAATTTGAAAGATTACGAAAAGGGGGTTACCATCTGAATATTTTCTCACGCACACGATTTAATTGATTATTCGTAAATTGCATTGACGCTAAAATATGATCCTTTGTGGAAATCCAGGCTAAAGGCTCAAAATCTAATTATGAGATAACGCGCATCAAAGTTTGATTTCAACCATTAATTTCACTATGATTCAATCTTTGACATGGTCTCAGTCAATCAGTAATAAAGATATCAATGTTACATTTTAACAGAATGTTCTTTACCTTATGAAGGATGATTTTATATAGAAAACAGCAAATCACCAAAAAATGACTTTAGCTGGGTTTATACAGACAGGGTCACAAATATGACACCCCAGGAGTTTAGGACACATGCTTATTCCATAACCGTTTTATTTTTCCTATTTGGGTTTATGTATATGCGTTATTTTTTAAGATTAACTGTTAGATGCCAGTGTTTTACTGCAAGGCTATGCATAGATTTGATTTCAAAAACAGTATCATAGTTATTAAACTATATCTTGTTATGATTTTAAATCTGCATTTAACCTCAGAACGATCTCAAAGTGAAAAGAGGAGCTAAAGTCTGATTCTGTGGTGGCTGTGCTTTCAATTAAATTATTACAATCTTAATAGAAGGATGAAGGATTCTGAAAGTCTGACAGTAATCAGTGTTGAGTACTGTACGGTTCACCCGGCCTGTTTGAAAATGATTAACAGTTGAAAACATTAGAAAGTTATCAAATGTAATCAGTTACATTACTTTAATAAAGTAACTGAAGTAGTTACACTACAGGTTACATTTTAATAGAGTAACTTGTAATCTGTAACCTGATACATTTACAAAGTAACCTTCCCAGCACACACACACACACACACAAACACACACACACACACACACACACACAGACTTGTGTTTGTTCTCCTCCACAGAAGACGAGGAGAAAGATCTTCTCAGTGCGGCGGCTGCATTCCTGCACAGGGAGGAGACACAGACGCAGACGCTTCCAGAAGATAAAACCCGCTCCAGTAAACACACAGACCGGAAGCGCAGAACCGCACCCAGAGCCGCTCTCATTTATCACGAGGATGATGATGATGAGGGTCAGCGCTCTGAACGGGCAGATTTCAGGACGCCTGCGTGTGGGTTTGTGTCAGGACCTCTGGTGGGCTTTAATGCACAACCACACAATACACAGATGCATGCACTCGTTATTTCCAGAGATAACTGCAGGACCAGCGCAAACACTTCTGTTAGCACAAGCTGATCTGATTTTCTGTCTTTATCACACGCATCGCTGACCAGAGGAGTGTAACTAACACAACAACCACATCTCTCTCAGGGTTTATTTACACTTTTTATAATACATATACAATAATACAATAATGTACTGCATCTAATCTGAATCAGGCTTTCACAAACTGGGGTTTGTGAGATAACGAAAAGCTAATAACTAAATAAATCATAAAAATGCTAAATGAAAATAATTTTTAAATTAAATTTAGATATATTATATATATTTTACATGTAATATTTGTATTTTATACATTTATAGAATTTATATAATTAAATTATTTACGTTCACAGTTACTTGAGTAAAAGTTTTAGCAATTTGTGCTTTCATTTTTATCAGTTTTTAAATTGTCCATATGGGTTTTGATATTTTTTAGTTTATTTAGTTAGTTTTAGTGCTTCAGTTTGAAAGATAAATGTTTTTGGCTTTGTCTATTTAATGCATTCTAAATATTACTGGATGATGATACGCAGCTGCACACACGAAACCATTTTTATTTCTTTAAATATTTATTTTATTTATTATTTTTATTTTATTTTATTTATTTTTTTTTTTTTTTTTTTTTTTTTTTTATTTAAAATTTTTATTTTTTATTTTTATTTTTTATTATTATTTTTTTATTACGGTTTAGTTCAATAACTCAACAGCTCCATTCCAAATTAATTAAATTTTTTTATTTAGAATTTTTTTGTTTTAAATAAAGAATGTGTTAAACAGCATATCGGTTTGAGGACATTAATAAGCAGCTTGATAATGAGCAATAATCTGATGATAACGACTCTGTGAGACGATGATAATGATGCTGATGTCATATATTCAGATTAAGCTCATCACAGCAGCGTCTGATATGAATGAATGGATCAATAACGATCAGTGAGAATTATCTGGCAGCATCGGAGCAGCCGGCTCTAAATCGCCTCAGTTAATTAGTGATATTGTGTGGATTAATAGAGCTGTGAGTCACTGACAGTTCGTGTAATGAGAGCGAGACGCTTCACGCTGAGATGAAAGATCATCACAAAACGTCTGTAAAACTCTCCTAATGAAGGACTACAGGCTGATCGCACATGAACAGGTTTGAAAATGAAACTATAATGTGTTAACACAACTAATTAGTGACAGAATAGTTCAATAATAACTTGTCCGTCACATCTGATCTTTCTTCTCACGTCACGACCATGTACGCCATGCTAACAATACAAAACTCACAATTACTGTTAAAAACAGCAGCACCTCAAACAGACCATTTCTAGACATTCAAAAATGCATATAACTTCCTGCAAATGTGCTGTTCTTCCTCAGTTTTTCCAGCACACATATCTAAACATTCTTAAATCAAGATGAGTTTGCTGGAGATTAGGGTTGCAAAGGGGTGGAACATTTCCGGAAGCTTTCCAAAAAACTCCCTGGAACATAAAAAAAAAAAAAAAAAATCCTGGAATGTTTCCGAAACTTACTGGAAATTTTCCACCTTTTTGCAACCGTACTGGAGATGCACAATAACAGAAGATAACGAGTCGATAAGTGAAAATGAAGTGAGTTTATGTTTAAAACAAGAGCAAATATCTGCCAATAGGGTCGGGAAAATAAACATAATTCACAAGGAAAACAAGTAGATTTTTCTGACTCCATTTGGCAGATATTTGTTCTAGTATTAAAGGTCATATGATGCTTTTTTAAAGATCATTATTTTGTGTATTTGGTGTAACAGAATATGTTGACATGCTTAAATCAAAAAACACATTGTTTTTCAAATACTGTACATTATTGTAGGTCCTCATTGCCCGCCTCTCTCAAACGCTTCGTTTTAACAAAGCCCCTTCCTTTGACAAGCGCAGTCTGCTCTGATTGGCCAGCTGACCCAGTGCATTGTGATTGGCCGAACACCACAAGCACTCGTCGGAAATGTAACGCCCCTTATCATAATCGCCAGCTTCATCTTTCAAAATAAATGTAAAGACAGTAAATAATGTCATTAGTTTTACCATCAGTTCAAGCCCGAAAGGGGGACAGAGTCTCGTGACAGACACAGTGATGATGCGGGTATGTGTGTGCAGTAACAAGCCACGGTTAAGGACAGCGACTCCACTGTGATGTGAAACCCCCTCTCTCTCTTCGCCTCTCTCTCACACCCACACAAACAACACACACACACCACACACACAAAGGCCAGATGTCAGAGCAAAGTCAGAATGACTCCTCGCCTAGGGTCACGAAACGGAGCCATAAAATGCGTCGCTGTTATGTTGTAAGTCATCTTAAAAATTCCTAAATGCATCTACTTTCTCCTAGAAACACACAGCGTCTCCCTGACATGCTGCTTCAACACTAACTGCGGTTACTGAAAACACACCTTCTTTCTTTGCGTGTACATTTGGCCCACATTATGCAAATATTTCCACATAGTGAGGTAGATATGTTTTTTTTTTTTTTTCTGGGGGCATGTCTAGAACGAGCCGTTTTAGGTGGGTGTGGCAGAGTCTTAAATTTGATAAAGAATATATCTTTGGTTTGAGACTTTAGTCTTTGCAACTTTAGGGGTCTTATCTATGCACGAACAGCTTGTAACATCCCAAAGAGAAAGGACAATTTGAAATTGCATCATATGACCCAGTGAAGCATAAACTTCCACTAGAACACTATCTGTCATGTGCTCCAGTAATGATCTGGATTAGGGAAACGCTTTCGATATTTATACGGGGGGGCGGGAGGGGGGGGGGGGGTTTTAGGGTGGTAGAGAAGATTAAATACTGCATTAGAATGTGATCTGTAAGGAATTGACTTTACCAAACATCACTGTAAACAGCATTCATTCATCTAAATACGTTTCTGGAGTGATTCTAAGAGCCGCTTCTGTTTACTGCACACTCAAGTTTTCTCTCAAACATCTACTTTACAGCATGAAGCGCCTCTGCAAGCTGTCTATATCAGTAAATAAACATTAGAGGAAAAAGTATCCTCCTTTTCCTTGCATCACAGAGAGTCCGTGTGTTTCTGGAGCTTCATTTATCATTGATGAAGCTGTAAAGTGTGCTGGGATCTTCAGATGGATCTGTCCTGTACTGATGAAGTGTGTTCATAAAAGATGTATTTAAATATGGCTTACTAAGATGAAATAAAGTGAAATATAATGAGTGTATAGTCTAAGATTCCACAGAATGCTCTTCTCTAGACTTCATTTCTCTGGTGAACTGACGAGCTGTGGACACTGATGACTTGCCTGAGGTAAATGAAATGCTATGTGACGTTTACAAGCTGTTTTAATCGCATCTTCATCATAATGAGACGTTATCATGTGATCTCTGGTGGAGCCCAAACAAGCCATTACTGAAGAATGACAAACATTTAATCCACATCCATCATCTCTCTCTCTCTCTCACACACACACACACACACACTCTCACACGTCTGGTTTGCTATCCTTGTGGGGACTCTCCATAGTCGTATTGGTTTTTATACTGTACATACTGTATTTTCTATTGCCCTGCACCTAAACCTACCCCTTACAGGAAACTTTGTGCATTTTTAGATTTTCAAAAAACTTCATTCCATGTGATTTATTAGCTTGTTTACCCGTGGGGACCACAATTTAGGTTCCCACCGTGACACGAGTCCCCATGAGTCTGTGTGTAGTCAGGTTTAAGTCCCCATCAGGATAGAAAAACAGTACACACACACACACACACACACACGCACACGCACACATGCACTCACACAATCACGCACACACACTTAAACGCACACACTCACGCACACACACTTAAACGCGCACACACACACGCACACTCACACTCACTCACGCACACACTCAAACACACACGCACTCAAACGCACACACACAGCAGGCTGGCATGAGGATGTATGGGTGTATATAGTGTTGCTGAATAGGCAGCGAGTGGTTTTCGCTTACTAAACTA
The DNA here is from genome assembly GCA_018155175.1 of Sinocyclocheilus anophthalmus. NCBI lineage: Eukaryota > Metazoa > Chordata > Actinopteri > Cypriniformes > Cyprinidae > Sinocyclocheilus > Sinocyclocheilus anophthalmus. The sequence continues at coordinate 220,577 of JADLZN010010175.1, read as the reverse complement.
CAAGCTCATCTGATGCACACACACACACACACAGATCTGCTGCAATTAATAGACAGCAATATAAACATCAAGACTAGAGTAAAAATCTTGTTAGATCTCATTACATCTGCAATGTACAAGCACACACACACAATTCACAGAATTAACCAGTAAGTGAGGTTAGGGCCCGGGGAATCCAGGGGCCCCATCTGATATTGGCAAAACATAGGCTATTTGGCATCAAATGTTCACTCACCACTCAAAACAGACAGCTTCACTAATTAACAGAACGTCATGAGATCGCGATGAACTGAAGTGAATGACAGCTTTTAGTGATCATAGAGGGAGCACTCTTTGCGCACTTTCTAGGCTGTATAATACTGTCTGACTGTCTCAGAACAGATATATTAACCTTGGAGAAGAAAGTGTTTTGTGTCATGACTTAATTTATCTTGATGTTTCAAAATGACTCGCTTGTGTGCTTTTCCTATGCTGCGCACTCACACAAATGCACGAATGCGATGACTGGAGATTTTCGTTTTCGATTCATTTCTCAGCAAACCCTACCGTATGCCTTAAGAACACTTGGAATTTGGAACGAGTTGCATGGGATAATTTTATGACATTTGAGTCCTTTTTGTAAAAAAGATTGAAGAAGGTTAACAATTCATTAAATCGGCAAATGCAAGTGTTTTTTTTTTATAAATAATGTCTTCTTTTGTGATCCGAAAAAAAAATAAGGTAACCTAATATATGGCTTTAGAACAGCATCAGGTTGACTAATTACTTAAGTTGTAAAGAGATAAATAAACTATAAACTATGAAAGAGAGAGTGAGCAAAATAAGGGTTAGGCGTAAAAGAGCACATAGTTATTGTGTTGGGGCCCCATACCTGAAATTTGCTTATGGCCCCCAAATCACTAAGTCCACCCCTGAACACACACACACACCCTAGCAACCACCTAGAACAGCCCATCATCATGGCGATGAGTTTTACACAGGTTATCATCATTCACATCATCAAGAGAATGTCTAAATGCAGTTAATTATTCATGAACTGAGTATCTTCGCATATCCTCTCTGCATGCGCAGCACTGACGGGTGACAGCAGAAGCAGCAGCGCTTCACAGAGTGTTCTAGACTGCCAAAGAATGTTAATGTGGAGTTCTGATACAAAGACAGTGAGATACAGTGAATGAGCAGTGACCTGATGAGCACTTAATGAGCACACACACACACACACACACACACACTGTTGGGGGAAGTTACTTTTAAAAGTAATGCGTTACAATATTGCATCACTTCTTAAAAAAGTAACTATTTGCATTACTTAGTTACTTTTTATGGTTAAAAAGACACCTTGGCAATTGAATCGGCATTGGCTAGTTCATTTTTTTGTTTACTCGCCAGACTGATAAATATATATAAACAGACTAAAATAAGCTGCAGTCAAATGACAGATGAGCAAAGCTAACATGATGATCGATTGAGTGTGATGTGAACTAAATCTGGTGCAAACATTGATTTCAAACATGCCACCCAAAATGCATCCTAATCCAAATAAATATTCACATCAATAGAGATATAAACAGCGTCCTTAGCCAGTGATTCCCACTGGATCTCATGTGTCTGCAGCTGAAGAAAAGCAATCAGGAGCAGCAGCGCAATCTAGAAGCGGTTTCAGAAACTTACCGTACTGCTCAACCGGCCACTCAATGACAGATATAAAAGAAAACAGACAGGAACTTTCTGAAGAAAGATAAACATGTATAGTGATGAAAGCCAAAATATTAAATGGCATGGATGAATATTTACGCGTACTCACTATTTTGTAGGGGAGGGGGGGGGGCAGGGGGGGGGGGGGGGGGGTTAGTGATGAGTTCAGAGCACAAATTACAGGGGGTTAGAAATGACTTTAGAAAGATGGCAGCATCCTAATGTTATTTTTACACAGAGATTGGTAGCTCTGTTCGTAAAATCTGTTAACTTTATTGGCGTCAGCTGGTGTATTCTGAGTGACACTATCTGTGATGGACAGAGCCATGGATCAGTCAAAGCTACACATACAGCTGATTTACACCAACACAGAACAACATCCTAAAGAACAGCCTCATTCAGACGGTCTCTCATCCACACACACTCACTCTCTCTCTCTCACACACACGCACATACGACACCTTCCACCCACCCACACACACACAGTAAATTATGTGTTGGAGAAGCACTGCTTCTGCTCCAGGGTGAGTGTGTTTGTTTCTTCTTCTCACGGCTGTCTATAAAAATAAAGCTGCGTCTGATCTCAGGGAGGAGTGTTTCATAAGACAACACACACACACACGCCTCGCTCCTCTTTATCCACGCATGCAGACGAACCAAACTGAACCGAACCCAGAGCACCTAATCACAAGATTTCACACACACACAAAACACACACACACAACACACACACACCCACACACACAACCAAACAGACACACCCAGTCACACACAAACACATACTCACACACACTCACTCTCAACACACACACACCCCACACTCACTAGAGCGACTCAACAGCAGCAGCAACGAAAAGCTCACAATCAATAACTCAGGTTTAATTATGAGGATTAACAGATCAATAATAACATCACTGACTTATTACACCTTTGTTTGGAGACGTCTCATGATTTTCCTCACATTATTACAGTTATTATAAAGGGTTATTACAGTTTACTACAACTAAAACAACAACTATTAACATTTTAGTTATTTGAAATTAAATAAACATTACCTGAAATCTTTTTTTTTTTTAACTTAACTTATTTTTTTATTTCATTTAATTGCCAAATGCCAAGTTGACACCATTTCTCATTTTAATTTAGTCTGACACACTAAAATAACTACATTTACTTTAAAATGTACTAAAATACCTAAAACTGAAATTAAAATGAATATAAACTATGAAGACAAAAAATAAAAATGACAAAAACAAAAATACTAAAATAACAACTAAACTGGAAAATATAAAATGAAAAACGATTCTAAATATTAATAAAAAGTATAATAGAATCTTAATTAGATTAAAATAACACTTGATGCACACTGATCCTGTAAGAGTCAAGTTTCTCATTGAGAGAATGATTGACAGCTGTGATGACATCACAACATCAATAATGCATACTGCATTTATTTGCATAATTAATTGTGATCGGTCTGTTCTCTCCTGCATCTGTTGAATCATCTCTAGGTGTCCATCAGCAGCTGTTCATTTACCACGGTCTCCGAGGTCACGACCCGCTTTAAGGATAGTAAATATGAGATGGGGGGGGGGGAACGGAGATTTGATCTCCTCATTAGTGAATGGCTTTTTTGTGATCAACTTTTAATTGTCTTTTACATATAACATCATAGCATCCATTCAAACCAAACAAAAACAACAACAGACATACAATCAACAATGCAAAGAGTCCAGTCAATGAGGAGAGAGAAAATATTCACTCCTTTATGTGATCGAGTATGCTAGAGGAAAAATATTGCCAAGCATAAATAGCACTAGGTTTGGCCTTATTAATTCGTGCTGTTGTACATTCACAAGTCACTGTTTTAAGGAGGCTATGGAGCACAAAACCAGTCATAAGGGTCAATTTTATAAAATTGAGAGTTATGCATCATCTGAAAGTTGAGCTTTCCATTGATGTGTGGTTTGTTAGGATTGGACAATATTTGAAAATCTGGAATCTGAGGGTGCAAAAAAATCTAAATATTGAGAAAATCATCTTTAAAGTTGTTCAAATGAAGTTCTTAGCAATGCATATTACTAATCAAAAATTAAGTTTTGATATATTTACGGTAGGACATTTACTAAATATCTTCATGGAACATGATCTTTACTTAATATCCTAATGATTTTTGGCATAAAAGAAATATGTACAAAGTATTACCTGTGCTACTTATGACTGCTTTTGTGCTCCAGAGTCACACGTGTGTGGTGTAAACCACTTCTGTATTATTGTCTTCTTTGCAGCTGTGAAACCAGCAAACAACATTCCCTTCTGTATTGAGCTTCTACAGAATCTAGAATCATCGTAAACTTGGGTTAGCAAAGTAATCAATTTGTAGTAAGGAGGATTAATTATTACTTGATGCCACGACTGATGTGTGAAATGCAGTAACGTGAAATAAGCAAAGTTTCAGGGAATGAAAACACGTCTGCTTCTCTTACACGACCAGCACAAGCAGAAACAGCTCAGTCATATTAGCAGCTTTGCTTTATCCAGCAAACTAATGCGAGCAGCTCCGGATAAACCCGTGCATGAAGCGCTTCCATCTGTCATAATGAATCCAAAACTCTTAATCAATACGGGTTAGTGCGGGCAAAAACAGCTCCATCTAGCAGAGCATAATCCTGGCGATTAAAGCCGAGCAAATCCAGCCTCAAATGCAGTCGCAGCGCATTTCCCAACACATGCATTCAATACAATACAAACTTTATTTTCATAGCACAATTAAAACAACAAGTGCATTCCAGCATCATTACCTACAGTCACACAAACATTAAAATGTAAAACCTGATCACTCTAATCAATTCTAAAAGCTCTACTAAAAAGGTACGATTTCAATCTAGACTTAAAAGCAACATTTAATACGCATTGGTTCCATAATCGAGGAGCAGCCCGTCACCCTTTGATTTTGATCGAACGTCTGAACGAAGTGTGAAACCAAACTTGATGAAGGGATTAAGCCATATTGCACTTTCGGTTTTAGTTCGTTTGACAGATACTGTGCCAAAGCATAATGAAACAAATATATGTTAAAAACTACAGTTTTTGCCCGGAAGGCCTATTGTTTCATACCGTCGTGTGACCACGATAATATCGCGATATCGTGATATTGATCACATTGTAACATCCCTACTTCCCATGCATGTGTGTCCCAGCCTCACCTTCATCCGGATCGTTCCTCGCCGAGGCCTCCAGCAGAGCGATGCTCGCCGCAAACGAAACCCTCCTGTAGTTCTCCCGCAGGTTCCCGTGACCGCGGCGTTTGTCGGCCTTGCGCTTCTTGTTCTGCATTTCCTTCTCGTAGACGGCCCATCGCTTGAGCTGCTGCGTGCGACGCTTCTGCGCAGCCCGGAGCCGTTCCAGACTGGGCACCTTATCCAGCTGCTGCAGCTCCGTCAGCAGCTCCAGGTGACTGGCCATGATGATGATGAGGGTGATGAAGGTGATGAAGGTGAGGCGGTGAATCTAACAGGGGCTGCAGCTCCCTGCCAAACCTCCACCCTTCATCCTGAACCTGGAGGAAGACACAGATTATGATTCCGATCCCGACAAACACGCAAAACACAAAGCAGCTCATAAAACCAGATCCGTGGGGTTTAAAGTGTGAAAACTGTGATAAATCGCAGCATAAAACAATTAACAGTTTAGTGTTTGTAATACAATGCCACTAGGTTTCTACAGTATAAAGTTCCCCAGCATTTCTTTTAGCACAAATAGCATTTCCAACATGCGTTGGCTTCATGTTTGGAGAGCAGAAGATCAGATCCACACACACACACACACACACACACACACACACGACACACTAGACCACAATGAAAAATGTTCTTGTTTGGTGACGTTTCCTCATATGTGCTCTAATATCGAAATAAATATTAATATTTATCAAAACATATCTGCACGGAGAAAACAACAGGTGAATTGATGATTAATTTACTTCTGCTCTAATACGCCGAGTCTAAATGAAAACAGTCAGAAGAATCTGTGTTAAAAGGATGCATTTAAATGCAACGCAATTAAATATACTGGGCTTAAAATAAAATACATTCAAATACAAGTTAACATTATGAAACTACATTTATAATGTCACAGAAGATTTTGGTTTCAAATAAATGCTGATCTTTTGAACTTTCTTTCTGTGAATCGTTATGAAAATAAAATGTAATGTAGGTCCCCCTTTTTGGTGGGTTCTTGGAAGGTTTCCACACATACATATATTAGGGCTGTACATTTAACGCGTTAATTAGATTAATTAATTACGGTGAAAAATAACGTGTAAAATTTATTAGCACACTTGCATCGCAAGAAAAATATGATGCAGAGCAACAACTCACTGCGTGATGAAGCCTAGAGAACGTAATTAGAATGTCCCTAAAATTCAAGATATGGGGCAAAAATGCCGTTTGAGTTTTTGTCTAATATTTACATCATATAGTTAAACAATACCACACGAGCAATAGGCTAAGTGCAATACCACACGAGTGCAAATGTGATACTGATCTAATACAACAGTTCAGTAAATAAGAAGTTAATATTGTGTTATTTTAGACACAATGTTGTCTGTTTTGCTCAATTTTGCCAACGAAAATATAAAGACAAAGCAGAACTGTTCGTCTCCGAGCAACACATTTCTTAATCCACGTTTTGAATTAATTGGGTGAATTATTAGACGCGCTGGATTTGAAGTGTTCCTCTCTATCACTCGCGCCGGGTACTTTGATGTCACACACGATCGCTCTGATGTGATGTCGCTTCATAGTCGAACAAGCTATGATTCAATGGCCCATTCATAAAGAGAACCATTTACTTCACTCCTGAATGAATCAGACATTTGAACGAATCAAATGAATGAATAAATGACTCATGAAGACATTTATCGCCACCTGCTGGCAGTTTTAGTTTATTATTTAGAATATCATTCATTAAAGAAATAATTTCATATTTCCATAGCAATAATATTAATAAAAATTATTGAAGGTATAGTTCACCCACCCAAAAATTTAAATTGTCATCATTTACTAAAAGAGTATATGTAATAAATTATGTTGAATCAAACTAAATATTTCTTGCTTATGCTACTTTTTGTAATGTCTGTTTGATTCTTTACACAACAATGACTTTAAATTATCTTTTGGGAGTAATATCTCAGCCAAATTTTAATTAGATTTAATTAATGCCACATCTGTAACCTAGATAAAAAAATGGTTATCATTACCAGACTAATATTATATATATAATATATCTATTAATATAATAATAGATATAGAAGCTATATATATATATATATATATTATATATATATATATAAATATTATATGATAAATAGAAATAGAATACATATGTATATTATAGTATATTACCCCACAAACACTGAAACCAACCATCTGCCCTACATGAACACAGAGCTGTTCGTATGGTGGGTGTTGAGATTGTTCTATATAAATGCAGCAGCAGAGGCCCAATATAACGCATGTCTTTCTGCTGTATGTGGGGATTTACCAAAGTCATTTATCAGGCCGCAGGAGAAGAACATGGGCTTCACACATTACCGAGCAGATGAAGACGCCACGCTCATCTCTGCGGCTGTGCAATTCCACTGGTGAAGGGCAAAGCTGCAACACACACACACAAACAGAACTGTCACACTGTCACCATCGGACGACATCGAACACACACACACACACACACAACAGCTTATAACCATTTCCTGTGCTTATCGCCGCGATGATCTCAAAAACACGCTCATCCCCCGGGAGAGGCAGGTGAATCAAGCGGTGCGAGGGCCTCGTTTCCACTTCTATGCCACAGAGACACACACCACACACACACACACACCACCACACACACACACACAACACACACAACGTCCCTCACAGACATCTGAACCTGTCACACACAGGAGACGCTCAGGACATGCGCTCATTACCGAACAGTTTCATTCAGCATCATTAATATACAGGACATGCTAGGGCTGGGCGATTAATTCTAATTTAATGTTTTGCCACAATTTAATTTTAGAAATGGAGGATCGCGTTGAATAGTAATATTAGCAAACTGTTAGGGAATTAGACACTTGACAACATGCTGTGTGATTATAGTAAAGAGAAAAAGAACGAGCCACGTGGCTGTGCTCTGTGAGAACCATAAATATATCGTTAGGCACCATTCACTCAGAATGCGCATTTGTGTTGACAAAGATGCAACTGGGCAGGGAATAGGAACAAATTGCAAGAAGATTGGAGTGAACTTCTTTTAACTTGAGCACCGCATTTTTAGAATGCTGTTTTATCCAAGAGATGCGAGCGCAACAGTCAAACACGTCCATGTTTACAATGAAAAAGAAAAAAAAAAAAACAATCTATACGTAGTCTGAATATTTCATGTTTGCATCTTAGGGCACACGACCTGAAAGCTGCTGTTGTTTTTACAGAACATTTGTAGTTAATAATAGTCTACTGGTGTTATACCTTCAGTTACTTTGTACAAGATGTAGTTGTAGTTCATGCATCTTTTCTGCAAAGATACTTAACAAGTGATTTGTTTAACATTTACATCATGTTGACAACTTCATGTGTGCTGCACGTGGAATAGAATTTTCTTTAACTAGAAGGTTAATAAAGAAAAAGTTACTTCAATCATGTTGTAGTTACATTTTCAAGTTGACTAGTTAAAAATCGTATAAAATTGAGAATCGGTCAAACTTTCTAAAAAAAGATCTAAATTTTTTGCCAAATCGCCCAGCCCTAGCACATGCTTTCACACTCTTATCGTAAACTCTTCAGCAGACGTCACTGATGTGTAAATGTGTCGATGTTCATCTGTGTGAAGCTTTAGTGTTAAACTTCCGACTGGCACACACTCTATAGACCACAGTAAAAATCACTGAATAAACATGATAGGACTAGAGGTGTGCGATATGAATCTTCTACGATAATACTGTAATTGTTGTTTTGAATGTGTGAGCTGACATTAGAGAGTACGGTGTGCAAAAACCAAACAAAATCACACCTTGAGAGCCCATGCACTGACTGTGTGATGTATTTTACTCTATAAAAAATAAAGGTTCTGTATTGGCATTGATGGTTCCGTGAAGAACCTTTAACATACAGGCTCTTCATAGTGGAAAAACTATAATTGCTCAAATATTATTTGCAATTAGGTATGCAAAAGGCTGGAAAGTTTTCACTACATTTTGGAAACATTCCAGGAATTTTTTTTTTTAATCTTCTGGGAATTTCTGGAAAGTTTCCGGAAATTGCTCACCCCTTTGCAACCCTAATTCCAATAAGACGGAAAAAAAAGTTTCCTTTAAGAACTGATGACTGAAAGGTTCTTTGAGGAACCAATAAATATTCTTCTAAGTAAAAAAACCTTTAGGGAGCTATTTTTAAGAGTGGAGTAGAATGCCGTTTTAATGCCAAAGAAATTTAGTTTGAAACAAAGCCAGAGCAAAAGCAGTTCATTACTGAGTGAATCAGAGTTTTTGAACAAATCATCTGAGTGAATGATTCAATCACCATTCATAAAGACCAAGAAATCTGATTGGACGAACATTTTATACTCCTACGCCTTCCACAGACGATATAAATACAGACAAATACATTTAGAGCACTTCACTTAGTGATTGCTACTGGGATGTGAAGAGACTTTCAATCAGCAGAACAAAACATGTTTTTGAACCAAATCACCTACCTGCCTTTAATAGAAAAATTAATTTATATCACTGCTGAGCAGAATATGATGAATATGAAAAGCCTGTAAGTTAGCAGTCCACGACGTGCCTAAACCTGTCAAAGCACCAACAAAAACACACTCAGAAAAATACTGTCTAATTATTATGAAACAAAATCTTAGAAAATATTGAGATAAAATTTTTTGTCAATAACAAACTCTAATGAGAGATTGCAACAGAGGTGTGTGTGTGTGTGTTCATCAGCGAGAGTGCAGGTGTGCTGAGAGGACAACAGCATCAAAGACAAGACACACGCGCACACACACATGCACGCACGCGCGCACACACACACACTCTCTGCTGGGTCACACAAACCGCAGCTACTAGAACATGCAGTCAGTTTCAACCAGGACAAAAACATACTGCACAAATAAACCAGAGAATCAAACTCCAACAGCAGCGGCTCATTTTCCCGTTTGACCCCGTGACCTCATGACATCCGCTGGTTATTATTAAAAATAATAAGATAAATAGAAATAAAGTGGATTTCATATGGCTCTTGCTAACCTGCACTGATCTCCTTGGAACTTTTATTATTTCATATGAATTTGAGAACAGATCACACAGGTTACGTCAAATATAATCAACACCCAACAGTGTATTTCATCACTACAGAAGATTCAGATCAGATCTCATTCAGGAACCCAAACTAGGATGATGGGATATAACGAGCGTTTCATATCCCATCAGCATCGTCAGGCAGACACTAGTGAATGTCAGCAGTATTGGGTTAGCACAGGTTAACTCGGCTGTTAATGTGTGATGTGTCAACAGCACTGATCTGTTTAGAGGCAGCGAATACTTTCAGGCTGTTTTCAGCACTTAACAACAATAGAGACGTGCACAAGAGCCGCCAGCGCCTGCTGATCTCATAACAAGAATGGTAATTACATTACAGGATGCACACACACATGCGCACGCGGTTGTAAGTGCTATAATCAGGTCCCCGGTGCATCTACCAACCAAGGAAACGTGAAAAAGATTAACCCAGTCACTTAGTTTTGGGAAGCCTTTTTCTGCAAGCGTCTGAGAAAACGAGCGCGTCTGATTTCTCTCACTTGGTGACGTAGCAAAGGGATCTCATTATAATATTACCGACCCGTAATCTGTAAGTTTCCACCCACGGCGCCGTCATTTTGATTTCGCAAGCGACAGCGGTGTACCAGCTCTAATACCATGATGAAAGTTTGAGCGAAGCATGCTAACTGTTCTGTGTTTGGCTGCAGAGACGAGCACAGAACACTGTTTAGAGTCCCAGCCTCAGAGACGACAGAGCAGTGCATTTATTGATGTATTTACTGTATATTGCTGCTGCCACACAGATCTAAAAAAAAAAACATGCGATTTATTTCCCAGCTGTTTACATTCACAGACATAACCGACTGTTTTTGTAACTCGTGTGTGTTTTAAGGTAAACTTGTGTGAATGAGAGCTTAGTTTAGTGCTCGCATGCTGTGACAGCCGCTTTCTGTGCATGTGCTTCGGATGTGTGCGCTCAGAAAACCCTATATCTGAAGTTTAAACTCATATGGTTTAAAACGCATGATTTCAGCGCGATAAACATGATAATCAGAACCAAAACAGATGTGTTTAGCAGGTCTGAGCTGTAAAGGCGTAGCTCTATTCTGGAAAAGGGGGCGGGGCGCAGCAGCTCATTTGCATTTAAAAAGACAGGCACGAAAAACAGGTGTTTCTGCTTCCACTCAAATAGGCATTTTCAAAATGATATAATAAATGATTTGTGGAGTATTTTGAGCTGAAACTTCACAGACACATTCTGGGGACACCAGAGACTTATATTACATATTGTAAAAGGGGCATAATATCTCCACTCTCCATTGGGCTCAATGTTTCGCTTTACAATAACGAGCCTTTACGGTTACTGCACAGTAAAAAATGACCGTGATTTTAACGGTAAAAGACTGTAAAAATGCTACAGTAAAAACCTATTAGTTGGTTACTGGCAAGTTCCCTGTATTGAACATTACATGTAATTTTACAGAAGAAGAGAATGTATAATTTACAGTGAATAACCGTAAATTGACATTCCCAGAATTCCCTGCATTATATTTCACACTTGATGTTTTTTCGTTAAAATAAATGTGTTTTTTCTTGTCAGTTGTGTACATTAGGGTTGTATGTTGCAGCTAATGTTAAATTTATGTTTATTGCATTATTTCAGTTTCATGTGTGTTACCGTGATGGTGTTCAGTGTTTGAGTGAATAACTCTCTGCACCTTTATATGTTAGTATTTAAAAGCTGCTTGTGATGGGCTTTGGTTCATCATGTGACTCATCACCACCTGCTTTTGGTGGTTATCAGTGTATTACAAAGCTACAAAACAGATTTCAGTACTTCAACAGACTGGTAGCCAATATTAACATTATATCAGTTTATAAAATTACATTCTTCGAATGCAAGTTTAAGATAAATTCGTAAAACCTAAAATGTTGCTACTGTATTTTTTACAGTAGAATTCTGGCAACCACAGCTGCCAGTTTTTAATCTTAAATTTCATGGATTTGTTTTTTTGCAGTGCGCTCTAATAAAAGTACAGTTACTTGTGTGTGGATGCATGCAAGTTTATTATGATGTTATTTTTCCGATGCATTTGCAACATCAAAGTACATCAATATAAATGGTCTCGTCTCATCTCAACTCAAACTTTATTTCTAAAGCACTTTCAACACCACAATGTGGAACCAAAGAGCTGCACAGAAAGAATAAAAAATTAAAACAAACTACTAAGACGTATATTAACCACAATGAAAAACAACTTACAAAGCATCTTCAAAAGCCAAAGAAAACAGATGAGTTAATTCAGCACACTCTGAAAGTCTACAAGATGATTTTACAGACAGAAAAGGCCCAATCGAGGGACTATAAGCAGTAATTCATCCTTTGAACGCAGAGAAATATTAGATTGATGCAGTCGGATTAAATCAGAAACATACTCTGGTGCTAAACCATGCAAAGCTAACATATAGCAGCACTTTGTAATGAGTTCTGTATCATACAGACAGACAGCCAGACTTTATAAGCCCATGTTTGCCAAACAACGGTATAAGCAGGGCCTAAAATTAACAATCATACAATCAGCATTGATACAGTGTTACTCACCAGATGACTGGTAACTTTTTTTAATAATTCTATCGATGTCTGAGAACACAATATGGTTTAGCTCAATCATCAAGTCAAAGACCGTGTAGTGATTATATAAATATGTAATCTTTCCATAGTTTGCAGTAAACACTGCTTCACATGAACTGCTGCGAGTTTGAGTCGCCTCTAACACGCAAAAACATCCCAACATCTTCCCTAGTCTGTACTGAGAAGTATCTATGAACCTGCTGTCAACAAAAGAGAAGCATCAAAGGAGAAGTTTACCTGTGGTTTCCGCTAAAATAAAGCACTATGGTTTTTAAAGAAATACACATCACATACAGTTTAGCTCATACAGTTTCATGGCCATAGAAGATATATACATTTTCTCAGGTCACCGGCCAATGGCAGATGTGACTAAATGTTAGGCAAAATGAGACTTTAATATATTAAACCTCTCCCACACAAATATAAAAAACACTCACTCAGTACAGAAGTGTGATCAATTCAACAGGTAAGAAACAAACTACACTCTTCCAAATAAAGGTGCTTCACGGTGGTGATGCCACAGAAGAACTTTTTTGTCTGAATGGTTCCATAAAGAAGCTTTAACATCTGAAGAACCTTTCTGTTTCACTAAAGCTTCTTTGTGGTGAAAGAAGGTTCTTCAGATTATACAAGGCTAAGAAAGAGATGCTTCTTTAAAGAACCTTTGACTGAATGCTTCTTTGTGGAACCAAAAATGGTTCTTCTATGGTATCGCTTGAAGAACCTTTTAAGCACCTTTATTTTTAAGAGTGTAATTTCGATGTATAAAAAACATTTTAGTTTTTTTACTTATTTTTGTCTAAAATACACTACTGAATCAAATTAATGTTAAGCCTAATCAAAACAGAATCAGATTTTGAATCCAATTGAAACCCGATTCCCGCAGGACACCGCTGTTCACACCAGCTGAAGAAAACAAGTCAGGATTTAAACTTAGTCGTGACCTCTGACCTCTTCAGGGCACTCATGTGACCCTGAGCTCCTCACACACACTCACACACACACAGGACAAACACACACACACACACACAACAGTGTGTGAGGGAAAATGTGCGGTAAACGCATCACAAAATAACCCCAGACAGAGTGATCAGGTCAGAAAACCAGCATAAACCGGTTTACTCTGTGAAAATGATCATACATCATGCTTAATAATACAGCACTTCAGTAAACAAACATTAAATATTGATTGAAGTTAAACTGACTATATGAGCAGACACAGAGCTCATGATAGGAAAGATATTCGTGACCCTGGAGCACAAAAGCAGTGTTAAGTCGCTGCTGTTGTGATCGGTCATCTGGGCCAGTGTGTGCGGTGATCGGTCAACTGGGCCAGCTGTGGTTGTGAATGGTCAGCTGCGCAGCGTGTGCGGTGGATCGGTAAGATGGGACAAGTGTGCGGCTGACGGTCAACTGGGCCAAGTGTGTGCGCTGTGGATAGGTTCAGCTTGGGCCAGTGGTGTGCGGTGATCGGTCAATGGGCCAGTGTGTGTTGTGATCGGTCAACTGGGCAAGTGTGTGCGGTGCTCGGTTCGAGGGCCAGTGTGTGCGGTGATCGGTCAGCTGGGCCTAGAGTAGTGGACGAGTGAGGTTGTCGGAGGCGCGTTGAGCGGGCAGCTGCGGCCAGTGATGCGTGGTGATCGTGCAGATGGCCAGTGTCTGTTGTGATTGTCAGCGGGCCAGTGTGTGCGGTGATCGAGTCAGCGGGCGCAGCGTGGTGCGCTTGTGAATCCCGGTCAAACTGGGCAGTTGTGTGTTGGATCGGTAAGAGGGCCAGTGTGTGCGAGTGGTGATCGGTAAGCGGGGACAAGTGTTGTGCGCGTGATCGGGTCAGCTGGGCCAGTGTGTGCGGTGATCGGTCAGCTGGGCCAGTGAGTGCGGTGATCGGTCAGCTGGGCCAGTGTGTGTTGTGATCGGTCAACTGGGGCCGTTGTGTGCGGTGATCGGTCAGCGGGACAGTTGTGTGCGGTTGTGATCGCCGTCAGCTGGGCCAGTGTGTGACGGTGGATTGGTCAGCGGGCCAGAGTGTGTGCGGGATCGGTCAGCTGGGGCCAGTGTGTGCGGTGAATCGGTCAGCTGGGACAGGTGGCGGGATCGGTCAGATGGGCAAGTGGAGTGAGTGATCGGTACACGATGGGCCAGTGGTTGCGGGGGTGATAGGTCAGCTGGGGACAGCTGTGTGCTGTGATTGGTTGGCTGGGCCATTGTGTGTTGTGATTGGCACCACTCGGTGCTTGGTTGGGAAATGTCATGCCCCTTACATAGCTGCCTGCTGCGAGCTTCAGTGTAAATATCAAACACTGCAAAACAGCGTCAAAATCAAATCAATTTGAGCGCGATTTAAACCCGGATGATTGTAACCGCTCTAAGTTCGTCTGTCTTGGGAAAGCTAGCGTGTATCCGACATAGTGATAACACTCGTTGCCGTCTCTAGTGCAGCTCAACCAGGTCTCGCCCATTTGTCGATATTTGTGATATCAAAAATCCCAGAAAATATGCGTTGTAGTACAAACGAGTCATTCATTGTAGTTTTTGAAAAGTGATTTCTGTTAAATAAAATATCTCCTTTTGAAGTGGACTTTGAGCTTTGTAACTTTGCAGATCTTTTTTATGCTCAAACAGCAACATTACAGACTAACTAAAGCTGAAAAAGTGAAAGAGCATAATAGGACCCCTTTAAAGGCGATTTTCTCAATATTTAGATTTTTTTGCACCCTCAGATTCCAGATTTTAAAATAGTTGTATCTCAGCCAAATATTGTCCTATTCTAACAAACCATGCATCAATGGAAAGATTATTTATTCAGTGTTCAGATGATGTATAAATCTCAATCTCAAAGGTGGAACCTTATGACCACACAGGGTCACATTTGTGCACATACATGGAAATTCTGTTATTCTCTGTGTTATTTCAAAAGAATTCAAGATTTATGAATGTAATGGCAGTTTCTGCTTCAAGTCCTCGACAACTAGGACAAGAAATCCAGCCTGAATACATCAACCTTCAAGGACATCAGAGAGAGCGTGTGTGTGTCTGTTTTTTTATTCTGGTGGGGACTTAAACCTGAGTACACACAGACTCATGTCACGGTGGGGACCTAAATTGAGGTCCCCACAGGTAAACAAGCAGAATGGAGTGTATTGAAAATCTGAAATAGCAGAAGTCTCCTGTGAGGGGTAGGTTTAGGGGTAGGATTGGAGTAGGACAATAGAATATACGGTCTGTAAAGTATAAAAACCATTACGCCTATGGAGAGTCCCCACTTTTCACAAAAACAAACCTGTGAGTGTGTGTGTGAGAAAGTGTGTGTGTGTGAAAGTGTGTGAGGAGGAGAGAGAGAGAGAGTGGGGAAGAGAGAGAGAGAGAGGGGAGAGAGAGAGAGGAGAGAGAGAGGAGAGGAGCGAGAGAGGAGAGAGAGAGAGAGAAGAGAGAGAGAGAGAGAGGAGAGAGAGAGAGAGAGAGAGAGAGAGAGAGAGAGGAGAGTGAGTGAGTGAGTGAGTGAGTGCATGTGAGTGAGTGAGTGCGTGAGTGAGTGCAGTGAGTGAGCTGAGGAGTGAGTGAGTGAGTGAGTGAAGGTGCGCGCGATGTCAGCTCAGGCTGTTTCTGGGTCAGCATCTCCCCAGTTATCAGCCCAAACCAGGCCAGCTATAGAAAGACACACAGAAAGTGAGAGAACGAGCGGCGCTGCAGCAGCAGCAGAAGAGCAGCAGGTCATCTCATCAGGTTAGAGGTGACACACGATTACCTGTGACAGGTGAAACAGCCATAACCAATCATTCTGATCATCTGTAACGATCAGCAGCAGCTCCTGTAGAAACACAGCGCTGCAGCTTATGGATTCAAGTCAGTGTTTATGGAGTTACCGATGGTAAGCTGCAGCACCGGTTTCATCATTTGCCCACCGCCGTCGTTTTGATTTTTTGAAAGTAATAAAAATAATTTAGTTCAGTTAAAGAACAGACACTACAATTAAAACCTGAACTTGTGAGTCGAGCCGACTGATAAGAAGAGTGAGGCGAGACAGACAAGACGATGGCGGAAGATTTCGTTTCAAAACTAGATGCAAAAGCGCCTGTTGGCAATATTTTGGATTTTGTAAACTTGTTGACTTTAGCCGTTTATCTAAGGTGATGATGTTTTTTTAAACATTCGTTTCTCATTTATTTGGTTCCACAGTGTTTGCTGGTTTTTATTTTATTTAAACTTTGTTTAATTTATTTGACATCAAGGTGTATGCCGTGCCTCCAAGCTTTCTTATTCGTTTTGCTAATAAACGTTCTCTTCTTATTTATTTGGTTCCACAGTGTTTACTTTTCAGTTTTGTATATCTATTCAAACTTTGAGTAAGTTATTTGTTATTCTATATTAGCAATTGACGCCGAATTGACGCTAATTTGAAAGTGAAAGTAAAATGCGCACGGCATTTTTAAGCTATTTAAAAGTGAAGGAAAGCGAGGAAGAGAGGGAAGGAAAACAGAAAAGGGTTTGTTCATGGTTTCGGTTTCATCTGTTGATGATGGTGACATGAAATTAAGAAAAACTTCTATTCTGTAAAATATCTGTCTGCAAAAAATTGCAAATTCTAACATTCATGTTTTTTGGCCACCTGAATTATTTATTATTTCCAGGTTGTAACTTCATGAAATTTAAATCATCAAACAACAAAATATATTTTTTTAATTATCGAAAGAGTTTTCTTTTCATTATAGTGAATAGTTACAAGTTTGAAAATGTAACATTTCAATAATGTAATGACACATTCACATGTTCACAGTTCTCTGATGTCAGTTAATAGTAACATGACATGCAGGTAAACAAATAAAATAAATCAAAAATTATTGAATGAAAATATTTTTTGTATTAAAATAATTTTTATCAAAGTTATGATTTTTTGGGGGAAAAAACAAATGTGTCCCTGCAGCACAAAAGCAGTGTTAAGTCGCTGGGGGATATTTGTAGCAATAGCCAACAATACATTATAAGGGTCAAGATTATCGATTTTTCTTTTATGCCAAAAAAACATTAGGATATTAAGTAAAGATCATGTTGTTCCATGAAGATATTTTGTAAATTTTATACTGTAAATATATCAAAACTTAATTTCTGATTTATGCATTAAGAACTTCATTTGGACAACATTAAAGATGATTTTCTCAATATTTAGATTTTTTTTTGCACCCTCAGATTCCAGATTTTCAAATAGTTGTATCTCAGCCAAATATTGTGCTATCCTAACAAACCATACATCAATGGAAAGCTTATTTATTCAGCTTTCAGATGATGTATAAGTCTCAATTTCGAAAAATGGACCCTTATGACTTATTTTGTGCTCCAGGGTCACATAGGATTCAAAAGGCCCCAGCTAACAACCTGTGACATAAAAACAAACCAAACGGTTAGGAAAGCGACCGTTGCGCCGGTCACACCAACAGCGTTCCTGCATTAAACCAAATGAAGCTCTCGAGTCCAGCGGCGCTGCATGGAAAAGCTGTGTGGAACGGGAAAGGCTTGTGTGTGTGTTTTGTCTATTTCAGGCCGCTGTGACCGCAGTGGCCTGTTTCACACACACTGAGCTCTGACATCACTGAAGCAGCTCATTTGGGAAAAACACTGTGCTTTTATTTTTGAGAGATGTGACCACGCCAAACCCTCCACAGACCGACTATTGTTTGTGCCGTCTGCCACATAAAAAAAACACAGCCCAATGTCCACCGGCTCAGAGTCTGACTGACTGTTTGAATATAAATCAACAAGAAATAAAACATTTAATACAAACACAATAATCCAAAAGCAGGGAGTGTACACTTAATCAAATTGTGAACATTGTCTGCGAATATTAAAACATCAAACATCTGCTATTAAAATATAAAGTCTGTATGTTAATAAAGTTTATTGAAGCATTATTTTCAAATTAATACCACAGTTTTTGTAGGCTTTTTAATTTAAACAGTAAACCTGTAGTGCAAACTTTGTTTGCCAGTAAACGCAAGGAATTATTCAAATTTAATGTGATTTAAAATTTGAAAATTAATTTAAAATTTAATTAAAAGATTTTGTATGCACTCATTTAATTTATCCAAAGTGACACTGCATTCACAATAAACGTTTAATCAGTTCAAGCAATTTATGGAAGTCGAACCCTAGTTACAACCGTGAACTTCCTAGCTACACCCTAGCAACAGCCCAAAACTCCCTAGCAACAACTCCAAACTCCCTAGCAACACCCGAGCAACAACCCCAAACTCCCTAGCAACAACCCAGAACTCCCTGGCAACAACTCCAAACTCCCTAGCAACACCCGAGCAACAACCCCAAACTCCCTAGCAACACCCGAGCAACAACCCAGAACTCCCTAGCAACAATTTCTAATTCCATAGCAACACCTGAGCAACAGCCTCAAACTCCCTAGCAACACCCAAGCAACAACTCAACCCTGTGTTAAACTTCAAGGATTGCAGTAAAAAAAAAAAGTGTAATTTTTAATAATAATTTTAAAAACATCATATTAAATCATTAGAAGAAACTGAATTAATTAATTCATTCATAGGCCAATATTATTATTAAAGTACATTTTGAAAGTTTTATGAAGTCAATTGATTAAGACATGCTGTTTGATTAGTTCAGTTTAATTAAACCATTTAAAGGGGTGGCTGACTGTTTTTGTCTAGGATTGATTGTGTTTATTTGGTGCAGTCTAACATGTGTTAATGCTTAAAAAATAAAAACGCACGTTTATTCTACAACGCACTGTCCCTTCTCCTTTGAGCGCTCCCCCCCGATGATTTTTTATCAGGGTTTTGTGAACGTCCACAAAGGCAGTTGGGGTAGTCCTTACCAGCCATAACTGTAGGCATTAAACTGCCATGATTTTAAAAGACGATATCTTCGTTTGCATTGAACTTTCCGCTTTGTAACTTTGCAGATATTGTTTATGCTCAAGCAGCAACATTACACACTAACTAACGTAAAAAAAAAAAGTGAAATCGCAATCAACCACCGCTTTAAATAGAATCCAGAAAAATACTAAAATGGAAAACAGAATTAGGGGAAAACGAAAGAGATTCCACAGGGCTCATCAACACATTTCCTTATTGCTGCTCAATTCACTTTTCCTGCCAACTCATCGGAGGCCATCCGTCAAAGCTTTACGACGATTATGTCAGCATCCAGACCCACCTCGCCGTAACCGCTCTTCTAAATGTCAAATTAAATTGAAGGCACGCCAACGATTCTCTCTAGATTTAAAGCTAATTAAAGAACACGAGCGAGAGCCGTCAGTCTCTCGTCTGCTGCTGAAGCGCAGCACGCTGGGAACTAATCGCTCTCTTTTCGGCTGCTTTAAAGGAGTAATGATTGCGCTTTCATTAATATTTCACACTGGATGGACGTCTCGACGCAGCAGGAGAACAAACCGGTTTCAGGACTCAAGTGGACAAAAAGCAAAAGCTTCAGAAGGCCATAAATGAATAAAAATATGGATGCATGCAGACGCAATCTCTTCTTGAAAAGCAATGCCAGTCTGCAGCAGCACATGCATTCAGAACACACACACACACACACACACACACACACACACACACACACACACAGCAAAGCCGCCTGGTACAGGAAGGCACAAGAAAAGGCTGCGAGAACGAAGCTCTCAAAATATCTGACTGTTCTGATGCATCTCAAAATGAAACTTCAGAAACCAAAGCCACACTTGAGATTTACACCGTCACGGTTACAGCAAAAGAATCTCACAGTCTCGTCATCATCAGGATCTTCACACCGTTTATCGTGTTTTAACCCTGCACAAAGCAACGTCTCACACTTCTCATTTTGATGGCAAACATAACCAGACATAAACATAACATAACATTACCAGATTAAAACCTTTTTAAAAAAATGAAACATATGAACTTGCGGAGTTTGTGAAATACCAGAAAATGATGAACCTTAAACCTCATGAGATCTGACTTGTGTGTCCTAATCAGAATTACATAACTAATGACATTCGTCCTTGATGCAATATGAGGGTGGTAGTAAAAATTATGATAAACCGTTTATATTAAGTAAAGCTGTAGTACTGGCACATGTCTCACATTATATTTCTGACTAAAGTCAACATGATGCTTGGTTAGTCTGCATTAAAGTCAACGTTGACGTTGATTATTTCGTGCAACTGCAGCAAAAACTTGGAAATGCATGCAATCTCTGAAGCACTTGTGTGTTTTGGCTCATGTTCACCGAACAACAATAAAAGGAAAAGTCTAATGCAAAGTCTCCTTCTTTCTCACACACACAGTTACCATCCCGGCCCGTGAGGTCACTTCCTGTACAGGATGTAAGGCTGTATCTGATTGGCTGAGAGGCTCATTAATAGCTCTCACATGGGGCAGAAACGTGTGTAAACACAGACTGATGGGTAAAAGTCATCAACCACCTCCTTCGTCAGACTTTGGTCACGACTAACAGCGTTCTGACATCCTTTTGACACAGAACTAAAAAGCCCTTGTGCTGATGTGGGCAATGTTTGCCTGGAAAAGGAAAAACTAAGTCGTGGCTCAGCAAAAAAGGAGATTTGTGTGCCACTTGCTCTTCAGAGCGAAGTTTATTGCAAATGCAAGTTGTCACAAAAATAACAAAACAAGCCTTTTGCAATCACTAAAATTTGTGTTGCATTGCAAAAAACTTGCTGCAGCACTGCATCTGTAAACCTGCAGCAGATGCATGCACCGACACACACACACACACAGTTTTAATCTCATGCACCCACGTTAAGCTGTAAAGCGCACTGTAAACAGGTCTGTGCCCAGATTAAACTCACGCTGTAAACCGGGGTCACTGTTCAACTCGACGTCTGCAGCAAACGCAGCGCATGGATTACACAGCCGCAGGTGTTTGTGAAAATCCAGAGACGCCACACTGCTCAGAAAACAGCTTTTGATGTCAATCACCATGTGCGGAGCATATTAATTAATAAAGACGTCATCTGTTTTACCCAGCCTGTTAATATTACATGAGTTACAATCTCATTTCTGCTGCTGGAATTACTCAACAGCACAAACTCACATGATAACACCACATCACAACATCAGAGGATCATCGTGGGATATAAGTAGCGGTCTCGGCACTTTCGCAAAGCAACCGTTTATAGCTAATAATAACAGAGTGAGAAACGAACGAACGGCCTGTTCACACCAAGACAGATATTCAGTGCGATAAACATTTTAATTTGAATGAACGGCTGTTAATGCATCTGTTTAGACCGACACGAACATATGCATGCTGTCAATGCGACATATTTTTACAAAGAGGAGATGCAATCGCTTTCCATCCCACTGCAAAGAAAACTAGCCGACCAATAGGATTGACACCTTTGGTCACATGCTCAGAAATGCTGCTGTTACATGAAACCACAACCTGGTGGCGCTGTATTTAGTATTTTACTAAGCCACAAAAAAAAAGAATCCGGATCCGAATCCTGGTGTTGTTTGATAAACATGTAGCGATTACAAAAATCTGAATTACGTGTTTGAAAACGCAAATACTGTTTGACTCTTCGTAACGAGTGGACGTCAGTAGCGTAAAGTTATGTAGCATTTTGTGTCTTGGAGTAACCAGGGTATTTCTGTTAGTGTCAGACAGTAATTGTGCATTACCGTTTAGACCATTTACCTTTTTTTACGTATTGAGAAAATCGCTTGTAAAAATTAGACAAACATTCACGTAGGTCTGAACGGGTTTTAGCAATTAAAGTCGCAATGAAACGGAACGAGCGACAAATCTTTTGCACCGACACGTACATCTCAGTGCATCCGCTGTTGATTGGATGTTGAGATGTGGGTGTGGCTCTCAAAGCCAGAGGCGGAGCTTAATGTGAGCTTGACGATGATTGTAAGAAAGGGGCGGGGTCTTAGTGAACAAATGATTGGCAGATGTCACCAGAGAGAATCTGTCATTTCACAGAAATAAAATGAGGTTATAAAAAAGTAAAAACATGCATCGATGCATTGTGAATTTATATTTCATGCTGACTTTAAAATAAGGCACCGTCTGCAGCAGAGTAGATCAAATGCATCTGTCTGACGACTGTCAGTGTGAATGTGGGCATGCACGACAGCGCCACAGGTAGACACGCATGACGGAAAACTTTGTCCAGCTGATTTTTTTTTTTTTTTGTTTGCAGACAGGCAGAACAGAACTCTTCCTCCAGCACACAGGTGACACCAGAACACTTCATAAAGCCAGTTTAAAGGTCGCAAAACTCTCACTAATGCACCTGATCAAAGCAGAAGCTCAGATGCCACTGAAGCCTTGCTGTTTAATCCTGAGCATCCCGATTTAAAATGAGGAACATTCTTGAGCGAGGTCAACTGTGCGACAGGCATGTCACAAACCCTGAAGCCATTCTCTGTACGAGGAAAAGGAACTGCAGCTCATGCAAACGATAAACACACTGTTCTGATGCTGATTTGTTCAGACGCCATAAATCATGAGTTGAAGAACATCGAGAGTCTCTTTCACCAGTAAAAAACACACAGTTTTGGGTCATTTACCCTGGTAAAACCAAGGCATTCTTTGAGGTACAATGTAAATATACAGTTTAAGTAACGAACGATATACAAATACAATATCAAACACCAGAAATAAGACCACATTAGTAGCTATTATTAACAACACAAGTATTATCTGCAACAAAAGCCAAATATGACGATAAATGTGAGCACAAAAGCAGTGTTAAGTCGCTGGGGGATATTTGTAGCAATAGCCAACAATACATTGTATGGGTCACAATTATACATTTCTCTTTTATGCCAAAAATCATTAGGATATTAAGTAAAGATCATGTTCCATGAAGATATTTTGTAAATGTACTACCGTAAATATATCACAACTTAATGTTTGATTAGTAATATGCATTGCTAAGAACTTCATTTGAACAACTTTAAAGATGATTTTCTCAATATTTAGATTTTTTTGCACCCTCAGATTCCAGATTTTCAAATAGTTGTAGTCCGGCCAAATAGTGTACGATCATAACAAACCATACATCAATGGAAAGCTATTTATTCAGCTTTCAGATGATGCATACATCTCAATTTCAAAAAATGGACCCTTATGACTGGTTTTGTGCTCCAGGGTCACATTTATGGTACAGTTCGACGTTCCGATTCAATTCGCGTCTGAACGCATCGAGGACAAATAACGCTCCCGCGTTCCGCGCATCGATTTATTGATTTATCACAGATCGATACTCACACAGACAGACAACATCACCCCAACAACTCCGAGCAAACACACTGGCACAGAAACACCGCCGAAGCCGCAGCGTCTGGAAATGCCGCAGTAGAAAGTACGCGAGCAAACCGAGCCGTTTAACGGACACAAGCGTTCAGAAAGTTGCTTTCCTCCCCGCTCCGGTGTGACTCCGACAGCATACCGCGCTGTGCTCTCTAACAGTTTGAGCGGATTCCCGGGAAACGCGTTGTAGCGGCAGCATCCGCCGGTGATGTGTACGTGTTACTTACTTACCGCGCGCGGAACGCCGTGATATTCCAAACGTTAATCTCGGGAAAGTGCGCTGATGAAGCGGCGGGCGCTGGAGAGCTCGGGCTCCGGTCTGAGGTCACTCCTCCTGGGCGGGGCCAGACAGCGACGCGCTCACATCCTGCAGGAAGCGGCTCTCAGCTTCTTCATGTCTGTCTGCGTTCCACTTCTGTTACATTGTAACAGCATGACAAATATCGGCCTACATCAAAGCAAATAGCCACACTGACTAAAGTACCATGTTAAAACCTGGTTTTTGAACAAGTACCATGTTTTATTTTTTTTTGCTCTTGTTTTTAAAGGAACTGATATTAAATTGTACAACGAATTTAAGGAAAACACTGAAGAGCATCGACATTAAACGTTATAAGTAACAAACGAAGCTAAAACAAGAGGGGAAATACAAATGAATAAAAGTAAAATCAATACAATTGTAATTTATTTGTAACGTTGATAACAAACATCAAGTAAATAACCACACTGACAAAAATACCATGGTAAAACCTGGTCATGTACCATGTTTTTTTTTAAGGAACTGATATTAAATTGTACAAAAAAAATTCAGGAAAACACTGAAGAGCATCGACATTAAACCTTATTAGTAGCAAACGAAGCTAAAACAAGAGGGAAAGAATCAAAATCAATACAATTTAATATATATATAGCCTGTTTTTAAAAGTAAAAGTAGTAATAAATCAATACATAAACCATACATGGATTAATATGGTAAGCATTCATTTTCTGACTTTATATATATACTATTATTATTATTGTTATTCAACTTTAGTCCAGACTCAAGGTCCATTAGCAAGAGACACGCAAAACAGTTATACCAGTACTTCCTCATATTTCATAATATGTTGTGTAATTTCTGTGATTGTTTTCATTGTTAATAGAACTTAGAAACATTATCAGCTGTCTTTTCTGTCTGCTGTTGTGTTGTTCATTTATTGATTGGTTTCATAAGATAAACTAAAGCAGATGTACAGACTTAATCTATAGGTAGGATAGAGAATGCAGTGGTTATAAAATAAAGAATATTAAATATTTGTTAGGTAGCACAGGTTTATTAACTTAAAGATGAAATAGCTTGGATGTTTTGCTAGATTTATGTTATTTTTCAAAAACACTAAATAATGCTTTGCTGACTGAATTTATTACGATGAATGTGAAATTCAGCAAGCAACATTAAAAGATTCATAATCAAGTAGCGTACTCATTCTTTTTAGTTCTGATCTAAGTAAAGAAACCAACCAACACATCCCTAAACAACACTGAAAAGCAAATTGTGGTTTATAAACGTCTAAAAATCAGTCCAGAATAAAATCACAAAAAAAGGAAGCACAGTTTCACTAGAAGCAAAAACTAAATTTGTGCTAAATAATTATTCTTTTAAATAATTTTAAATAAATATGATGGGCCTCCTTTCTGACACGTTGCCATTGAATTAAAACAATTAATATTTAATAACTTGATAATGTTCAAATGTTGGAGGGGGGGGGGGTGGAAAAAAAACAGAAGAAATAAAAAAGTGTAAAAGAATAAGAAGAACAGTGAAAGAAATTAAACTTTTCATGAAGGGGCATCTGCATCATTGATTTCTCCATTGAATTATGACATTTAATATGGACCTTTTTTTAATAATTAAGAACAATGGAACAAAAACAATGCTGGTTCCTAAAGAAGAAGAAGAAGAAAAAGCCAGGAATAGGAAGCTATGATAATTGTACAGTGACAGAAATGAACTTCTCCATTACTTCTCTTAAATTTCATGGTGCTGATGAAGCTTTATTAACATCATTACACATGAATAGTCTGAGGCATGAGACCAGTGTTTATCCAAATGAAACGGATGCCAGAGGGAAAACAGCATTTGATATTCTACTGGTCTCGCCACATATCCCTAAAAACTAGGTCAGCACTGAGTGTGTGTGTGTGTGTGTGTGTGTGTGTGTTTTGCACATCCTCTCAAGATGGTGACTGAGTGCAGCTCTCTTCAGTCTGTGCATATTTGATAAGCATCATCATCATCATCATCATCCTCTTCCGTCTCCTTCTCTTCTGCTGTATAATGTGTGTGTGTCACAGACAGACGTTTTCCCCGCAGGGAGAGAGACGGGTGGAGGAGACATTAGTGAAGAAATGACTGTGATTATGGGATGCATATTTCATGGTTCTTATTTGAAATATTGCAACTAGCCTGGAACGACATGGGTTCATGTTTGCAGCATCATCCCTGATAGAGTCGTACAGCTTGGTTTGTCTGCTAACAGTGTGTTATTTCATAAAATCTCAGCCTGATGCTGAAACTAGAAACACACATGAACGGTGCCGCATGTAACGTTCCATAACGCTGCAAATCATCCTGCGTCTCAAAAGTTGCTTTGCTGCATATCGATCAGATCTGCAGCTAAACAGGCCTGTGAGGGTCCAAATGGGCACTTCATCAAAGCATCCCATCGAGACCTTCAGCATGTCAGCATGTTTTAAATCATGTCCATCTGCTTAAGCACCTTCCAGACAATCCATTACATATCGATTAGAGCCGCATCGATCGCAATTATGCACGTGCTTGTATTGTACTTGTGCTGATAGTAAATTGAGTTGTGTCTGCACTGATCATAAACTACGCTAAAAGCTTCCTCAATCATAATCTCGGCCTGAAATTCTGCTTTAACCACAGTGATCTTTCTCTTATATTTCACTGAAGTGTTTTCAGAGCAGAACGTGA
The DNA here is from genome assembly GCA_018155175.1 of Sinocyclocheilus anophthalmus. Classification (NCBI taxonomy): domain Eukaryota; kingdom Metazoa; phylum Chordata; class Actinopteri; order Cypriniformes; family Cyprinidae; genus Sinocyclocheilus; species Sinocyclocheilus anophthalmus. The sequence continues at coordinate 193,691 of JADLZN010010175.1, read as the reverse complement.
AGACTGGACCGGAGTGCCATAACAACATGGGTTTGGTTTTGGCACAAGCTCTTTGCCAGGTCAGACAGATGAGAATATGAATAGTTAAAGATGAGTTTTACGTCTGAAAGCTCCTCTCTTGCTGTCCTGGGCTCCTCAGAGACACTCACGGTTTTTGTCTGTCAGACTTCACGCAACTCTGAGCAGGTTTGGATTTTGGTTTCTTTATTTTTGCTGTTCAGTCAAAGCCAGCAGTGGTAAATTCTCATGAATAAATCACACTGCGTTAACACAACACACACTCAACCATAGTCTTCATTCAGGACACCTAATTTATAATCTCATAATGCTCGTTAGATTTTATAAGCACAGCAAACAGCTCTCTTCAGACAGATACTGTACATTTTGTGTAAATCCACATGGAAGCAGAAAAGGTAAAAAGCACCAGGCCCAGACTGTGTTACACCAGCCTGTCTGAAATCCTGTGCTGACCAGAGATGGGCCCCCATCGTTGTATGCCAAAGGGATCTTCAACAGATCACTGGAGCTGTGTCCCTGTAAGCAGGTTGTTTCATGCTTCAAACGCTCCACCCTCATCCCCGTCCCAAAGAAACCCAAAATTACTGGACTTAATGACTACGGACCTGTGGCTCTAACGTCTGTGGTCATGAAGTCTTTTGAAAGACTGGTGCTGGCCCACCTGAAGGACATCACTGGACCCTTGCTGGATCCTCTACAGTTTGCCTACAGAGCAAACAGGTCTGTGGACGATGCAGTCAACATGGGACTGCATTATGTTCTGCAACATCTAGACAGAACAGGGACTTATGTGAGGATCCTGTTAGTGGACTTCAGCTCAGCCTTTAACACTATCATCCCAAACCTCCTCCTGCCCAAACTAACTCAGCTCTCCGTGCCCACCTCCGTCTGCCAGTGGATCAAAAGCTTCCTGACAGACAGGTACATGGCACAGCTAGGCGGGCTGGGGGAAATACACCATCCAGCCACAGATACGATCGCACTGGAGCCTACTCAGGGTTGTGTCTAACTTCTCGGCAGGAGCTTCTCCCTGTAACACCAACGACTTTGCCCTCTAAAGAACACCCTCTGTCAAGCACTCCATGGAGAGTTTGCAGTACGAAACCACCACACTCATCGGCCTCATTCACTGGGACTCTGGTGACACGAGCGTGTCATGGCTTTAGCCAGACAGGAGGTCAAGCAGCTGGCTGTCTGTTGCATTCTCAACAACTTGGAGCTCAACATGCTTAAAACTGTGGAGATGACCGTGGATTTCAGGAGAAACCCCTCTGCACTCCCCCACTCACCATCATGGACAGACCTGTGACTGCAGTGGAGTCATTCAGGTTCCTGGGCACCACAATCTCTCAGGACCTAAAGTGGGACACTCACATTGACGCCATTGTGAAAAAGGCCCAGCAGAGGTGGTACTTCCTTCGCCAACTGAGGAAATTCAACCTGCAACAGGAGCTGCTGAAACAGTTCTACTCCGCCATTATTGAATCCATCCTCTGCACTTACGCAATACAACTGTCTGAAATCTGACCTCAAGAAGACTACAGAGGACAGCCCGGACTGCTGAGCGAGTGGCAGTGGTACAACCCTCCCTTCTCTTCAAGAACTGTACTCTTCCAGAGTGAGCAAAAGGGCTGGCAAAATCACATGGACCCCTCACATCCAGCACACTCCTTCTTTGAACTGTTACCATCTGGTCGACGCTACAGAGATATGAGCACCGAAACGGCCAGGGCCACAGGAACAGTTTCTTCCCAGGCCTCCATCTCCATGAACCACTTAACAATTAACGTGGAACACACAATTATTCACTATACACATATTTATCTAAACACACACATCGACTACACCTCAAATGTGCACATGAATATAACAGTACCTGTAATCCAAAACGCTCTATGTAATATACCTGCCATACAACTGTCAATTTATACTATTTTTCAGTCTGTATTTGAACATTTTTTTTTTTATCTGTGTTTTTTTGTTCTGTCACTGTCATTCTGTTACACTGTGGAAGCTTCTGTACCGAAAACAAATTCCTCGTATGTGTAAACATACCTGGCAATAAAGCTCATTAAGATTCTGATTCTGATTCTGATTCTAATGTGTGGAAATATTTAAACCACGTGTGTTACAACTAACCCCGCGTTACCTTGTGCCTTGTTTACTAAGACCTAAGCAACCACTCTAAACAGATTTTCATTTGCAATTAAGCTTTTGTTTTTATTCAAAGAGATTTACATTGCATTCAAAGTAAACATTTTATCAGTTTATGCATTTCCTGTGAATCAAACCTATGTTCTACTGTTTGAACTACAGGAATGAATACCCTAGCAACAACCCAGAACTTCTTAGAAACACCCTAGCAGCAGCCAAGAACGCCCTAGGAACACCTGAATAACAACCTGGAACTTCCTAGAAACAACCCAAAACTCCCCGGCAACACCTGAACAACAACAACACAGAACTCCCTAGCAACAGCCCAAAACTCCTTTGCAACACCCTTGCAATGAATAGAATAGTTTCTAGAACTCCCTAGTAACACCTGAACAACAACCCAGAACTTCCTAGAAACGCCCTAGCAACAACCCAGAACTTCCTAGAAATACCCTAGCAACAACCCAAATCTCCCTAGCAACACCTGGACAACAACCAAGAACTGTCTAGCAATGCCCTAAGAACAACCAATAACTTCCTAACAACACCCTAGCAACAACCCAGAACTTCCTAGAAACGCCCTAGCAACAACTCAGAACTTCCTAGAAATACACTAGCAACAACCCAAATCTCCCTAGCAACACCTGGACAACAACCAAGAACTGTCTAGCAATGCCCTAAGAACAACTAATAACTTCCTAAAACAACACGCTCAGCAACCCAGCCAGAAGCTTTTAGTGACACACCTAAACAAACAAACCTCAGAAACTTTCCTAAAAACGCCTAGCACTAGGCCCAGAACTCCCATAGAAAACGCACTAGCAACAAATCAGGAATGATCCTGTAGACAATACACTAGCAACACCCAAATCTCCCTAGCCAAACCCGTGGTACAACAACCACAGAAACTGTCTAGCAAGCAGCCCTAAGGAACAAAACTAAAACTTCCTAACAACACCCTAGCAACAGCCAGAACTTCTTAGTAACACCTAAACAACAACCCAGAACTTCCTAAAAACGCACTAGCAATAGCCCAGAACTCCCTAGCAACAACCCAGAACTTCCTAGAAATGCCCTGAGGCAAACCCGCATGATCATTGTTCTAGCAAGCAACCACCAATAACTCCTGACACATTTGGATCGACGAGGGCTGTCTTTCAGCTGAACAACCAACAACAACAACAACAACAACACAGGACTCCCTAGCAACAGCCTAGCAACAACTCAGAACTCCTTTGCAACACCATAGCAACATCCCAGAACTTCCTAGCAATAACCAAGGACTCCCTGGCAACACCATAGCAACCCGTAAGAACACCTAAGCTACGGTGAAGTAAATATCATACGGCAGGTTTTGTTCAGAAAGTGTTCAGTCGTGTTTTATATACTGAGCTTGATGAAGAGCTTTAAGCTTTGACTGATAATAAAACAAAGCCTCTGATACTCATCTGTTACAGAGAACAGTCACGGTGTTGATCTGCAGGGACTGTGTGAAACAGCGTCTGGTGTTTTAATGCAGGCTGTCATACAGTGTGTTTTTTCGGTGTTGACCTTGAAGCACAACACAGATGTGACAGAGCCGCCTCTCACTGATCATCATCAGAACCTTCTCCTGTTTTTAATTAGTCTTCAGATGATCAGCACAGTACAGTGATTGTTACTGATGTCATTCAGCTCATTCCAATCAGTCCATTCCTGCGGTCAGACACACTCATCAGTGACTCTTCATTAGGAACAGCTCAAGACATTTACATATTGAGTCAGTGTAAGTCAGTCATGTGTGGTCTGACTTCTTGAAGAGTGGAACACTGTGACTGTAATATATAATCTCTGTATACTATCAAACAAAGAGACCCTAAACAGTGCAATTTAACCAAATTCCCACATCATTTTGAATCAAGTATTAGACTGCAATGAAACATGGGTGAATGTTACTTCTTTTAAACATCACTTGTGAACTCATTGTTTTATGTGCTCCACATCCCTGAGCTCATCCTGACGCAGCTTCCCTCTGAACTTGCAGTGGGAAGCAACAGCGCCACCTCGTGCTTCAGCTCTATTACTACCACATACAGGCTTCTGAACAGATACATATATATATATATATTGTGTTCTTTGTTCACAAATGTTGACAACAGCTACGTAATTATGTTCTTCACAAAAAGTAAACGAATGAATGCATTTGGATTCATGCATTAAAACAGTGTATACATTTATAATAACATGAAAATTAATGTTGGCTGTCATAATCAGTGAGTAGCAGAATATTTCCACATTACAAATATATCCTACAAACAGATATGAGTTTACTGAACTATGATAGATATTTTAGGACAAGGGCGCCACCTTCAGGAATGGATATCAAACTACACACACAACCGCAGTCTCTCTCTCTTCTCCTCTACACATCCACACACCCACACACCCGCCACCGCACACCACACACACCACACACAATACCACACTCAACACACATCAGACCCGACACAACACACAAAAACACAACCACACTGCACTCACACACACACACACACACACACACAGAGAGAGAGAGAGAGAGAGAGAGATACAGACCTGCTGCAGCTGAAATCCAGTCTGGTTTATACTGTTTTGGCTTCAACATACAAACTAGTGCATGGTAATATTTCTGAAATAGATCTAGTTGTGCTTTATTAATGTCTTGTAAGGGATTTCAATCTTATTTAATTTTTTCATATTTTATTCTTTCATTCAGAACAAAACCAGGACAGCTGTTGTCTTTGTGTTTACTTCCGTTTGTAATGTTCACTCATACAACAGAATCACCGTCCTGTGTCTGTAATCACTTCAGCATGCATTACAGGTTTTTGTGACACAGTCCAGCATTGACACAGACACAGAATGTGACAGAGCTCAGCTTTGATGCTGGCTGAATTCAAATCCAGTTTTTGTTTCCATTTCTATCAATAGGCATTCTTTAACTTACATAACTTGATCTTTTGATTAAAACAAAACATGTGTATAATCTCGGTTCTTTATCTTTATCCTAAAAGTTTTATGATATAAACTGAAACACAATGTTCGATATACTGATATTTTAATAATGCAACTCATTTACACATGATATGTTTTTGCCTATAATCTGTCATCAGATCTGCAGGTAGCAGGTTTCAGGTCAGTGTTTCAGTGATCAGCTTTTGTATAATTTTCTCTCTCGGCCGCTGGTGAATGAGGCTAATCCATGTATGGATCTCAAACTGAAGCAATCCAGCAGAGATTTGGTAAAAATGGTCTGAACAGAGGCCTTTGTGTGGCTCTTTATGTAACAGAAGCTGCAAGTGCTTTTGTCCACAAAATGAAATATTGCTTGTGTAGAGCAAATACACAATCACCTCAGTTCCACAGACGGATGCTCACCGGGGAACGAGCAGAAACACTCTCAACACTCTCTGTTTACTGCATCCTCTTGCGGGCCGGTGGACTGAGAGCCACTCACGTGCAGCTGACAGATGCAGCTCAGAGAATCTCCTTACATGTGGTGCTTACACTAATACACACACGTCAACACAGCAACTCACTTAGAAAACACCACAACTAACATGCTGTTCTGTTTGTAGATGATCTTGTTCCAATCATACAGAGAAAATCTGCACATAAAACACTAATTACATATAGAGTAGAGTACAGTTCAGTCTTCATGAACAAAAGCATCAGGATCCCATTGTGTGTACTATACTGCCACTTACTATAGTAACTCAGAGCTCTGAGCACCAGAACGACCAGACACAGGAACAGTTTCTTCCCTCAGGCCATCCATCTCATGAACACTTGACAATAACTGTGGAACACACACTATTTATTCACTCATACACTTATTTATCTAACACACACACTCAGTCTACATTTCAATTTGCACATAATACACAGTACCTGTACATACACGGCTACTGTTTTGATACCTGTCATAAAATGGTTGATTGTCTCTGTTGTATGCCTATTTACTTGTTCTGTTTTTCTATTTTTTTTTATCTGTGTTTTTTGTTCTGTCGCTGTCATTCTGTTACACTGTGGAGCTTCTGTCACGAAAACAAATTCCTCGTATGTGTAAACATACCTGGCAATAAAAACTCATTCTGATTCTTCTCTTTCTTAACAGTGGTGTACTGTACTGCCAAGTCATATATTAACAGTGTGTGTACTGTACTGCCACTTACTATAGTAACAGTGTGTGTACTGTACTATATTACTATAGTAACAGTGTGTGTACTGTACTGTACTATATTACTATAGTAACAGTGTGTGTACTATACTGCCACTTACTATAGTAACAGTGTGTGTACTATACTGCCACTTACTATAGTAACAGTGTGTGTACTGTACTGTACTATATTACTATAGTAACAGTGTGTGTACTATACTACCACTTACTATAGTAACAGTGTGTGTACAGTACTGCCACTAACTATAGTAACAGTGTGTGTACTGTACTGCCACTAACTATAGTAACAGTGTGTGTACTGTACTATATTACTATAGTAACAGTGTGTGTACTGTACTGCCACTTACTATAGTAACAGTGTGTGTACAGTACTGCCACTAACTATAGTAACAGTGTGTATACTGTACTGCCACTTACTATAGTAACAGTGTGTACTCTACTGCCAGTTACTATAGAAACAGGGTGTGTACTGTACTGCCACTTACTATAGTAACAGTGTGTGTACTGTACTGCCACTTACTATAGTAACAGTGTGTGTACTGTACTGCCACTTACTATAGTAACAGTGTGTGTACTATACTGTACTATATATTACTATAGTAACAGTGTGTGTACTGTACTGCCACTTATTATAGTAACAGTGTGTGTACTGTACTGCCAGTTACTATAGAAACAGTGTGTGTACTGTATTGCCACTTATTATAGTAACAGTGTGTGTACTGTACTATATTACTATAGTAACAGTGTGTGTACTGTACTGCCAGTTACTATAGTAACAGTGTGTGTACTGTACTGCCACTTACTATAGTAACAGTGTGTGTACTATACTGTACTATATATTACTATAGTAACAGTGTGTGTACTGTACTGCCAGTTACTATAGTAACAGTGTGTGTACTGTACTGCCACTTATTATAGTAACAGTGTGTGTACTATACTGCCACTTACTATAGTAACAGTGTGTAGTGTACTGCCAGTTACTATAGTAACAGTGTGTACTGTACTGCCACTTACTATAGTAACAGTGTGTACTGTACTGCCACTTACTATAGTAACAGTGTGTGTACTGTACTGCCACTTACTATAGTAACAGTGTGTGTACTGTACTATATTACTATAGTAACAGTGTGTGTACTATACTGCCACTTACTATAGTAACAGTGTGTGTACTATACTGTACTATATATTACTATAGTAACAGTGTGTGTACTATACTGCCACTTACTATAGTAACAGTGTGTACTGTATGTATTACTATAGTAACAGTGTGTGTACTGTACTGCCACTTATTATAGTAACAGTGTGTGTACTGTACTGCCAGTTACTATAGTAACAGTGTGTGTACTGTACTGCCACTTACTATAGTAACAGTGTGTGTACTGTACTGCCACTTATTATAGTAACAGTGTGTGTACTGTACTGCCAGTTACTATAGAAACAGTGTGTGTACTGTATTGCCACTTATTATAGTAACAGTGTGTGTACTGTACTGCCACTTATTATAGTAACAGTGTGTGTACAGTACTGCCACTTACTATAGTAACAGTGTGTGTACTGTACTGCCACTAACTATAGTAACAGTGTGTATACTGTACTGCCACTTACTATAGTAACAGTGTGTACTGTACTGCCACTTACTATAGTAACAGTGTGTATACTGTACTGCCACTTATTATAGTAACAGTGTGTGTACAGTACTGCCACTTATTATAGTAACAGTGTGTGTACAGTACTGCCACTTACTATAGTAACAGTGTGTACTGTACTGCCACTTACTATAGTAACAGTGTGTACTGTACTGCCACTTACTATAGTAACAGTGTGTGTACAGTACTGCCACTTACTATAGTAACAGTGTGTGTACTGTACTGCCACTTACTATAGTAACAGTGTGTGTACTGTACTGCCACTTACTATAGTAACAGTGTGTATACTGTACTGCCACTTACTATAGTAACAGTGTGTACTGTACTGCCACTTACTATAGTAACAGTGTGTACTGTACTGCCACTTACTATAGTAACAGTGTGTACTGTACTGCCACTTACTATAGTAACAGTGTGTACTGTACTGCCACTTACTATAGTAACAGTGTGTACTGTACTGCCACTTACTATAGTAACAGTGTGTACTGTACTGCCACTTACTATAGTAACAGTGTGTACTGTACTGCCACTTACTATAGTAACAGTGTGTACTGTACTGCCACTTACTATAGTAACAGTGTGTACTGTACTGCCACTTACTATAGTAACAGTGTGTACTGTACTGCCACTTACTATAGTAACAGTGTGTACTGTACTGCCAGTTACTATAGTAACAGTGTGTGTACTGTACTGCCACTTACTATAGTAACAGTGTGTACTCTACTGCCAGTTACTATAGAAACAGGGTGTGTACTGTACTGCCACTTACTATAGTAACAGTGTGTGTACTGTACTGCCAGTTACTATAGAAACAGTGTGTGTACTGTATTGCCAC
>JADLZN010010175.1:144840-179840 GCA_018155175.1 Sinocyclocheilus anophthalmus | reverse complement strand
TGCTATCCTAGGTACTACCAAAAGTCCAGAGTTTTGCGACCTTAGGGAGCGTGATGGGATTGTAGCGTGGTAGAAGACTAGTTAGGTACGGAGGAGCTAAACCATTTAGGGCCTTATAGGCAAGTAATACTATTTTGTAACTAATACGGAACTTAACAGGTAGCCAGTGCAGAGACTTTAAAATTGGGGTAATATGATCATATTTTCTTGACCTGGTAAGGACTCTAGCCGCTGCATTTTGGACTACCTGTAGCTTGTTTACTGAAGATGCAGGACAACCAGCTAGCAGTGCATTACAATAGTCCAGTCTAGAGGTCATGAATGCATGAACTAGCTTTTCTGCATCAGAAACAGGTATCATGTTTCGTAACTTGGCAATGTTTCTAAGATGGAAGAATGCTGTTTTTGTAACATGGGAAATATGATTTTCAAAAGACAAGTTGCTATCTAATATAACACCCAGATTTTTGACTGTAGAGGAAATAACAGTGCACCCATCTAGTTGCAAATTGTAATCCAAGAGATTCGGTGTACTGCTTTTTGGTCCAATAAGTAATATCTCTGTCTTCCAATCTTTTACATTTTAAACACACTCTGTTAGCTTAGATCATTTAGAAGTTTCATCTGGTCTTGTTGAGATATATAGTTGAGTATCATCGGCATAACAGTGGAAACTAATCCCGTATTTCCTAATAATATTACCAAGTGGCAACATGTATATCGAAAATAGCAGAGGACCTAGGACAGATCCTTGTGGCACTCCATATTTTACTGGTGATAATTGAGATGACTCCCCGTTTAAATGAACAAGGTGGAAGCGATCTGACAGGTAGGATCTAAACCATCTTAAAGCCTGCCCTTGAATACCTGTATAGTTTTGTAATCGATCTATGAGTATGTCATGATCTATAGTATCGAACACAGCACTAAGATCAAGTAAAACTAGCAATGAGACACAGCCTTGGTCTGACGCAAGAAGTCATTGACAAGATGCAAGTCAGCAAGACATGAACACACACATACTCACTGCACTACAGATACTCCAGTTTGATAATAACACAGCTAAAGCATTGATTAATAAATCACTGCAGATGAATCTGCTCCACACAATCAGAATATTTAACTGTTAGTGCAGAACAGAGACTCTAAAGATCAAGAATACCATACAGTGTATGTTTGCTTCTATAATACTGTATTTTTTCTCTGAATGCAAGTTTTTAAATTAGGATGCACCTACAAGATTTCCATCAGTCAAAAACTTCTACACATCTTTGCTCATTTGTTGAATTGTTAAATATTTGATGAATATTTTCAGCTACTAATATGAGTGTAATGCTCGACACATTTGGCAGTATTTGCGTCCATCTCTCATATTTTCCTCTCAGATTCAGTGGAGAGCTGCCGATGAGTCACTAACAGTGGTTTAGTCAGTTATTTGCCATCTGTGGGCTGTTTTTTGTCCGTCGCAGCAGGCGTCAGTTTCTCTGAAGCGGCTTTCACACGAGAGTCTGAATCTGGAGAAACTGCCAAACAGAAGATCAGCACAATCTCAGTCTGTGTGTGTGTGTGTGTGTGTGTTCGCCTCTCACGTGCCACGCTGATAATTGGCTTCAGACGCTGGCGAATCTCTGCTGCTGTAAGACGGATGAGACGCTCGCTCACCTTAACAAACTCAGACAATAGGGAAAGAGGTCTGCACAGGTGAAAGCTGATGTCTTAGTCTGGTTAACTGCGTACAGTGAATATATGAAGACCCAGAGGTTTTATTGTCTGTCTTGATTTTACACTTTTACTCTAAGCAGTTTAGTGTGTTTTCAGCACATCAATTCCACATCGAGTCTACACAGATGTTTTTAAATGATTGTGGTAAATACTAGAGCTTCAGATCATGTACAACATGATTCGAATATTTGGGAAATGAATAGAAACTATTTGCAGCACAGAAAAGGGAAAATAAAAATGAAAGTATTAAAGAGCATTGTTCAGTAAATATTTACATATGCTACCATTCAAAAGTTTGGTATGATTTTATGAGGAGTCTCTTCTCAACAAGACTGCATTTATTTGACCAAATTACAGTAAAAATTGTGAAATATTATTAGAATGTAAAATAGCTTTTTCTTTGTGAATATCTGTTAAACTGTAATGTAGTCTGTGATGCGCAGCTGTATTTTCAGCATCATTCCTCCAGTCTTCAGTGTCACATGATCTTCAGAAATCAGTATAATATGCTGATCTGCTGCTCAAGAAACATTTATGATTATTATCAATGTTGAAAACAGTTCAATATTGTTGTGGAAACCGTGCTACATTTTATTTTTCAGGATTCACAGATGAATAGAAAGTTCAAAAGAACAGCATTTATTTGAAGTAGAAATCTTTTGGAAAATTATAAATGTCTTCACTGTCACTTTTGATCAATTTAATGCATCCCTGATGAATAGAAGTATTTAACTTAATGACCCAAACGTTTGAACTGTAGTGTTTGATACTCATCAGTGTGTTTTCATGCTGTGCTCAACTCTCGTCAGAATGATTGATTATGTTTCTGAGACGAGCGACAGAAACCACCACAATATTTTCCAGTGGAAAATGCAGGATTTCGAATGCTTTTGGCCTGTTACGTATCCTATTTTATCACAAAGTGAAGAAACGGTTCGTCTTATTAGTTGACGTAGAAGTGTGTCACAAGTCTGTTGATCCCCGCAAACTATTTCTTCAAACAAATAGAAGATTGTGCAAATCCAAGCGATCAGATTATGATCCTGAGCTGTGAACGACTCTGTTTGAGCTCATTTGTGTCCATCGACAGTTGATTTTGGAGATTTTTCTGTTTAGTTTGATTCAAGAAGTACTGGTTTTAGGCTGGAAACAGCTAGTTTTGATTGCCTAAACCACTACGGCAGTTTATCTTGAGGTTTATCAGTGCTTGGTTGAAGTTTGGGAAGTCAAGCTAGTTAAAAAGCGAGACATTCCCCCACATCTCGTCCTCCGCTTCCCGTGTTGTGGCATTGGTCCGCTCTTCCTGTAGCAGGATGCTGGGCTGTGCTGGTGTTCCTGTGCGGAGCGTTCTGGCTCTCATGTGTTTACACGCCGAGGAGCTCGCAGGCGCTCGACGCAGTCCGCTGCTGATTCCTGCTCTCCGCGGGACCAGCGGCTCCAAGAACCAGAACCAGAGCAGGATGCCGTGGGGAAGAAACACGGGTCAGTCATGGCTGCTGGGCAAAAAGGCTGGACACGCTCCTGTCAGGTATGAGCAGCAGAGAACACGGGCGATGTGGAAGACTAAATCATTTGACCAATTGTGACCCTGGAGCACAAAACCAGTCATAAGGGTCATTTTTATGAAATTGAGATCCATGCATCATCTGAAAGCTGAATAATGAGCTTTCCATTGATGTATGGTTTGTTAGGATAGGACAATATTTGTAATATAATAAATCTGGAATCTGAGGGTGCAAAAAAATCAGAAAATCATCTTTAAAGTTGTTCAAATGAAGTTCTTAGCAATGCATATTACTAATCAAACATTAAGTTTTGATATATTTACGGTAGGACATTTAAAATATTCATGGAACGTGATCTTTACTTAATATTCTAATGATTTTTGGCATAAAAGAGAAATGTATAATTTTGACCCATACAATGTATTGTTGGCTATTGCTACAAATATCCCCCAGCGACTTATGACTGGTCACACAGCGTCACACACTACGACTTCGATTTTTTAACGTTGAACTAGTTGACTTAAAAACGTAATCACAATATGATTCTTTATTAAGAAAGTTCTGTTCCAAGTGCAGCACTTGGATGTAAATGTAAAACACTTGTTATATATCTTTACTGAAAAGATGCATGAAATATGAAGGCAAATACTGTCTTAAACATGTTATGTTCAGAAATAATGTAAAGTAAGAAAAATGCGAAATATTTCATTGATAAAATAGAAAAAAATTCAAGGCAATTTAAATTCAAAATGACAAAGTATAACAGCAGTAGTCTATTATTAACAGTAAATGCTTTGTAAAAATGTTATGCAAGCATGCAATATTAAATATTAATTGTTATCATTGGTGTATTGACAACGTGTCTCATTTTAACGTTTGCTAATATTTTTATTCAAAACTCAGATTCATCGATTAAAAAATAAATGAAATCATGGCAAAACATTACATTCAAATGAATCAATAAATCTGAAACAATCACCCAGCCCTAACTAAACACCAGTCTACTAGTTAACCTGATTATCACACTGTTACTAACATCAGCATGAAATGAGAGTCTGACCGAAGCTCTAAATTCGGCTTTGGAAACTAGTTCAACGCTACAGAAATGACGTAAGAATAGTAAGATTATGGATCGAATGCTGCATGACTCTTGCGTAACGAGTAACCTGGTTGGCGGTTCACATTACTTAACTGTTGAACTCTGCAAACTATAAGAAGCTTTCCGAGTGCAATCTGGATTAAGACTGAAAGCAAGACACTGTCAGTGAGTGTGAAGCAGATTAGAGGCGATCTGTGTGTCGAGACCAAGGAGAAACTAAAGCTAACGATGCTGCTAACTTTCTCACTCGCGTGACGTTTTAGATGCTCAGATGTTCCCAAATAGTGCAGCTTTTCCAATCACAAGCTACTGTACTTTTACAACAATGTGGTTTTGTGTTACAGAGCTATTTTGTGGGTTTTCTATTTTCAAATTCTATTTGAAAACATCGTAATATTTTAAGATAATCAAAACCAGCACTGTGCAAAGCCATGCAATGTCTGTGTGTGGACCGAATCATTTCAGTGAATTTAGTGTTTCATACAAATGCATTGGTTCATGAATTCACCGGGTGATTCACAGATTCATTTGCTGCATGTTGTCTTTGTACTAAAATATTTTGTGCGTGTTAGTATGTCATTATGTTATATTCATTGGGATATTTGTGTTTAGTGTAAATGTATCCATCGTGACTGTGTGACTCTAAAAATAAATATCATTAAGAACATAATGTCTATAATGCATGAAGTAGCTATATAAATGTTTTAGATTAGGTTGTTTTGGAGCTGACTGCCTTTATCTTGACTGTAGTTTGTATATAATAGTAGTGTAACCTTTAGCGTTCGTGCTATGCTTTTGTTCTCTCGCTCTATAAAAGTCAGCTTATTGTGGCATGTCGTATGAACAACAATGAATCTCAACTTGTGGAGGGGGGGGATTCAGGGTTAAAAATAAGCTGACCGGTCTTCCGGCATCAGGACCTGAAGCAAAAAACAAGCCTGAATGTCTTCATTCCATCAGCAGAAGAGCAGAGCTTGATCCAGATTACTCCGACTGTGTTATACGTGTATTCAGTGTCTCGTGTGTTTGTAGCATTTCTCTAGTTTTAATGCACATTTAATCACTGTGGAGAGAGAACTAGCAGCTGAGATTGAACAGAACAAAGAAATGTGTATCTGCGTCATTCAGCTTCCTGTTAGCGTTCGCCAGGAGATTCTTTAAGCGCACTATTGACAGATTTAACCTGCGTCTGCCTCGCTGCTCGTTAAAGACACAAGTATGCCTGTGCAAATATGAGGAAGATGCTAACGATGATGACAACAAGCAGAACTTCATGAGATCTGCTGAGTACATCCGTAAATATAGTCAAAGTGTAAAAAAAGAGAGGAGAGGAGATCATATGTGACCCTGCAGCACAGAAGCAGTGTTAAGTCGCTGGGGGATATTTGTAGCAATAGCCAACAATACATTGTATGGGTCACAATTATACATTTCTCTTTTATGACAAAAATCATTAGGATATTAAGTAAAGATCATGTTCCATGAAGATATTTTGTAAGTGTCCTACCGTAAATATATCAAAACTTAATGTTTGATTAGTAATATGCCTTGCTAAGAACTTCATTTGAACAACTTTTAAAGATGATTTTCTCAATATTTAAAAAATGTTTTCACCCTCAGATTCCAGATTTTCAAATAGTTGTATCTCAGCCAAATATTGTCCTCTCCTAACAAACCATACATCAATGGAAAGCTATTTATTCAGCTTTCAGATGATGCATACATCTCAATTTCGAAAAATTGACTCTTATGACTGGTTTTGTGCTCCAGGGTCACATATGTCAATGACTGACATCTAAACACATGTGTCTGTGTGCATCAGTATTTCAGATGGACATTTACATTTATGCAGATGTTTTTATCCAAAGTGGCTTGCATTGCATTCAAAATGCACATTTGATCAGATCCTGCTTTCCCTGAGAATCCAACCCATTACCCTGGTG
Source organism: Sinocyclocheilus anophthalmus (assembly GCA_018155175.1). NCBI lineage: Eukaryota > Metazoa > Chordata > Actinopteri > Cypriniformes > Cyprinidae > Sinocyclocheilus > Sinocyclocheilus anophthalmus. Next base: position 173,571 of record JADLZN010010175.1, on the reverse strand, counting down.
TTGCCAGCCCCAGTAATGCTGTATGTGTTTATGCATAAGTAAAAAAGTGTTAATTTTTTGGCACTGTACTGTTTTTCGTCACTACTGCTGTGGTGAATAATTTGTTTTTAAAATGGTAAACATTGCATCACTCAGTTTGTATCAGCTCACAAATAATGCACGAATAGCAGTCATAAAACAATTATAAATACAGCTTTAGATTGTATATCAGAGAGTTCAGTATGTCACTCATCTGCAGAAAGAGCCACAGAAGGTTTCATTCAGAAATGTCTACACATCCTGCTCATTCTGTGTCACTTTATGATATATTGTGGCTAATATGATTATGTTTTTCTGCTTATTGGACTGTAATGTTCTCAGCTCTGTTCAACACTTTTACATCATCTCGTTTACCAGATTTCCATGCATTTATATCTTTAGATTCTTCTAGAATAAAGTCGTTTTTTTTTCACGGAAAGTTTTCTTGTAGCTTCGTAAAATTACGGTTGAACCTCTGATGTCACATGGATTATTTTAACGATGTCCTTGCTACATTTCGGAGCCTTGTTCGTGTTAGTAACCTTGCTGTCTATGAAGGGTCAGAGAGCTCTCGGAGCTCATCAGAAATATCTTAATTTGTGTTCTGAAGATGAACGAAAGTCTTACGGGTTTGGAACGACACGAGGGTGAGTAAATGCGATAACTTGCATTTTTGGTGACTTCCCTTAAGGCCTTTGTTTTGACGAGTCACATGTAGGTTAGAGGTTAAAAATGATTTTCATCTCATCTATTTATGGTTTTGTTAATGTGTCAGGTTATGAATGGCATGTAGTGTGTGTTAATGAGCAGCAGGGTGTGCCCTAGATAGGCAACCTCAGGTGTTAGTGATGTGGTTTTGCTGGTTTTTTTCCCCCAGGCACTCACACACTCACACGAACACACACACACACACGAACACACGCACACACTTACAAACACTCAGATACAAGTACTGCAGCAGAGCAGTGAGCAACAGATGAGAATAAGTGATCTGAAGACACATCCATCAGTTCATCTTCTGTTTGATGGACATTTTTACACTCAGAACTGGAAAAGAAAATCTGTTGGAGAATTAGGGAAAGAGATGTGACGAGCAAACGTGTGCCAAAGGAATAATGTCAATATTCAAACAGAAGAGGAGTATTATTATTCATGTGCATTGATTGAGCAGCAGGACTGTAAGTGAGAATGTACTGCATGGACTTAAAACCGCGTTTGGTTCGATCCAAACCCGTCCTGCACAGGAATCTGTGTCGAGTGAGACGCTTCCTTCACCATCCGCACGAGCAACACTCAACCAGACAAACCCAAACCAAAACTCAGCCGATTACCAGGTAGAGTCCTGACTAAACCGCCTCTGAGACCGAGAACACGCTTTAGCGTGAATATTCTCATACGTGTGATAGATCTGAGCTGAAACACGTTCTGCTTGATGCTGAGACTGTAACCGATGATTTTAATAATATCTCTGCACAACTACTGTCAGATCAAAACATCACGCTGCACAAATGTGATGTTCTTCAGTATCTGTTTTCCAGTATAAATATCTGCCAATGGAGTCAGAAAAATAAACTTGTTTTCTTCTTGAATTAAGCTGATTTTTATTAGTGGTCGACCGATATATCGGCCGATATTTGGCATTTTTCAAACATCGGCATCGGGCGATACGTTTTTCTGTTTGGTCGATGCGTTCGAGGCGGGACTTTTATTTTGACGGCGCACCGTCATCGTTAACAGTTCTGTCTAATACGGATAGAAGTCTGTCTAATAATTAAAAAAATAAAGGAATTAAAATGTATACAAAGTATTATAACGATTGCTTTTATATTATTAGTAATAGAAAGGCAAACATTATAATACTTTCTCGTTTGCCGTCAGCATTCAGCAAATACGCATTTACATCATTTAAACAAATCTTTAAATGACTAGTGAACATTTAATTTCACAAACCTTGCAAACTTAGTCAAATCCAGTTGTGAGATCTTGTGAAATGTGACCTGCATGCTCGCGTGTTCTCTGCGTGACTTTCGGTCCATACAAATTGAATGCTTTAAACATTAAATTCGCGATTTCAAATTATGCTGCGCTTTATGCATTTACCCACTTTGCATATTTCATGTAATTTCACTGAGTGCTTAATGTACAATGAGTGTTACCTTGGCTTTATTTGAGAAAAGATGATTCCCAACGTGCACAAACTTCCCAGAATACTGAGTGCCCTTTTGGTTACAGTGTTTACTTCCTTTTTTTATTATATTTTTATTAAATATTTATTTATTTGTGAAAAATACTTTGTCTTCTAGAGAATAAGTATGTTTATTTTACACGTTTATTTTTTCATCCATTTTCAAATGATTTAAAATTTCCTAAATATAAATACCTTATATCAGCCACCCTGCTTTCCAAGATATCGGCATCGGCTGTCAAAAAAACAATATCGGTCGACCACTAATTTTTATGACTCCATAGACCTCAGTCAGGACTGAAGTACAGTGCGTTCGGTTTAATGGATGTTGAACAACATAATGATCGTTCAGCTGACGTTACGTCTTTCTGAAAATAACTTCCGTTACACAAAAACTCGTTGTGAGCTGTGAAAATTCCACGATTTAAAGACTGTAAGTCTGTCCATTGCAGTCTATCGGCTCTGTGTTGTAATTAAAAATAATGAATTTTGATACATTTCTCAAAGCACTGCTTTAATCTTCTGTCATTTTGTATCTCCAGTAAATGTATCTTGGTTTAAGACTGTTTAGATGTTAGTGCTGGAAAACAAGACTATCTGCTTTCAGCTTCTGCTAATTTGCCTGTTGTTCTCAGTTCTGAAACAGACCATCTTTGGCTGAATGGCCTAAATCTAAAGAATAGATTAGAGCATGAATAGCATGTTCTGTTTTCACACATTTTTTAGTGAATATCGTGTATAATATGTGTTTTTGCTCTGTGTTCTTTACTCTTGGTTTCCATTAAAACACACATCAGTCGCTAGATGACTTAAAGAACATCACATTCGCTTCTACAGATGCTGTTTTGTATATCTGACATTAGTTCAGCATGATGAGAGTTCGACGCTGCTGGAGTCGACTGACAGTTTCAGCATTGATTTAATCAGGGCAGTTCAACTGAAACCGGTTTTACCAGCTCACTAGCTTACTAGCTGTCACCAGAAACTCATTAGCACGCCAAAGACATGAACGACGGTTCGTTTGGTCAGTTACCTGTAAAAACTGGAACCGGACGTAGTTTGAGTTTTGAGCTCTTGTGTAGAAGACGTCTCATTTACATGCTTGAGAATCCAGGGGCCAGTGGCTCAAAAAGTTTCATCTGGATCAGAATGATGTGGATTTGGAGATCCCATGTTTTGCGATCTAGGATCAGCTAACCCATCTTATTTTTGTGCCGGTTGGATTGGATCACACTGATCCAGATACACACTTTTTCAGATGTCCAAATCTGGATTACTAGAGCTCTACGGAGCCCCTAAAGGGACATGCTGATGGAAAAAAGCCAATGTTTTGCATTGCATTTACACAAATAACTACTTCTGACTGGTTCATCTCTGATGATTGTGCCAATGTAGTTTACAAGCAGTGATTAAAAAACAACAACTTTAAATTAAATATAATATTTTTGTTTGATATTGACAGCTGTTTGTGGATTAGGGGATGTATTACATGTTACAAATGTTGTATTTTTTGGACCAGTTTTAAAGTTTTATTACATTTTTGTTCCTGAAACCCACCCTTCTGCTTGGATCAAAAGAATCCTGTTTTGAAGTATCCCAATCTTACTGAAATGTTTTGAACAACACGAACTGAGGATTCAATCCAGATCAAAACCAAGATTGGATTTTGTGATCTAAAGGTCTTTGCACAATCCAAAATTCTCGTCTGAAATTGTCGCATGTTAAAAAATAAATACGACCTCACGTTGTGTCAATCACGTTTACACACGTTTGCCTCCGAAACTTTTGTTCATCATAAAAAAAATTCAGATCAGGTTAGATTTTCTGCGCTTTCCTATCTGCAGCAAGCATTTTGATAGGATGACGAATTATTTATTTAAATGTAAGTACATAGTAGTTAAGGCCATTTAATATAAACGCATAAGTGTCCCTGCAGCACAGAAGCAGTGTTGAGTCGCTGGGGGATATTTGTAGCAATAGCCAACAATACATTGTATGGGTCAAAATTATAAAATTTTCTTTTATGCAAAAAATCATTAGAATATTAAGTAAAGACCATGTTCCATGAAGATATTTTGTAAAATTCATACCATAAATATATCAAAACTTAATATTTGACTAGTAATATGCATTGATAAGGACTTAATTTGGACAACTTTAAAGATGATTTTCTCAATATTTCGATTTTTTTTGCACCCTCAGATTCCAGAATTTCAAATAGTTGTATCTCAGCCAACTATTGTCCTATCCTAACAAACCATACATCAATGCAAAGCTTATTTATTCATCATATGATGTATAAATCTCAATTTCATAAAATTGACCCTTATGACTGGTTTTGTGGTCGATGGTCACATATGAAAATTTCGGACTCAGTGTCCATGACCTTAAAAGCCCGATATTCAGAATCCTTTTGTCTTTCTTTTAAAAACCAAACAACCCCTTTTCCCAAGACCAGGGAGTCTGATACAATCCGATGAGGCCAAAAATCTATCAGATGGCCTCTGATGCTCCAACTGGATGCTATCTTTGTCCAACCTGATCATCTCTTTGTTTTCGGATTTTTGGGGGGGTGGGGGGGTTCCGTCTGTTCTTTTATGTTTCAGGGGACTAGCTGCAAATATAGCCGGACCATCACAGCGCTATTAATGTTGAGGTCCTGGTGGACTCAAACCTGACCGTCGACCGCCCCCCATGCAGAGGGGGGAACAGGCCCGACAGGTTGTGCCTGGAGTCCTTCTGGAGCGAAGTGGAGACCATACGGAGCGACTTCGGAGCCAGCAGCAGCAGACTGATCCCGACAGTCTGAGGTGAAGCCGAGTACTAGGCCTGTGCACTAATCCAATGGCAGTTTCTTTTCGGTTTTGGCCTCCAACGATTATGAAAATGCAGTAATCGAGATAAAACTATTATTGCGGCCCATTCCGCCCCCTTTCCAGCAGTGCGCTTTTGCTCCTCCAAAAAAAAACAATTTCACCTGCAAATCAGTAAAATCATGCAAAATGTGTTGATTAGTTGATTAGATTTATTCATGTTTTTAAAAGCGCGAAAAAGAACTTGCGCTGTTCCTCAGGAGGATTGTGTGTGTATGTGCTCAATGTGTCAAAATGCGGTGCTTAGTAATTTTTCTCGTAAACCCTCGTCAGTTATGTAATAAATGAACATAAAACGTGAGAATGAAAATAGGTTGTAACAGGCTCTTAAAGTGACAGCGGGCTAATATTCCTGCTGCCCACTGTGTTCTTTATATTAATCAAACAACAAAAGACAAAGACAAAAATCCCTCACTGCTCTTGACTGAATGACTTTTGTAGCTTTAATAAGAAACAAATAAGTTTAATTCTTACAGTGAAGACTATGCTGTTATTTGTCCTTTGCTTTATTATTTTGACAGTTTAATTGTTTTCAATAATTTTGAGGACTTTTTGTATGTTTGTTTACTATATTAGTTACTCTAGTACTCTCTGTGGTTTGATAATTGTGAAATTTCGCTGGCTTAAAATGAGATTCAATAGCAACTATTTTTACATAAATAGTATTTGTATCATGACTTGAATAAATCATTCATATACAGTTTGGTCATATTACCCACTCATAACGGTAAATAATCTGATTAAATATTGACCGAATAATATCGTGAGCCCTAACCGAGACGGCATCACGCCGTCTCAATTTATTTAAATCCACTTAAAAGAAAAAAATCACAGGGAAAATTGTAATATTTATGTCCCTGTAAATTGTTTATTTTAAGTGGATTTAAATAAATTGTTAAAGTGGTGTGTGGTGTGTGTGTGTGTGTGCGTGCGTGTGTAGCGCGGGGGTGTGTTTGTGGTGTGCGCGTGTGCTTGTGGCGTGTGTGTGTTTTTTTGTGTGTTTGTGTGTGTGTGTGTATGTTTGTGTGTACCTACTTAACCATATTTTTGGGGACAAATTTGTACCCAAAAAGTGAGCAAAACCTGACAAAATCTCCAAAAACCTTCCTTTGGGGACGTCCTCATTTGTAAAACTGGTATAAAAATAAAAAGTAAACAAAGGTTTTTTTGAAATTGTAAAAATGCAGAGAGTTTTCTGTGAGGGGTAGGTTTAGGAGTAGGGTTGGTGTAGGGCGATAGAAAATACAGTTTGTAGAGTAGAAAATATATTGTGCCTATGGAATGTCCCCTTAATACATGGTAACCTTGTGTGTGTGTGTGTGTGTGTGTGTGGTGTGTGTCAGACGGCGACAGAGGAGCTCGGGCTGTGCCGATTGCTGGTTGTCTCAGCTGGTAAATGGTGAAGAAGAGGACGTTGATAAAGCCGTTCTGTTGTCGACTCTCACTAAGACTCAAGCAGCTGCGGTTCAAAGACGTATCGACTCGTTCACCTGCTCGCTGCGCAAGAGGAACAAAACGCCAGCTCGACACGTCAGAGACGTATTTGCCTCCCCCATTGCTCAGGTAACAGCACACCTGCGTGTGTGTGTGGTGTTGCCTTTGTGTGTGAGAGTGTGTGTGAGTGTGAGTGTGAGCGAGTGTGTGTGAGCGAGTGTGTGGGAGAGAGTGCGTTTGAGTGAGCGAGGTGTGTGTGTGTGTGTGACGAGTGTGGGGAGAGAGTGCGTGTGAGTGGATCAGTGTGTGTGTTGTGGTGTGATCGAGTGTTTGAGAGTGAGTGAGTGTAGTGTGAGTGTGAGCGAGTGTGTGTGTGTGTGTGTGAGCGAGTGTGTGGGAGAGAGTGCGTGTGAGTGTGAGCAAGTGTGTGTGTGTGTGTGTGTGTGAGCGAGTGTGTGAGAGTGAGTGTGTGTGAGTGTGAGTGTGAGCGAGTGTGTGTGTGTGTGAGCGAGTGTGTGGGAGAGAGTGCGTGTGTGTGTGTTCATAATGATATTTGATTTTGGATCCAATAACACATTAAGGGGCCGTTCACACAGAACACGTTTTTCCATTCCAAATTACGGTTTTCCATTGTATTTCCATGTAAACGTGCTAGTCAGATGTGTTTGACCACTGTGCTTGAGACGTATGTCTTGCAGCATCTTGCACATGACACAGCATTCACAAATGAGGCACTTTTTTCCCAATTCCACTGCCCAAATATCGCATTTTTCAATGTAAAAAACACCATTCTGTTTTGCATCATTTGAGCCTTTATAACAGCTGTGACTTTCAAGTTGCATTTGTATTTGAACAGGACTAAAATCATATTAATTCGAATATCATAAGGAATCTGATTTTCCAATGTTGTCTTCATTGTATTTTGAAAACATGTTCACATCAGTAAAATGAGGTTTAGGGGCCGTTCATACATAACGCATTTTTGCATTTCATTGCATTACATGCACTTGATGGAAATCTTAGACCACTGCGCTCATGTCGTGTCTTTCACAGCGTCTCGCACATTATACGCCATTCTAACAACACTGAGTTCAAGTTTGAAGTTCTTCAGCTTTTAAAAACGTGTCTCATGGTCGTGTGTTTATTTTCATTCCACTGAACCTGCATAATGCACATCCCACGTTTTTAAACACAAAAATGTGTTCTGTGTGAATGGTCACTGTTTTTAGCATTTTAATAAATAATACAACTATGCTTTGACCTCTTTAATAATGAAATGCACAGCTGATATGTGTCAGATTTGCTGATCAACTAAAAGATTGTACTGTGTCCGAGTGTTTATGGTTGTATAATGACAGAAGGACAGTATGTGTGTGGAGGAACAGTCAGTCGTGGCATTTGTAAAGGCCTGTATGTGCTTGTGCTCCACAGCACACAATACACACTCACATCATGTCAGATCATATCAGTGCATCTGAATAAAGGCTTGAGTTCTGTTCATCACACACACAGATAACACATCTCTCCTGTATGCATGTGTGTGTGTGTGTGTGTGTCTAAATAATTGTATTCTATTCAGTCAGCAGTTCCTGAGACACACAACAGCGAACCTGACGCACACAGAAACATGGAGAGTGTGACAAAGGCACAACGATCAGGTACAAACACACTGTTTCTTTTCTATTGGGTGAGAGGCTATTAAGATTATCTAATGCGTTAATAAGAACCCTGGTAACCAACCACAACACTCCAGCTGTTTTGCAGAGACACTTTGATTATTTTTGAGGATCTCATTAGAAGGAAACCCAATGTAAGGTGTAATGTTGGCCTGAAACACTACAGCAGTGGCTCCCACTCCAGTCAATAATAGCTGATGAGTTGAATCAGGTGTGTTTGATTAGGGAGACATCTAAAGTGTGCAGTGTTGGGGGTTCTCCTTGATCAGGATTGGGAACCAATGCACTACAGCATCGTGATCCTAACGGTTCATTATTCTGTTTATTATTCAGTGATATTATCAGCTGCAGATCTTCACCTGTCACATCTATTAATATAAGAGCATATGTGTGTTTAATAACATTCAAATGCTTCAGATTCAGAGAGATGAGCAGTGATTATACATGAACTCAGTGCGTGTGAATGCAGCACGTGCCCTTTGAACACAAGATGCAATTTCCTGCCTTTTCACATGGAAATCATATTCAAATGGATCAGATAGTGAACGCTTCCAGCTGTCAATGGAAACAGCCATTAACGGCGTGTGTGTGTGTGTGTGTGTAGCTGTCAGCGGTCAGGAGACTCAAGGGCTGCAGATGGATGAGATCTTTATCACAGACGTGGCGTATTGTGAACAAGCGGCCATCTTACTGAAACAAGCCAAACTACCACAGAACAACAGCAGTCAGTGCAGGAGAGACGACGGAGCGCTGCCGGTAAGACTCATTGTCTGCCTGTCTACAGTTACACACCATAGCAACACACTAAAAACACCATAGCAACTGCATAACAACACTCTCTGTCCGTCTGTCTACAGTTACACACCATAGCAACACACTAAAAACACCATAGCAACTGCATAACAACACTCACTGTCCGCCTGTCTACAGTTACACACCATAGCAACACACTAAAAACACCATAGCAACCGCATAACAACACTCACTGTCCGCCTGTCTACAGAAACACACCATAGCAACACACTAAATACACCATAGCAACTGCATAACAACACTCACTGTCCGCCTGTCTACAGAAACACACCATAGCAACACACTAAATACACCATAGCAACTGCATAACAACACTCACTGTCCGCCTGTCTACAGTTACACACCATAGCAACACACTAAAAACACCATAGCAACCGCATAACAACACTCACTGTCCGCCTGTCTACAGTTACACACCATAGCAACACACTAAAAACACCATAGCAACTGCATAACAACACTCTCTGTCCGTCTGTCTACAGTTACACACCATAGCAACACACTAAAAACACCATAGCAACCGCATAACAACACTCACTGTCCGCCTGTCTACAGAAACACACCATAGCAACACACTAAATACACCATAGCAACTGCATAACAACACTCACTGTCCGCCTGTCTACAGAAACACACCATAGCAACACACTAAATACACCATAGCAACTGCATAACAACACTCTCTGTCCACCTGTCTACAGTTACACACCATAGCAACACACTGAGAACTGCTCAGAACACCATAGCAACTGCATAACAACACTCGCTGTCTGCCTGTCTACAGTTACACACCATAGCAACACACTAAATACACCATAGCAACTGCATAACAACACTCACTGTCCGCCTGTCTACAGAAACACACCATAGCAACACACTAAATACACCATAGCAACTGCATAACAACACTCACTGTCCGCCTGTCTACAGAAACACACCATAGCAACACACTAAATACACCATAGCAACTGCATAACAACACTCACTGTCCGCCTGTCTACAGAAACACACCATAGCAACACACTAAATACACCATAGCAACTGCATAACAACACTCTCTGTCCGTCTGTCTACAGTTACACAACATAGCAACACACTAAAAACACCATAGCAACTGCATAACAACACTCTCTGTCCGTCTGTCTACAGTTACACACCATAGCAACACACTAAAAACACCATAGCAACCGCATAACAACACTCACTGTCCGCCTGTCTACAGAAACACACCATAGCAACACACTAAATACACCATAGCAACTGCATAACAACACTCACTGTCCGCCTGTCTACAGAAACACACCATAGCAACACACTAAATACACCATAGCAACTGCATAACAACACTCACTGTCCGCCTGTCTACAGAAACACACCATAGCAACACACTAAATACACCATAGCAACTGCATAACAACACTCACTGTCCGCCTGTCTACAGAAACACACCATAGCAACACACTAAATACACCATAGCAACTGCATAACAACACTCACTGTCCGCCTGTCTACAGAAACACACCATAGCAACACACTAAATACACCATAGCAACTGCATAACAACACTCACTGTCCGCCTGTCTACAGAAACACACCATAGCAACACACTAAATACACCATAGCAACTGCATAACAACACTCACTGTCCGCCTGTCTACAGAAACACACCATAGCAACACACTAAATACACCATAGCAACTGCATAACAACACTCACTGTCCGCCTGTCTACAGAAACACACCATAGCAACACACTAAATACACCATAGCAACTGCATAACAACACTCACTGTCCGCCTGTCTACAGTTACACACCATAGCAACACACTAAAAACACCATAGCAACGCATAACAACACTCTCTGTCCGTCTGTCTACAGTTACACATCATAGCAACACACTAAAAACACCATAGCAACCGCATAACAACACTCACTGTCCGCCTGTCTACAGAAACACACCATAGCAACACACTAAATACACCATAGCAACTGCATAACAACACTCACTGTCCGCCTGTCTACAGTTACACACCATAGCAACACACTAAAAACACCATAGCAACTGCATAACAACGCTCTCTGTCCGTCTGTCTACAGTTACACAACATAGCAACACACTAAAAACACCATAGCAACCGCATAACAACACTCACTGTCCGCCTGTCTACAGTTACACACCATAGCAACACACTAAAAACACCATAGCAACTGCAAAACAACACTCTCTGTCGACTGTCTACAGTTCACACCTAGCATCCATAAAAACAATAGGCAACTGCATAACACATTCTTGTCCATCTGGTTTACAGTTAACACCACCATAGCAACCAACAAAAACACATAGCAATGCTAAACTAAAAAAAAAAAAAAAACAAAAAAAAAAAAAAAAAAAAAAAAAAAAAAAATAAAAAAAAAAAAAAAAAAAAAAAAAAAAAAAAAAAAAAAAAAAACAAAAAAAAAAAAAAAAAACAAAAAAAAAAAAAAAAAAAAAACCAAAAAAAAAAAAAAAAAAAAAAAAAAAAAAAACACTCTCTGTCCGATGTTACAGTTACACACCATGACGCACACTAAAAAACACCATGCACTGATAACAACACTCTCTGTACGTCTGTTACAGTTACACCACCATAGCAGACCCTAAAAACACCATAGCAAACGGAATAACAACAATCTCTGTCGCCTGTCTAGCAGTTACAAATAGCAAACACTAAAAAAACCATAGCAAATGCATATACAACACTCTCTGTCAGCCCTGTCTACAGTACCCAACATGCAACAACGGAAAACACCCTAGCAACTGCATAACAACATTCTCGTCTGTCTCCGTCTACAGTTAAACAACATGACAACACACTAAAAACACATAAAAAGTGCATACAACACTCATGCACCACCTTCTGTGGTCTACAGTTACACATCATAGCAACACACTAAAAACACCATAGCAACTGCAAAACAACACTCTCTGTCCGTCTGTCTACAGTTACACACCATAGCAACACACTAAAATAACATAGCAACCGCATAACAGTCACTTTCCGCCTATCTGTCTCTCTGCAGTAATTAGCTGATGCATAATCTCAGAATGGCTAAATAATAATAATGATAATAAAATCAAACCAGTGAACAGAGAGGTGTGTCTCACCTCCTCTTCCCGTCTCTCTCTCTCTCCGTCTGTAGCGGGTCATCTGTCCGCAGTGCCGGCTGGGAGTGACGCGGGTGCTGGATCTTTCCCATCAGGACATGAAGAAGGTCCGTCAGCTGGCTCTGATTGACATGACGGCGCTCTGCGACCTGCTGGGGCTCGAGGTCAAACGACACAAAACCTGCAAACGGAAAGTCCCTGGTGAGTTTCCTGTCACGTGACCACACTCATTCGGATCTGTGTGACCAATAATCAGAATCCTGTCGAATGTCTTCCTGTTTGTCAGAGAGCTGTTTGTTCGGCGTTCCTCTCGCCTCATTGGTGGAGAGCGATCAGAAGATCAAACCCAACACTCAGATCCCACTCTTCCTCCAAACAGTACGTCATGACATCATTTCCTTTTGCACCAATTTATTACGTCCAAACTGTTATAATACTACTTTAAATTCGGCATGAAATGTAAAGGTCACACTTCACTTAAAGCCTTTATATATAATGCATTACAAATGTAGTTTTAATGCATTAATTATACTTTGTAATGCTCCTTATAATGCATTATTATCTCCTTAATAATTGTAACCACAGTTATAACACATTATAATACTCGTCTATTTTATTGTTACACCTTTACAAAATGCAATGCATCAAATCACATGACAAACCAACCTTCAAGTATTATAATGCATTTTAACCAACTATTTATGGAAAGATATAATGCATTACAACAAACATTACGAATAGCTTCATAATGCATTATACAGAAAGGCTTTCAGTAAAGTGTTACCAATGTCAATTGGTATTCATCCGTACATATGTTTCATTTTTATTTTATACAGGTTTTGACCACATGTTTAACCAAAATGTCATAACTGGATCTTCCAGTAAAAAGGACTTTCCAAACATTTGGTGCTTTTAAACTCCGCCCCTGCAAGCTCACATTCAGATCCGACTCCTTTTGAGAGCACACCCACACTTCAACATCCAATCAACAACAGATGCACAGAACCAAGCCCCGCACTACATTTTTTCTTTTCCGATAATCGGTTTTGTATGTTCGTCACAATACAGAAGAAAAGACTTGCTGCCGTTTCCATTTCACCAACTCAAACTAAACTCTTGGGTGTTTTGTACATGATTGTTTTTTTATTATTTCTGTTTCAGCTTCTGTCGTTTCTGGAGAAGAAGGGTCTCGATTCTGAAGGGATTCTGCGGGTTCCAGGGTCTCAGTCCAGAATCAAAGTAAAATAAAACATTATTATGAAATAAGTACTAAAAGTACCTTGGTAGTACCATGGTATCTATTGAAGTTCCATCTGACACCACAAGGGCTGATTTCTATAGACACATGCAGTGGAATGGGGAAAAATGCAAGATCTCAAGACTTTTTTAAAGTGAGTATTTATGTTTAGAACACGTGAGACACCATAAAAACTCAAATGCAACAGTGAAACACGCCTGTCCTGCACTTGTTTACATAGAAAAACAATGGAAAAGTAGCGCTGTGGAATGGAAAAACATGTTTTGTACGAATGCCTGCTTACTGTACCATGGTGTAACCAAAGTATTTTTATGCATCACATATGAATAAGCTCTGTGTGAGTGTGTTTCGGCTCACAGTCGCTGTGTCGGTCGCAGGTGCTGCAGCAGATGCTGGAGAACTCGTTTTACAGCGGTTCGTTCAGCTGGGACGAGGTCAGTCCGAATGACGCCGCCGCTCTGCTCAAGAAGTTCATCCGTGAACTCCCGGCGCCGCTGCTGACCGCCGAACACCTCAACACCTTCAGTGCTGTCAGAGGTGTGTGAGGCAGGTCTCACTGAGGTCCTGTATGTCGTATAGTGTGTATAGTGTGTATCTACATCACAGTAGCTTCACCAGAAGAAAATACCAAAATACTCACTTCAGTCAAAGATTTGATCTCTGATCTTATGCAGTGGTGGTCAAAATGATTAGAACAGTAGTATTTCCACCAGGTAAGAAATGGTTTTAAGTCAGTTAATTCTATCTTTTGCTGTAGTGTGTCGGGAGGAAATATCAGTTTACATTTCCAAACATTCATTTTGGACATTAATTGTAATAATGCAGTGAGATGTTAGTGCTGCACACAGAGATCTGATCTGATCATTATCAGTCTGTCTGAGATTACATGAAGAAACACAACAAACTGAGACAGACTCAATCCAGAAGAATGCTTGTTACACAGAAGAAACCTCCTGCAAAGCTCTGAGAACTTTGCTCAAGGCACGAGGGCAACGTGCTTTAACCACAAAGATGGCCAACCAAGGTTGGTTTCATTCAGTAATAGAAGTTAACTGATAAAGAAAATCTATTTTTGACAGCATCCTCATTTCACAGCATTTTTACACAAGTGCCTCAAACTGTTAACAGCACTGTAGCTTTGCAGGAGGTTTCTTGAAACAAACATCTCACTGCATTATTACAATTAATGGCAAAATGAATATTTGGAAATATTAACTATTTCCTACTGACACGCTACAGCAAAAGATAGAAATAACTGACTTAAAACCATTTTTAGCTGCTGGAAATACTCGGTTCTGATCATTTTGGCCACTACTGTATATGATCGTGGTACTGTATGATAATGTTGGTATTTTGTGTCATTGGTTTCTAATGTACTGACGAGTCTTTTTTAGGAAGAATCATGTTTAAATTGTTCTGTCAGGACCACTATCGTCAAAGATGATTGACAATTAGCATACAGTTTGGATTGGCGGTATGGTTCTGTTCTTGGCAAGAACTCCCTGCGCATCCATGCAGCCTAGCATGGATGAGAGCAGCAATAACCCCCCAGGGTAAACAGAACAGAACCAACATAAATGTATTGCAGATATCGCTAAAGTTCAATAATTGTATGTACATGTTTTAGAATTTGTCTGATTCAAAGGAGAATCAGAAGGCTGAATCCTGTCTGACAGAGGAGGAGCTGTGGATGGAGGATGGTAATTAGCTATTGAGCAATGCGAAAACTGCTGATAATACTGAGGGACCTTATATAAGAATGCTTAGATAGGTGTCGTATTCCCATAGGTAGATGGGGATCAGCTGAAGGTCAGCTGATGCGAGCTTGACTAACGTGACCTGCCAGAACTAACGATACGCTTGATTTGTGTAAAGATATTGCCAGACTGAAACAGAAGCGCAGTGTTGAATTCTCGTGTCCTGCTGCTGCAGAACAAACAGAAACACCATGAGGTACAACCCAAAGCACACACACATTCTCTCTCACTCTCACACACACAAACACTCACATTCTCTCTCACTCTCTCACACACACAGACACACAACACACACAACACACACACAACACACACACACCACACACACAACACACACACACACCCTAACCGGAGTCGGTCTACTCCGGGTTCAATGTGTGGGGCGAGAGAGCATGTCAGGAGAGCTAGAATAATAATTAATTATTGATTACTAATTTGAATCAGTACTTTATAACGAAAACAATACCTTAAAAAGGAAAAGAAGCAGGCTTTTACGATTACATCATTTTAAAAGTCCCAGGATCCAGTAAGTGAATTCAAAACAGCGCTAAATCAGAGAAACACGGCCTATTTATTCAGAGATTGCGGAGAGAATAGTGACTTGCATCCAGATGGCAGTAAATTATTATTTTCAGCGTGTATTTGGCTTAAAAGCAAGAGCGTTGCTGACTGAAGGTGTTTTAGATTATGCTGTGGTCAGAGGTTTAGTGATTCTGAATACATCCATATGCAGTCAGGTCAATGCAGGAGGTTTAGTGGTCTTTGGCGTCTCCCTGTGGTCCTGTTTGGTATCGTAGCTTGACTTGTGCTAATTTGTATTGAAAACTGATTTAAATATTGATTAATTGATTGTATACATAGATTGTGAATTATCAAAAAGTACTTATAAATAAACAAATGGGGGACTTTTTTCCCACTTCAAGCACTGCCTAAAATCAAGGCGAGATTAAAACCAAATACTAGCTATGTTTCCATCACCCTCGTTTTATTCACATTTTGAAGTATCGCATCAGAAACGAGTGAATTTCGAAAAGAAATCCCTTAATTCGCAAAAAAGTTTTTACGTTCGCTTGAGTGGATTTTGACTTGTGCGAAAAGGGTTAATGCAAATAATGGGAGATGGAAATGCATTTGATGGATAAATGCATGGATTAACGAAGTCATGTGACTTTCGCGCTATGGGAAGGCAATACCCGACTAACCGTGGATGATTTTGGTTGGCACAGCATCTGAATGTGTTTGGGTTCTGAAATTGCCGAGCAAAGTATGCATCAAAGTTTCAGTATACTTGTCAACGATGCTGTTCCAGCAGAGCTGACATTCACCTCCGAAAGCAAGACTGCATTTATGGTGTTTCGTCTGCTCATTCGAAGCGCAAGTAATTTATTGTATTTGAGAATTATTATATTCAGTGGCTTTAGTGATATTTAGTGCCAGTTTATCAGGAATTAACGATTTTGTTCTCTTTGACTCGCTGGATGGAAACGGTGCATATTCGTGAATTGCCAATTTTCACACAAGTTAATTTGCCACTTAGGATGGAACCTTGAGTGTGAAGATGTTCCAGGCGCTGTGTGAGTTCCTCAGTAGGTGGTCTAAGGAGAGGCGTAACCGCATGACCCTGTGGGGCCGTCTCCACATATGGCTTCCAACCTCTTCTTGCACAAAGATGTTCCCAGTAGTTAAACTAGCATTCGGACGGTCAGAGAAGGGCCAGGGCGATGCGGGCGGAGACCATCATGAGACTCTCGTACGATACAGGACATGCTGGTGGACGGTAAAGATCTGGGAAACTCATTCTCCCCAAAGTGTTCAGCGTGTTTGTCTGCTCTTCTGCCGGGGGCGTATTAAGAAGTTTCTTATCTTAGGTATAACTAAGAGTGATGCATGAGAAATCAACTATGTGAATCTGAGCACAAAAAGCGTGTTCCGTCGCTGGGGATATTTGTAGCAATAGCCAACAATAAACATTGTATGGGTCAAAATTATACATTCTTCTTTTATGCCAAAAAATCATAGGATATTAAGTAAAGATCATGTTTCGTGAAGATATTTTGTAAATTTCCTACTGTAAATGTCAAAACTTAATTTTTGATATGCATTGTTAAGAACTTCATTTGAACAACTTTAAAGATGATTTCCTCAATATTTAGATTTTTTTTTTTGCACCCTCAGATTACAGATTTTCAAATAGTTGTATCTCAGCACAAATATTGTCCTAGCCTAACAAAAACAAACAAACCATACTTATTGATTTAAAGCTTATTTATTCAGCTTTTCAGTTTATGTATAAATCTCAATTTAAAAAAAAGACCCATGGTGCTCCAGGGTCACATTTGCCTTGATCTTTTGGCATGCAAGAGGTCTTTGTATCGTTGAAACATCCTGCAAGTTTCATAGTTGAAACAAATCATGCATCAAAATGTAACACATCTTCAGGGTCCTCCAAGAGTCTTTCTACCATTAAACACCTCCATTTTCAATTATTAATAAACGTAATGCCATTGTTGGACAGCACTGCTATAAGTGTTTTTTCCCCCGTTTGGACAGCTGTGGGGTTGCCCTAACGTTAAGACAATTTTTAGGATTTTTTGTCAAGTTAGGAGGTTTCTGTAATACCCCCTACCTATCTGTAGCTAGGTAGGATAGCGCATAAGTAATGTGTTCGAATAATGTGGTCTAACTGAAGTTACCAAACAGATACGATTTGAAAGCAAGGATCTTTGTGTAATACGCCCCCAGGTTCCTAACTTCTTGTTGAGTCAGGTGCGGAAGCTGAACGAGAACAGCAGCCGTCGTTATCAGTTCTACGACAAACGCATCAAGCACCTGCTCAGGAAGATCCACACGGACAGCAGAGACAAACCAGACAAGAACTCCGGCGAGGTGAGAGAGAAGACCCACATTTATCAACACTAAAGTCACTTTTTCAAAACTCTTCACGCAGTTCTCCTAACAATATTTTAACTTGAATTCACATGAACTAAAACCTTCATTCTGTTATAACACTAGCAAGGTTTTCAACACACCTTGATCACTTCATTAACAAAACAACCCAAAAACAGAACACAGGGAGCATTATACAATGTTTGATTTTGTTACATTCTTTACAAAAACAGAAATGATAATCTACATTATTTATAATCATGCATTTATGTTACATCGCGTGTTTACAGTACAGTACAGACTCATTTCTTAGTGTTCCTTTTTGTATGGTGGTAGATGAAAGTGAAAAGGACCTAGCTGTGTTTGATGTATTGATTTTTACATCAGAATTGGTTCTATGTATTGACCATCCTGTAGGAAATGTTTTTTGTTACTGTTGCATGTTTGCAATTTAACAATTAGAAATTTGGCAAATGGCTTGGGTAGTACATATAGTTTTGGCGGTGGTTGTGTCTGAGTGAGAAAATAATTCATATAATTTGAAAGATGTAATCAATTAATGCATTTTGTGCCAAAGCAATGATTAATAATTCACAGTTTAGCCTACATAGACTGATGTTGTGCTCGCTGTGTGAAGAGTTGCGACTGTTAAGCATCTGTTAAATGAGTAAATGCTAATGAAGATGGAATTAGGAGGGAAAGAGAGACGGGCGACAGAGCGTGAGAGGATGAGGAGATGATGGGATGATCGCTTCAGAGGCTTTAGTCTCGGGAACAGAGATCACGAGACACGCCTACAGGACCTGACAGAACACACGAAGTGCACAAAAGCTCATACTCAACCATAGTGTCCATAACATCGCTGACGAATCTAGAAACAAAATCATTGTCTAATACAGACACTTATGATGGACAGGAACCTGGAGACATTTTGCGAAATTAAAATTTTTTAAACACATTTTCATTTGAATTTAAAAAAATTTAAAGAAAATGTTACAAACTTACGTACACTGTAACGTTATTTTCATTGCAGTTACCTCGAAAATTCTCATTCCCCTAAAAATAAGCTTTGTTTACTTATATTTAATTTGAAAATATTATATTATAAAATATCTATAATCATAGTATATAATAAGAATCTATTAGTTTTCTTTTTTTTTTTGATTTTGAGGTGAAATGTGGCGTGATCTACACTTTTTTTGGCTAATGATCTTTGACTCAGATTGATCAGTTATTGATCAATTCTTTTCTTCTCTCGTGTGTGTGTGCGTGCGTGTGTGTTTCTGTGTGTGCTGGGTGTGTGTGTGTGGGATCATGTGTGTACGTTAAGATTCAGGGCTGATGTGAGTTTCCGAGGAGTTCGTCTCAATATTAATTTCTCGTTGCATCAGATGATGTCCACAGGTTTTATAAAGAGGAACTACACCTATGACAAACAGCGAGGATCCGGCACGGTGATGAACACACATCACACACACACACTCATGCAAAACACGCACACACACACCACACTCGCACACAACACTCACACCGCACACACACAACTAGCACACACATCTGCTCGCACAGCACACTCGCACCCACGCCACACACACACACACACAACACACACACGCACACACACACCCACCCACACACACATACACACACACACTCACGCACAACTCTTCCACACACACACACCCAGGACAGTCACACTCTCTTCACACCAATCACGCACGCGCCACACACGCACACTCAAGCACAACCACTATGCACACACACACACACGCCACTCAAAACACACACAACACACCCACGTCAAACAAATACTATACAGCACACACACACTCGCACACGCACTCACGCACACACTCTCACACACACACACACACACAGACAGTTCACACTCACACAAACACTCACGACGTCTCACACACACGACACTCATAACACCAAATCATGCACACACACAACACCACACTCAAACACCAACACACACTCACACACCTACTCTACACGCACACTCACACACAACACTCGCAAGACACACACTCGCACACACACATCACCCACGCTGCACACGCACACTAGCACACGCACACACACACACACTGCACACACAAAATCGGCACACACACACACACGCAAAAAACCCACACTCGCACACACACACTCGCCCACACACACACACACACACACAAACACCACTCACACACGCTACTCACGCACACACTCTCACAAACGCACACACACAGGACAGTCACATCTCACACACACACTCACGCACGTCACACACTACGCACACTCAAACACACACAATCATGCACACCACACACGCGAACTCCAAACACACACACACACATCACAACACTCTACACGCAAACTTACACACACACACGCACATGCACACACGCACATGCACACACGACACACACACGCACTAACACACACACACACACACACTCCCACATGCATCTGCACACTCGCACACAATCACTCCGCCGATCACACACACACACGCACTCACACACCCACACACACACACAAAAAAAATCCGATAATGAAAAAAATCTTTTGAGTATATATTTTCCCTCTCACACCAGATGGTTCACACACATACCAGACTGTGCGTATTATGAAGTGTGGGGGGAATATCGGTAAGATATTTTTATGTATTATATATTAACTCATTATACACAACGAGACAAAGCAAGATACAAAAACAATGGTGATAATAGTTAATATTAAAACTTTCAAAATCCCATGGATTGAAATAAAATAACATTTCTCATTTGAATTTTGTTAATGTTAGTACTACAGTAACAAAACTCCAATACCAAATAAGACTATCTAGGCCTATTAAAAAAAAAACAATAACTAATAAGTGAAAGAAGAACAAAACAAAATGTAACATTAATGTAATGTAAAATTAAAATGGAAATATAAAAATAAAAACTAATCCAAAATATTTTCAAAAAGCTAAAAAGAAGTATTTCAGTGATCTAAAAATAAACACTGACGTCAACTCATATCAGGAAAATGCGTAGAACATCTATAACATATATTATTATATGGTTATAATAGTTGGTTTTGGTTTTGTTAGTTAAATATAAATTCATGTTTCTGTTTTATTTGATGTCCACAGCTTCCATGTTGCTAGAACAGCATTTACACTATCAACAAGAAAGCAATCCTCCATATTTAGATTATGATCTATATTAGATGTGTTACATGTAAATGTGATATTTTGAATGCCTAAATCTTGTTTTCTGGCTCAGGTGAACATTGTTTGGATCCAGAGACTCATTTGTTCGACCTGTACAACAACAACCCCGGCGGTGAGTGGATCGTCAAACTGAGATCGTCCAGCAGGGGGCAGTAGAGACACACCAGAGTGCCACAGGAGACCTTTGACCCCTGAGGAGAACCAGAGTTAAAGCACTGAGATTCTCTGACAGCTGCACCGTTAATGATGTTATGAAGCTGGACTTCTGCATTGAGCTTGGACTCTGTTGATGTTGTGATGTGCTGGTTTGATGCTGAAGGGCCGCTTGAGATTGTTGGATTATTTATTAAGCACCAGAGCACCGCTGTGTTTGTAGATGTGATGAATGAATGTCCGAGGTGTTGTGCTGTACAGATCTGGTGCCTAGCAGTATTAAACACACGACTCAGTGTGTGTCTGGAGCATCACCGGACACTAAACACACTATCTCTCTCTCTCTCTCTTCGTCGTTTGATCCAATTATACCTTTCAGTATACTTTTAAATGTTAGTATATATTGAAGCACTTCCAAGCCTTTGACATCAGGTTTGTCTTCTGATAGGAATTGGTATTTATTTGACTATAACTTAACGGTTAAGACAC
Source organism: Sinocyclocheilus anophthalmus (assembly GCA_018155175.1). NCBI lineage: Eukaryota > Metazoa > Chordata > Actinopteri > Cypriniformes > Cyprinidae > Sinocyclocheilus > Sinocyclocheilus anophthalmus. The sequence goes on along the minus strand of JADLZN010010175.1, from coordinate 151,676 downwards.
ATTCAGATAGTATTGTGCATCACACACACACACACACACACGCACACACACACACTCATTTGTCATTCCAGCAGCTCGTATAGTCATGTCAGAGTTGTGCGAGTGTTAGTGAGATCATGCTGTGTAATAGTGTATAACATCCATCACACACTGTCAGTCTCATCCTGCTCCACACACACACACACATACACACTGCATACACAGACCACACACATGCAAAACATGCACTCATATTCAACAGACACAATCTCACACTCATACACACACTCACACACACACACATGCACAGACACACACATGCACAAACACACTCATATTCACACACACACAAACACACACTCATACACACAGACACACATACACAAACACACACTCATATTCACACACACATGCACAAAACACACACACAGAACACACGCACAAAACACACACTCATACACATTACACACATGCACAAACACACACTCATATTCACACACACAGCCCGAACAATTACACCAAACACATGCACACACAAAAACTCATACACACATCACAAACAAACAATCTATTCACACACACACGCACAGAACACACACTCATACACACAGACACACATGCACAAACGCACACTCATATTCACACACATGCACAGAACACACACTTATACACGCACAGAATACACAGACACTCATACACATTACACACATGCACAAACGCACACTCATATTCACACACACATGCACAGAACACACACTCATACACATTACACACATGCACAAACACACACTCATACACACATGCACAAACACACACTCATACACACACACACACGCACACACAAACACGCACAGAAAACACACACTATACACACGACACAAATGCACAAAACGAAACTCATATTAACACAATGCACAGAAAACACTTCATACACGCACAAGAATACACCGAAAACATGCATCAAACACACACTCATATTCACCCACACAGCACAGAACACACGAACAAAAACACATAATACACATTACACACATTGCACAAAAACATTCATATTCACACACCCTGCACGAAACACCATATACACACACACAATGCACAAACACACACTCTACACACATGCACAAACCCACACCTATTCACACCCACCCCAAACACACTCATATCACAACACCATGCCAGAAACACACGCACCACACTCTAACAGACACACGCACAGAACACAACTTCATACACATAACACGACAAAACACACACTTATCACAACACACGCACAAACACACAAGCATAACATCACCACTGCACAAAACACACTCATACACCACACCATGCAACAACATTATATTCACAAACACCCACCCACATGCAAAAAACACACTCATACCACCACACCTGCACAAACACACAGGTGGCACAAAACACTCATATGCACACACACACGCACAAACAAACACTCATACACACACACACATGCACAAACACACACACACACAAACACAAACACAAACACACACACACACACATGCACAAACACACACGTGCACAAACACACTCATATTCACACACATGCACAGAACACACACTTATACACGCACAAAACACACACAGACACACATGCACAGAACACACACTTATACACACAGACACACACACACACAAACAAACAGAGGTTATCATCAGCTTTGAGAACATCATGTTTTAGAGTCGTTCTGCTAATGTTCATCTGACAGTGTCATAATGAAGATGATGTGAAACTCTAATTAAAGCCCCACGGCGTCTCTCTGAAGACTTCAGAAATATTAGGTCCTGTGATGAATTTTGTTTCTGAACAAAACAATCTACAAACGCGAGTTTTGGCATTTCCTAAAGATACAGAACTGTAGACAGGGAGAAACTAAATTTTTCTTAGAACATTTCACTAATGTTCCTATTATGTTAGAAAACATTATGTTCTTTGAATACTCAAAACTATTTTTTTTATGTTTTACAAACGTTTTTTCTTGGTTATGCGAATGTTATGGGAACATTCCATTGTATCGTTTTGCAAACATTATGGGAATGTTACTTTGTTCTCTGAACATTCTGAAACAGGTAGTTACATTTAAAAAATGTTCCATGAACAATGTATAAATGTTGTGCTAAGAAACATTGTTAAAGTCCACACAACTGAAAGAGACCTTGCCAAGATGTTCTGAGAAGGTTTCCTCTCAGCTGAGACAGTAAAGAACCAGCACACTATCCTCAGCAACACATGATCTGATGGATCATTCATGCTTGATCACATGACTAGGAGCACTAGTGATGACTGACTTCACTAACTCCTCGTGCTGGATATATGTGTGAGGTTCCTCCTGATCCCATCTGGACTGTCAGAGCTGTGTGACACTGGCGTGTTCTTCAGTGTCTGTGTGTCACAGTTGGTTGGTCAGGGACAAAGACTGAAGAAGGATGTTCTGTCAGCAGAAATAATCAGATGTAGGTCAGCGCTGAAGCCTGCGGACAACACATGCGCAGCAGCTTCCCATCAACACACACAATAAATATATGCATTCTATGAAACCCCCCCCCCCCCCCCCCCCCCCCCCCCCCCCCCCCCCCCCCCCCCCCCCCCCCCCCCCCCCCACCCCCCCCCCCCCCCCACAAACACAATCTCTCTTTGAGAATTGTACTGTTTGTTTGTCAGTCATAAATAAATGCAAATGACACGAGCAGTGTTTTAGCATTCTCTGAATGGACGATGTCTTTTGCTGCATTGCTGAAATGATGTTCTTCCTCAGGATTTGTGTCTTGTTTTCCAGTACAGATGAATTTAAAATCAAGATACATTTACTGGAGATGCAAAGAGACTTTGTGCTAAAAACCTATCTGCCAGTGGGGTCAGAAAAATTAACCTTTCTCCTTTTGAATTAGGTTTATTTTTCTGACTCCATTTGCAGATATTTGTTCTTGTTTTAATCATAAACTCACTTCATTTTGATCATTTCTCGGATGTTTCGTGTCATATTGCATCTCCAGTAAATGCATCTAGATTTGAGAACGTTTCGATAATTGTTCTGGAAAACAAGAGAGGAATACGAGGAGGAAGGTCACCGCTCCTGTAATGTGAAGGACATGGCATTAAACGCTTGTAAATGTGACGACGGCTTTTGTAAACAGGTTTGCATTGATGATGTAATAAATGATTCTGAATGATCTGAGTTCAGTGTGAGTTCTGATGTGTTTTTATCCAGTGTGTCAATACTATCAGTGACACACAGACGTGATTCGCTCGTCTTGATAAATCACTGAATTAGCATTTACAGCTACTTTTACTGCATTTAGTGACGTGTTATTCTGTTACTGATGAGCCAGCTCTTCATGCGGGTTCAGAGAGAATGGACTGATATGATTGTAGATGTGACCCAGAAAACTAGTTTCTCTCTGAGCGCCGATGCAACCAAAACAGCTCAGCTATATTCAGATGTATGCTCTTTTCTAATATTTTGAATATTGCATATCATATTTAAATATAAAATGTAATGATTTTGCATTATTAACTGTGAAGCAATACTGCCTGGAATTGTTTGTTTTAGCTGCATGTTCATTTTTATTATTTTAAATATTTTTGTTTTTAATAGAATTAGATGCAAATACAATTTATGGATTTTCGTGTTCATTTTCACATTATAATGTTTTTGTTCAGGTTTAGATTTTTTTATTTTAATTCTAGAGTCAGAATGTGCTTTTATGCATAGTTTTATTATTTTTAAATATAAGAATGAGAATGTGTTTATGCATAATTGTATTATTATTTTAAATATTAGAGAATGATAAACTTTAGCCATTAAAATAAATTAAAACAAATCTTTTTTTCAAATGAATAGAACGTAGATGCACATTAGACTGATGGATTTACTTGTTCATTTTCACGTTCTAATATTTTTTATTAGGTTTTCATGAGGATTTTTTCAGAATTTTGAATTCTAGAGTTAGGATGTGTTTAAACTTTTTATACATCATTTTATTATTTTGTAAATTCTGTGTTTTAATGGCATCAATTAGTTTGACTTTCATGCATACGTGTATTAATTTAAATGTCTTATTTTTGACTAATAGAAATAGATGCAAATAGAATATATGGATGTTATTCTTTTTCATTTTCACATTACAATCATATTTTTGATTAATATTTGTTTTTTTTTTGAAATTGAGAATTTCTAATTATAGAATGTTTAAACTTTTATGCATATTTTTTATTATAAATATACCTGTCGCGTCAGTGTATGTCAGATCACGTTTCCTGTCATGTTCCAGCTAACATCCCGTTCTTGATAACATATAAGAGAACCTGAGCAGATCCTTTGACCATCTGCGTGTGTGAACATCACTAATGATTGTGATTTCCACCTGTGGCTCACGTGTGTGTGTGTGAGTGTTTGTGTTGGTGTGTGTGTGTGTGGGTGAGTGAGAGAGAGACAGCAGGTGAATGTATGTGTGTGTGAGAGTGAGAGAGAGAGAGAGGGGGAGTGTGTGTGGGTGTGTGTGTGTGGTGTGTGTGTGAGAGAGAGAGAGAGAGTGTGTGTGGTGTGTGTGTGTGTGAGAGAGAGAGTGGTGTGCTGTGTGTGTGTGTGTTTGTTGAGGTAGAGAGCGAGTGTGGTTGTGTGTGAGAGAGAGAGAGAGAGAGAGAGAGATGGTGGGGGTGTGTGAGATAGTGTGTGTGACTGTGTGTGGTGTGTGTGTGAGAGAGATAGAGAGTGAGTGTGTGTGTGTTTGTGGTGTGTGTGGGAGAAGTGTGTGTAGTGTGGTGGTGTGTGTAATGGGCTGCAGAACGGCTGGAGGAGGGACGGATTGACGCAGCAGTGAGATTTGAATGGATAAAGAGACTGATGGCTATTTCTGGTCCTTTGTTCTGGTATCATTATGTGAATGTGTATGTGGCTGTGATTAGCCAATCAGAGTCTTTGTGCGGGTGCCTTCACCAATCACAGCGAGAGCCACACTGACCTACGTTTAGAGTCCACTTTCCCACTTCGTTATCATTTTTCCTGCAGTGCTGCGTTGAAATGACCTCTCTTTGTGTGCGGCTAAATCACGCTGATCGCCCACGACCTCACACTAACAGACAGATGCGAGTCGTTTGCTCAACTACTGGCGGCAAATAGCTCCAATGCAATGCAGTGTTTGGTTGGCGCCACTGACTGACGACGTGTGTGTGTGTTTGTTGGTGTGTGTGTGTTGTTGTAGGGTCCTGGAGCCGAGTGAGACGAGAGAAGAGAGAGAGAGCAGCTGTGAGAACAGACAGACAGACACCATGACATCGAAAGACTCCTGCAGCTCCTCCTGAGCTTCCTCGCAGATGCACACAAGAGTCAACCGCTGACGCTTATCAGCACAATCCAGACTCCGCGTTGCTTAGCAACATGTCATGGATCATTTGTGTGTGTGCGTGTTTTTATGCGTGTTTGTTGTAAGAGAGAGATAGATAGTCTGCGAGAGAGAGAGTGTTACCTGGTATTTCCCTACATTAGGCCAATGTCCCCACAAGTATCGTAATACCAGTTATTTGACCTTGAGGACATTTTTAGTGTTCCCGTAATTCAAAAGGCTTATAAATATTTCAGAATGAGTTTTTTTGAAAATCTAAAACTGCACAAAGTCTCCTGTGAGGGTAGGTTTAGGGGTAGGGTTGGTGTAGGACCATAGAATATACGGTCTGTACAGTATAAAAAAAATTACACCTATGGAGACTCCCCACTTTTCACAAAAACAAACCTATGTGAGAGTGTGTGTGTGTGTGTGAGAATGTGTGTGTGTGCGTGTGTGTGTGTGTTGTGTTTGATGTGTGTGAACATGTCACTATGATTGTGATTTCCACCTGTGCTCATTCTGAATGACTAAATCTTTCTCATTAAATCCAATTGTTCTCCTATTTATCTATTTATCAAAATATATCCATATTTTGCACAAAGAAAATGAATGAAATTTTTAGGACCATTAAGATCATTAAGACATTATTGTCATGTCCTTTAAACACATTTTCCCCAAATTTGCATTAGTGTAATTTGTCCAAACATTTTTATTTCATTTAATTTCATTTTATCTTATTTATTTATTCATTCGATTATTTATTTATTTATATTTTTTTTGTAATTCTCAATGGTGGTTAGATATTTAGTGCTAAAATATTACACTCAACATTACTGTGTACTATAGTAATAATAAAAATGGTCCTAAAATAAATATAAACAGATAATTGCATTAATTTGCATAATAACATTAATTGCATATTTTTATAAACATATAATTTTATAAACAGAACATGTATTCATAATTATCATTCATAATTAATAAAGCAATATTTGAAATCAGTGTTCAGTAAAAGCAAACCTCCATTCCACACACACCCACCCACCCGCCTCACACCCACCTCCCACACACACACACACACACAAAAAAAAAAACACACACACACACACCCCCACACACACACCACACCACACACACACACACACACACAGATGTATAGACACACACACACACACACAGACACCACACACACCACACTCACACACACACACCCACACCCCACACCCACACACACACACACCCTATACAAACGACACACAGACCACTTACACACACACACATCACACCACACACCCAGCCCACTCACACCCACACACAACACACGCTCCCAGACACACACACTCACACACCCCCCCACACACACACACAGACACACACACACACACACACACACACACACACACACACACACACACACACACACACACACACACACACAGACACACACACTCACACACACACACAAACACACACAAACACAAACACAAACACAAACACACACACACACACCCACA
>JADLZN010010175.1:124840-142340 GCA_018155175.1 Sinocyclocheilus anophthalmus | reverse complement strand
TCACATTGCATGTCAGAGCAAATGAGAATCATTAGTTCAAAGGAACTGCCTGAAGAGCTCAGATACAGATTTGTGGCAAGGCACAGATCTGGCCAAGTTTACAAAAAAAATTCTGCTGCCCTTAAGGTTCCTAAGAGCACAGTGGCCTCCATAATCCTTAAATGGAAGACGTTTGGGACGACCAGAACCCCTCCTAGAGCTGGCCGTCTGGCCAAACTGAGCTATCGGGGGAGAAGAGAATTTGTGAGAGAGGTAAAGAAGAACCCAAAATCACTGTGGCTGAGCTCCAGAGATGAAGTCGGGAGATGGGAGAAAGTTGTAGAAAATCAACCATCACTGCAGCCCTCCACCAGTCGTGGCTTTATGGCAGAGTGGCCCGACGTAAGCCTCTCCTCAGTGCAAGACACATTAAAGCCCGCATGGAGTTTGCTAAAAAACACCTGAAGGACTCCAAGATGGTGAGAAATAAGATTCTCTGGTCTGATGAGACCAAGATATAACTTTTTGGCCTTAATTCTAAGCGGTATGTGTGGAGAAAACCAGGCACTGCTCATCACCTGTCCAATACAGTCCCAACAGTGAAGCATGGTGGTGGTGGCAGCATCATGCTGTGGGGTGTTTTTCAGCTGCAGGGACAGTACGACTGGTTGCAATTGAGGGAAAGATGAATGCGGCCAAGTACGGGGATATTCTGGACGAAAACCTTCTCCAGAGTGCTCAGGACCCTCAGACTGGGCCGAAGGTTTACCTAACAAGACAATGACCCTAAGCACACAAAAATAACTAAAATAACGAAGGAGTGGCTTCACAAAAACTCTGTGACTGTTCTTGAATGGCCCAGCCAAGCCCTGACTTAAACCCAATTGAGCATCTCTGGAGAGACCTAATAATGGCTGTCCACCAACGTTTACCATTTAACCTGACAGAACTGGAGAGGATCTGTAAGGAGGAATGGTAGAGGATCCCCAAATCAAGGTGTGAAAACTTGTTGCATCTTTCCCAAAAAGACTCATGGCTGTAATTAGATCAAAAGGGTGCTTCTACTAAATACTGAGGCAAAGGGTCTAATACTTAGTACCAATTGTTGATATTTCAGTTTTTCTTTTTTAATAAATCAGCAAAAATGTCAACAATTTCTGTGTTTTTCTGTCAATATTGGGTGCTGTGTGTACATTAATTAGGGAAAAAAATTAACTTAAATGATTTTAAGCAAATGGCTGCAATATAACAAAGAGTGAAAAATTTACGGGGGTCTGAATACTTTCCGTACCCAACTGTATATCGATTTATGCTCTATTCGAATATTTTGATATACATATCATATTTACATATAAAAAAATCATTTGTAAGATTTGGCATTATTAACTGTTGTGTTTTACCTGTATTTTGTCTGTATGTTTTTGTAAAGAAAACGTGCATAATTTTATTATTGTGTTTTAAATATTTTTATTATTTGATTTGTATTATTTTACATTTGTGACATGAAAAGAATTCCATTCATTAAAATGTATGGATTTAACTTCATCCTTTTCATGAGGTTTTTCTTCTGCTTTCTTTTCTAATGCTGTATAACCGCTACCATTTTGGAAATTGCCAATCATATTTAATATATATATTTATATCTATATTTATTTTTTTCTACTTGTTTTGTATCTGTTTATTATTGGTTATTTGCCAACATTATGTAAAGCGTCCTTTGTGTTTTTGAAAGGCAGTTTAGAAATCAAATATTGTTATTTTAAAGTTTAAATTACATAGTAAACACAATTTGAATGATTTTACTCATTTAAAACAAAATTACTATTATTTTACAATTACAATTCTACAATTGGAATTAGTTTTTGTATTTTTGAATACATTGTGCATGTTATTATATTATTATTTGTCTAAATAAATGTCTAAATATTTTTTAATTACTTTATTTTTGAAATTATTATAACTAGACACAAATAGAATTTTCTCTTTATAATCAATTAGATTGCTCTCTTCATGTAATGCTGTAAAGCAGAGCTGAAACACTGATGTAAAACTGTTTGTTTGATTATTTTTCTCCAAATAGTTTGTCTAAAATTCCTGGTCCTGGATGTCCAGAAGACAGACAGGCTTCCTCTGGTGCTTCCAGTTTGTCTCTTTCTGTGGATTTCTGTCGTCTCCTGCCCTTATTTCTGCCACCCAATTACCGTGACCATGGCAACTATCTTGGAAAACGGCCCACAGACGCTCCTCTAAACCAGAGCACAGAAGTCACTCTCCATTCACGTCCAAAGCTAAATAGATAACCATGGCAACCAATTTGTAGTAATATCAATAATAGTGTGTATTAGAGGCACTGAAATTATCTGTGTTTTGCCTTTTGATGCTCAGACTGAACAATCCACCGCCCGCTGACTCTCAGGGTTTCTGTCTGTCTGTGTGTTTCATAGGAGAGTGCGACCCTGGAGTTTACTGATCAAATGCTAGTCTGAATCATTCCAGCTTTTTTCCACAAAGTCACTCAAATTTTATTGGTTTGATGTGTGTCTCTCTGTCTGTCTTTCACACACTCCTTCTGCTCTTCTGCTTGATTTGGCGGCACACTGAGCAGTTTATTTCAGCTGTGCTGCAGAATTCGACCAAAGTCTCTCTTCAGGGGTGAAATCTGAACCAGACGCTGATTCTCATGGTTTTGTTTTTATGGTTTAATTGGGCTCTCCTAGGTCGTATGGTTTTTACTGTACAGACCTTATATTCTATTGCCCTACACCAACCCGACCCCTAAACCTACCCCTCACAGGACTTCCGCATTTTTAGATTTTCAAAAATCTAATTCTGAATTTATTTATAAATCCGTTTTGCATTACGGGACCCTGAAAATGTCCTCATAATCACCTTCTCGTTGTAATACCTATTACATACCCATGTTATTATGGAAATTTGTGTCCTCAAAACACGCACACACTCTCTCTCTCAAAGACAACACACACACCACTTACCCACACACACACACACACCACACCCACTCCACACAAACACACACATGTTGTTTGTGTGAATTGTGGGGACTCTCCATACGTAATTTTTTTTACTGTACAAACTGTATTTTCTATCCCCTAACCCTTACCCTACCCCTAAACCTACCCTCACAGGAGACTTTGTGCATTTTTACTTTCTCAAAAAAACTCCTTCTGTATGATTTATAAGCTTGTTTCATCAATGGGACATGGGTGAATTTCCTCATAGTCACCTTCTCCTTGTATGACCTGGTCATTATACAAAGTTGTGTCCGCATGTCACAAAATTTGCGCATGCAACACACACACACACTCTCATACACACAGACACACACTCACACACACACACACACACACACACACTCTCTCTCTCTCTCTCTCACACTCACACACACACCCACACACAACACACCCACTGCCTCTTCAAGCTGTTTTTATGATCATCCTCATGGACACACCAGAGTTCATCATGTTTGTTGAAGCTGTCTGGCATTTACCTACAGTTAACCAGAAGCCCTTCACTAGCCATCACACACTGACTCCAGAGGTTCGTCTTCCTCTCTGACACTGTTCAGAGATACAGGTCATTATATAAAACATATCTAATCCGCCTCAGTCAGAAAACTCCCATTCAAACAAGACTAAAGCTGAATACAAATGTAATTAATCATAAATCATAACGGGTCAAATATTTCAGAGAGCAGGATTAAAGTGTGTTTGTGATGAGAGGACGGAGGGTCACAGCTGTTAACAAAGCCAAGAGCTGTTCTCACCTCACAGCAGACAGAAACCGACAGACAGACAGACAGAAACGCAGACAGACAGACAGACAGAAATCCAGACAGACAGAAACGCAGAGACAGACAGACAGACAGAAACGCAGAGACAGACAGACAGAAACGTATACACAGCATACTAACCGCAGACAGACAGACCGAACAGATACCAACAGCAAAACACAGAACCACAGAAACACAGACCAGACGAACACAGACAGACAGAAACGCAGAGACAGACAGACAGACAGAAACGCAGAGACAGACAGACAGAAACGTAGACAGACAGACAATACTAAACGCAGACAGACAGACGACAGAAAATGCAACAGACAGAAACGCAGAGACGACAGACAGAAACGTAGACATACAGACCACGACAAAGAAACCGACAGACAGACAGACATAATCGACAGACGAAACGCAGAGACCGACAGACTACAGAAAACGCAACAGACAGTACAGACAGAAACGCACACATACAGACAGACAAATGCAGACAGACAGAACGCAGACCGACAGAACAACAGAAACCGCCGACAGACAGACAGAAACCCAGACCGACAGAACTCAGAGACAGACAGACAGAAACGCAGACAGACAGACAGAAACGCAGACAGACAGACGAACCGAATGCGACGACAGACAGAACTGCAGACAGACAGACCAAGACAGCAACCAGACCGACAGACGAAACCCGACGACAGAAACACAGACAGACAGACAGAACGCAGACAGACAGAAACACAGACAGAAACGCAGAGACAGAAAGAAAGAAACGCAGACAGACAGAAACGCAGACAGACAGACAGAAACGCAGACAAACAGACAGAAACGCAGACAGACAGAGAGAAACGCAGACAGACAGACAGAAACGCAGACAGACAGACAGACAGAAACACAAACAGACAGAAACGCAGACAGACAGACAGAAACGCAGACAGACAGAAATGCAGACAGACAGAAACGCAGAGACAGACAGACAGAAACGCAGACAGACAGAAACACAGACAGACAGACAGAAACACAGACAGACAGAAATGCAGACAGACAGAAACGCAGACAGACAGAAATGCAGACAGACAGAAACGCAGACAGACAGAAATGCAGACAGACAGAAACGCAGACAGACAGAAATGCAGACAGACAGAAACGCAGACAGACAGAAATGCAGACAGACAGAAACGCAGACAGACAGAAATGCAGACAGACAGAAACGCAGACAGACAGAAATGCAAACAGACAGAAACGCAGACAGACAGAAACGCAAACAGACAGAAACACAGACAGACAGACGGAACGAAACGACAGCACAAGAACAGACAGACATAAACCAACCAGACAGAAACACAGACAGACACCGCACACAGACAGAAACCAGAAAACGCAACAACTCACCACAGACATACAGAACCAGACGACAGACAGAAACTCAACAGACATAACACAGACAGCACAGAAACGCAAACAGACGAAAACACAGACAGACATCATAGCTATTTACTACTGGCTTCTTTCTCCTGCCTTAATTTCCAGCTGTGCAGCAGAAATGGTACCTTTCAAGAGTGATATCTGTGATCCAGGTATGAGGCTATCGCATGATAACTGTTTTGTGTGGGGTTGTTTTTGTTGAGTGTGTGTTGTGTGAGTGTTGTTGAGTGTGTTGTGTGTTGTGGTGTGCGTGGTGTGCGTTTGAGTGCGTGTGTGGTGTGTGGTGTTGAGAGTGTGTGTGTGTGTGTGGTGTGTGTGCGTGTGTGTGTGTGGTGTGTGTGTGTGTGGGTGCGTGTGAGTGTGAGTGTGTGCGTGCGTGTGTTGTGTGTGTGTGTGTGCATGTGTTGTTTGCGTGTTGCCGTGCCTCCCTGACACTCATATGAAACCAGCAAGTTTGCAATTATCCCTCCCATTACAGCTACCCTCCGACACAGACAGTAAGACGGACAAAAAGAACATAAGAGAGGAGCAGATCAAAAATGAAAATCATTTACTCTCCCTCATGTCATCACGATGATAACAGATGTTTCATCTTTGGGCTAAAAAATTCCTTTGAACACTCAAATGACAAATATATGAAGTAAACACACCATATAATCTCTTCAGCTTACTAAGGCTGAATTTATCTGATTAAAAATGCGGTAAAAAAAGTAATATTGTGAAATATATTACAATTTCAAATAACTGTTTTTCTATTTTAATATATTATAAAATATAATTTATTCATGTGATGATATGATCCTTTATTTTCAGTATTAGAGTTGAAATAGCAAATCTTTTGTACCATCTTTACAGTCACTTTTAAATCGTATTGATTACAGCTTTCACAAACATATTGTGCAGCGCAACTGTTTTCAACATTGATAATAATCATAAATGTTTCTTGAGCAGCAGATCAGCATATTATACTGATTTCTGAAGATCATGTGACACTGAAGACTGGAGTAATGATGCTGAAAATACAGCTGCGCATCACAGAAATACATTACAGTTTAACTGATATTCACATAGAAAACTGCTGTTTTACATTCTAATAATATTTCACAATATTAATGTTCTACGTCTTAGTTAGATACTTCTTTCAAAAACATTTAAAATCTTAACACTATGACTGGTGTTGTGATTCCAATGGAACCTGTATTGATTGGAACTGGTACAAAAAAAGCTAGATTTTTCCCATTAAAACATCCATCCATAACACATAAATAGCAGAGGCATTCTTATGAACACCACATTTCAGAAGCGTATTATTCGCATATATATTGTTTTCATGTAACCGAGCACATGATTGAGGGGCCCGTCCACAATGTCAGATAATGGGAAAAGACAAATGGACTAATTCCACAGCAAACAGAATGAATAGTCTTTGATTTCGCTGTGAGGAGACGAGATAATGGAACCCTACAGGATATGTACAGCTCTGTGTTTGCTTTTCTACAGTGATGTGCATTTGTCATGTCACAGTTGAAGGCACACGACATTGTATTACGCTGCACGCTTTGTGATGCAGAAGAGACGCATTTTTAAAAAGGGGAATGACAGCGTTCGGCTTTTACATCTGAAGAAAGAAAGTGGACAGAAACAAGCGAGATCGTTGATATTGACCTCATCATACTCAAAGCACAGCTGCCAGAAACATAAACCCTCCAAACTCTGCAGTAGACGGCTGCGGTCGTGAAGAGCTGACGCACGCGACACATACTTGACCTCAGAGCAAGACCTGTGAAAGAAAGCGGGTGTTTTAAAGGGCAGCGGGACTGCGGGGTGGAGCCCCGATGAACCTCTGCCAACAGAGACGCACCACCTGCTGCAACGCTATACATGAGACGCCAGACAGAGCTCCACTCATGAGTATTCTCAGTTTGCTTCAACTTTTGAGGTACTAAACATGAGGCATCTTTACACAGCAGAGTTAAGGCTGCTCTGTGCCTGCTTAAAACTCAGTGTAAAGATGTGATGCCACATAAAACTAAATTGTGACTCTGCAGCACAAAAGCAGTGTTAAGTCGCTGGGGGATATTTGTAGCAATAGCCAACAATACATTGTATGGGTACACTTATACATTTCTCTTTATGCCAAAAATCATTAGGATATTAATTAAAGATATTGTTCCATGAAGATATTTTGTATATTTTTTCCTACCGTAAATATATCAAAACTAATGTTTTGAGTAGTAATATGCATTGCTAAGAACAACTAAGGACAACTTTAAAGGCGATTTTCTCAATATTTAGATTTTTTTGCACCCGCTCAGATTCCAGATTTTCCAAATAGTTGCATCTCAGCCAAATCTTGTCTCTCCTAACAAACCATAAACAGGAAAGCTTATTTATTCATCTTTATCAATCTCAGTTTCAAAAAATTGACCCTTATGACTGGTTTTCTGGTCCAGGGTCACAATTATGCCTGCTCTGACCCGTTTCAGCCTCTAAGCTATATTAAGTGCACCGAGGGCAAAAGCTGCTTTAAACACAAAGATGCTCACACCAAATGTTGGTTTCATTCAGTTAATAGAAGTTAACTGATAAAGAAAATCTATTTTTGACAGCATCCTCATTTTACAGCATTTTTACACAAGTGCCTAAATTTTAACAGCACTGTAGCTTTGCAGGCAGGTTTCTTGAAACAAAAATCTCACTGCATTATTACAATTAATGGCAAAAGGAATGTTTGGAAATGTAAACTGATATTTCCTCCTGACACACTACAGCAAAAGATAGAAATAACTGACTTAAAACCATTTTTAGCTGCTGGAAATCTTGCAGTTCTAATCATTTTGGCCACTACTGTATATACGTGTTGTGTTAGTTAAGAAGATTAACTAAATGAGCTCCAGCTGTGCCAAATTCAATAAAAAAAATGTTTTTACCAAATTCTGCATTTTCCATAAATTTTCTGGATTCCATTTGAATGGTTCTATTAAATTTTAATAATCAAAAGGTCTATAATTAAGTGATTTTACAAAAAAACTAATGATATTTATTTATTTATTTTCTGTGTTTGCATTTACATTTTTCGGTAATCAATTCTGGTAAATAGATTTTTTCTGTAAATATTATAATAATAATAATTATTATTATTTTTAGTAGTAGTAGTAGTAGTAGTACTACCATTACATTAAGTAATATATTTCTTTCACAGTTTCTTCAAGTTAAACTGAACTTTTATTTTGACGGGTTGCTGTGAAGTACTTTACGTTTCTGTTTGTATGTGATATGACAATAGATTTTTCTCCAAAGAAATGGTAAAATGCTCACGAAGTGACTTTCAGAGCAGTTCTAG
Organism: Sinocyclocheilus anophthalmus; assembly: GCA_018155175.1. NCBI lineage: Eukaryota > Metazoa > Chordata > Actinopteri > Cypriniformes > Cyprinidae > Sinocyclocheilus > Sinocyclocheilus anophthalmus. The sequence continues at coordinate 133,800 of JADLZN010010175.1, read as the reverse complement.
AGATTATGTACTCATATATTGATTTTGATTTAAGTATACTGACATACTCTTGATTTATTCACCCAATATTTGGCAAATTCCGTGACATTCCGCATTATACAGTAAATTCCATTTTTATGACTGGATTCTGCGATTCCATCCGCGTTTTTCCCCATCGCCGAAATCATAGGGCCCTAAAGACCCAATGCCACATAAAATCCAAGCTATTATGCTTGCTCTGACCCAACTCAGCCCCTAATATCAAAGCATACAGTTGTATTTGCAGTGTAAATGCATTTATGCCACCTTTGAGCTGCATTAAACAGTGCATAAAAATGCCACTTCAGAAGTGCTTCTGTGCAATGTAAATGAACTGAAATGAATGTGTTTTGCAACTTTCTGACATTGTAAGGACATTTTCACACATTTCTGATAGGGCTATTAAACTGCACAAGGTGTGGTCCAGATCCATACTGGTCTGAAGTGTTTCGTTCACACATGTGTGCAATGTGTCTTTGAGTCAATAGGGGGAAAAAAGCTCACAGCGACTGCCGCCTCAGGGCTCGGCTCTGATCAAACACATGTGGGGGTGCGTTTACTGATGCCCTCGGGTCTGACCCACATCGCCTTTGACCCCTCTCTGAGTCCAGCACCAGTCAGTTAAAGAAGAAGACCCCTGAGAAAACCATGAATCGACTCATGTTCCTCTAACATCATGACATGGATTCTGTTCATGTTCAAATGTAAGACTAGGTTGATATGACTTTCATTAACGCTCATTGTTTTATATTCAAAGGTTTTACTGGAATTATAGTATAGTGATATGAAAAAGAAAATTGGGACTTCTAATAGCCATGCACATTAGAACGATGGACAAATCTATAAAAAACATTTTATCCATCCAGGCATAAACTGACATCAATATGTTCTCTAAAAGTATGTCTGCCCTGTTAAAAAATCCAGCATTGCTGCACACCAGCATAAGGTAGGTTGAGATTATGATATTGATTATTATATTATTGATTATGCTGGGACCAGCTTGGGATGCTGGTGTGCTGGTGGACCCACACTTGTCTTTTGGGGGCTGGTATGAGTCCACCAAGACAACAACTAAATTGTGCATATGTTCCATATCATGTTTCTTAGTGTGCTTTTGTAGTTAAAGACCAAGTCAATTTTCCAAATTAATTTTAATAAGTTATTTAATAAAGAAAAACACGTTGCTGGTGACATGTTTGCAGAAAGCCCTCGGATTTAATCAAAAACATCTTAATTTGTGTTCTGAAGATGAATGGAGGTCTCGCGGGTTTCGGACGACATGAGGGTGAGTAATTAATGACAGAATTTTCATTTTTGGGGGAACTAACCCTTTAAGCTTTATGAGGCTTTATTATTTTCATATCTCTAAATGTTTCTAATGCAATGTACACAAGCTCTTTTTAACCGATTTGTGTACATATCTTATTTAAAAAAAGGAGACAATTCCTTTAATGCTTTGAAATGCTTTACCAGTTTACCCCTTACATTGATTAATACTGTAATCATAACTAAAGCAATTAAAATTTTACTTTCAGTAGAGGGAGAAAAATAAATTACAAAGTTATGATATAATTCAATAAATCATATGTTTAAACCTTATATTGTTTTTCTTTTGCATTATTAATGTGTTAAATAGAGAAATATGCAAGCAAAAACTGTTTGTCCCCAAAACACTACTTGCATACAGACAACTGACCTACTGACACTCAACCCTGCAAGACCATGCTGGTGAACCAACATCACCAGCTCCATTTTGCTTGAGAACAGAATGAATATGCTGGTCCACCAGCTAGACCAGCACTATACTAGCATAAACCAGTCTAGACCAGCACTAACCAGCATAAACCACCCTGGACCAGCACTATACCAGCATAAACCATCACTATATCAGAACTAACCAGCATAAACCAGCCTAAACCAGCAATAACACCCTGGACCCAGCCTATACAGCATAGAATTAAACAGCCTGGACCAATAAAACAGCCTGGCCAGCACTATACCTGCATAATAAACCAGCCTGGACCAGCCTATACCGCATAATAAACAGACTGGCACAGCATTCTACCCGCATAAATCAGCTGGGACCAGCAATATACCAGCATAAAACCAGACTATACCGCATGATTTAACACAGCGACCTGGACCAGACTCTACCCAGATTAAAACAGCCTGGACCAGCCCTATACAATCATAAACCAGCCTGGACCAGCAATATACCAGCATAAACCAGCACTATACCAGCATAAACCAGCCTGGACCAGCACTAACCAGCATAAACCAGCCTGGACCAGCAATATACCAGCATAAACCAGCCTGGACCAGCACTATACCAGCATAACCCAGCCTGGACCAGCACTAACCAGCAATATACCAGCATAAACCAGCCTGAACCAGCACTATACCAGCATAAACCAGCATGGACCAGCCTATACCAGCATAAATCAGCACTATACCAGCATAAACCAGCCTGGACCAGCAATATACCAGCATAAACCAGCCTGGACCAGCACTATACCAGCATAAACCAGCCTAGACCAGCAATATACCAGCATAAACCAGCACTATACCAGCACAAACCAGCATAAACCAGCACTATACCAGCACAAACCAGCATAAACCAGCCGGATGGCCCAGACAATTATGAAGCACTAACCGCATAAAACCAGCATGGAATCACTATAACACAAAAACAAGCCTGAACCAGCATAACAGCCTAAACAGTCTGAACAGCCACTATACCAGCATAAACCAGCCGGGACCAGCACTAGCCAGCTATAACACAGCTGGCAGCACGTATACAGCATAACCAGAATCGATAAAAACAGCCTGGACGAGCACTAACAAGCAGAAACCGCTTTGAAACAGCTTATACAGCAAATAACCAGCTGGACAGCACTATACCAGCACTATACCAGCACTATACCAGCACTATACCAGCATAAACCAGCCTGAACCAGCACTATACCAGCATAAACCAGTCTGAACCAGCACTATACCAGCATAAACCAGCCGGGACCAGCACTATACCAGCATTTATTACCAGCAATTAAGAATCAGCTGGACCAGAATATACAGCCACTAACAGCATAACCAGCCTGACCAGCACTATACCAGCATATAAACCCAGCCGGGCCAGCACTCTACCAGCATAACCAGCCTGAACAGACTATACCACCCATAAACCAGCATGGAACAGCACAACCAGCCACGTATCCAGCAAATAAACCAGACTGGACCGCACTCATACCAGATACCAGCAATAAAACCAGCTGGACAGCACTAACAGCAATAAATCAGCATGAAACAGCACTATACCAGAATAAACCAGCCGGGGACCCAGCACTATACCAAGCATTTAAACCAGCTGGGACCAGCAGCTTATACCAGCATAAACCAGCCGGAACGAGCACTATACAGCATAAAACAGCTGAACCAGCACTCTACCAGCATTAAAAACGCCTGACCAGCACTATACCGGCAATAATTATATAAAACCAGCCCTGCCCAGCACGATATAGAATAACCCAGCCTGGACCAGCACTATACCAGCACAAACCAGCATAAACCAGCACTATACCAGCATAAACCAGCACTAACCAGCATAAAATATTAAACAGCCTGGACCCGCACTATACCAGCATAAACCAGCCTGGACCAGCACTATACCAGCATAAATCAGCCTGGACCAGCACTATACCAGCACTAACCAGCCTGGACCAGCACTATACCAGCACTAACCAGCGGGACCAGCACTATCCCAGCACCGTAACAGCATAAACCAGCATGTGACAGCACTATACGCACTAAACCAGCTATAACAGCCTGGACCAGACACATACACGTCAATAACCAGCCTTGGCAGCCCTCTACCAGCAAACTGGAACCAGCCCATAAACCTAGCCTGGACCAGCATCTTATACCAGCAATAAACCCGCCTGAACAGCACTATACCAGCATAACCAGTATGGAACCAGATCTATACCAGCATAAAACCAGCCCTGAACCAGCACTATACCGCAGAAACCAGCCGACCAGCACTGTATACCAGCAATAAAACCAGCCTTGAACCCGCACCTATACAGCAGAAACCAGCCTGACCCCGCAGCATCACCAGCATTAAAACAAGCCGGACAGCATAACAGCATACAAACCAGCCTGGACCAGAACTTGTCCAGCAATATAAACAGCCTGAACCTGAACCAGAACTATACAGCTCAGAAACAGCATGAACCAGCACTATACCAGCAAAACCAGCTGAACCAGTCCTATCCAAGGCATATAAACGAATGGACCAGCGACTTACCAGCACGGGTATACCAGCAATAAACCAGACTGGACCAGCTAGCTACACCAGCATATTAAAACCAGCATTGAAACAGCAACTGATCCCCGCTTTAAATCCGCTGACCCAGCACTATAACAGCACTAAACCATGTCTGAACCGCAACTATACCAGCTATGATAAACCAGCTGAACCAGCACCTATACCAGCATTAACAGTGAACAGCACCTATACCAGAATAAACCAGCCCTGAACAGCACTATACCAGCAATAAAACAGACTGAACCAGCACTATACCAGCTTAAACCCGCTGGGACCAGCACTGCTAACCGCTGTTTATATTAAAACAGACTGGACAGCACTTATACCAGATTATATAAAATAGCCCTGAACCAGCACTATACCCGCATAAAACAGCCTGAACCAGCACTCTACCAGCATAAACCAGCATCTGAACCAGCACTATACCAGCATAACAGCCTGAACAAGCACTATAACAGGCAATAAACCAGCCTGGACCAGCAATAACCAGCATAAACCAGCCTTGGCCCAGCACTATACCAGATAAACCAGCCTAACCAGCAATATAACAGCCATAAACAGCTGAACCAGCACGATACCAGCATAACAGCCTGAACCGCACTCTACCAGCATAAACCCGCCTGGACCAGCACTATACCAGCACTAACCAGCCTGGACCAGCACTATACCAGCACTAACCAGCCTGGACCAGCACTATACCAGCATAAATCAGCCTGGACCAGCACTATACCAGCATAAATCAGCCTGGACCAGCACTATACCAGCACTAACCAGCTGGACAAGCACTATACCCGCATTAAAAATCCAGCGCTGGACAGCCACTAATCCAGCATATTAAAACAGCTGAACCAGACACTATAACCAGAATAAAAGCCTGAACCAGCACTTATACAGCATAAACAGTCTGAACCAGCACTATACCAGCATAAACCAGCCTGGACCAGCAATATACCAGCATAAACCAGCCTGGACCAGCAATATACCAGCATAAACCAGCCTGGACCAGCACTATACCAGCATAAACCAGCCTGAACCAGCACTATATCAGCATAAACCAGCCTGGACCAGCACTATACCAGCATAAATCAGCCTGGACCAGCACTATACCAGCATAAATCAGCCTGGACCAGCACTATACCAGCATAAATCAGCCTGGACCAGCACTATACCAGCATAAATCAGCCTGGACCAGCACTATACCAGCATAAATCAGCCTGGACCAGCACTATACCAGCATAAATCAGCCTGGACCAGCACTATACCAGCATAAATCAGCCTGGACCAGCACTATACCAGCATAAACCAGCCTAAACCAGCACTATCCCAGCATAAACCAGCCTAAACCAGCAAAGGACCATCATAAACCGCCTGACTGAAACCGCACTATACCAGCATAATTTTAAACCGCCTGGCCCGGCACATGCCAGCACTATAACAAGGCATATAATACCAGCTGGACCAGCACTATACAGCACTACCGCTATTAAAACCAGCCTGGAACAGCACTAAACAGCTAACCAGGCTGACCAGCACTCTACAGCATAAAACCAGCCTGAAACCAGATTATACCAGCACTATACCAGCACTATACCAGCACTATACCAGCACTATACCAGCACTATACCAGCACTATACCAGCACTATACCAGCATAAATCAGCCTGGACCAGCACTATACCAGCACTAACCAGCATAAACCAACCTAAACCAGTACTATACTAGAACTAACCAGCCTGGACCAGCACTAACCAGCATAAACCAGCCTGGACCAGCACTATACCAGCACTAACCAGCATAAACCAGCACTATACCCAGCATAAACCAGCCTGTCGGGACCCAGCACTCTCATACCAGCATAAACCAGCCTGGACCAGCACTATACCAGCACTAACCAGCATAAACCAGCCTGGACCAGCACTATACCAGCACTAACCAGCCTGGACCAGCACTATACCAGCATAAACCCCTGGACCAGCACTTACCAGCATGAATAAACCAGCCGACCAGCATATACCAGCAATATAATTATAAACCAGCCTGGACCAGCACATACAGCATACCAGCGTGGACCAGCACTATACAAGATAAACAAGCACCTATACCAGACTATACAGCATATACCAGCATAAACCAGCCTGGACCAGCACTAAACCAGCATAAACCAGCCTGAACCAGCACTATACCAGCATAAACCAGCCTGGACCAGCACTATACCAGCACTATACCAGCATAAACCAGCCTGGACCAGCAATATACCAGCATAAACCAGCCTGGACCCGCACTATACCAGCATAAACCAGCCTGGACCAGCACTATACCAGCACTATACCAGCACTATACCAGCACTATACCAGCATAAACCAGCTTGGACCAGCACTATACCAGCATAAACTAGCACTATACCAGCATAAACCAGCCTGGACCAGCACTATACCAGCATAAACCAGCCTGGACCAGCACTATACCAGCATAAACCAGCCTGAACCAGCACTATACCAGCATAAACCAGCCTGAACCAGCACTATACCAGCATAAACCAGCCTGGACCAGCACTGTACCAGCATAAACCAGCATAAACCAGCACTATACCAGCATAAACCAGCACTAACCAGCATAAACTAGCACTATACCAGCATAAACCAGATGGACCCAGCACTATATACCAGCAAAACCAGACTGGGACCAGGACTAATACAGCTTTTTTTCAAAACGCCTGGACCAGCACTTAACCAGCATAAACCAGCCTGGACCAGCACTATACCAGCATAAACCAGCCTGGACCAGCACTATACCAGCAAAAACAAGATGGACTAGCACTATACCAGCATAAACCAGCCGGACCCAGCACTATACCAGCATTTAAACCAGGCATGGACCAGACTAACCGATATAAAACCAGCATTAAACCCGCATATACAGAACTAACCAGATAAACAGCCTGGACCAGACTATACAGCATAACCAGCATGGACCAGCCACTATACAGTTTGTTTAAACCAGCCTGGACCAGCACTATACCAGCATAAACCAGCCTGGACCAGCACTATACCAGCATAAACCAGTTTATGCTGGATTTTTCAGCAGGGTATAGGGAGCAAAATGAGTTGTATTAGCAGCAATTCAAAGTTTGAAAATACAACTGTGTGAATGAAAAAAATGTTTTTTAAACATTTATTTAAGCGAAAACCCTTAAACCCTTTGATGCAGAAATTATTAAACAACAAAGACAAAAAATGTTAATGTTAATTATTTTTACTTAAAATAGCAGGCTAAAAGTAGGCTTTATGCTGCGAGTTACACATCTTCCAACTGCAATAAAATATAAAGATGGTTTTAAACACAGTTTAATTCAGTGCAAATATCTGAGAATTCTGAACTGAAGATACATTTACTGAAGCAACATGATCTAATATTTTTGCTTTCTGAAAAATGTATCAAACTGAAGTGAGTTTATGATCAAAACAAGAATAAATATCTGCCAATGGGCTTGGAAGAATTAACTAAATTCAAAGGGAAAATAAGTTTGCATACCCCATTGACTAATATTTGTTAGTATTTTAAATTCACTTTAATTTTATTTCCCAGTTTCTCAAAAAAGAATGTGTAATATCTTAATTTTGCTTTTCAAGTAACTATATCTTGATTTAAGGATGTTTAGATATTTGTATTGGAAAACAAGTCAAACATAAAAAAAGAAGATATTAATTTTTAGCGGTGCATGCAACATTAAATGTCAGACATTCTGCTCAGATTTAAGATCTTTTATTTAAGGTCTTAATTTGTGGAAGGATGAATTAAGACTTTTTAAGACTCGCAAAACCCTGTGTTTAAAACCATCTTTATATTTAATTGCAGTTGGAAGATGTGTAACTCACAGCATAAAAGCCTACTTTTAGCCTGCTATTTTAAGTAAAAATAATTAACATTAACATTTTTTGTCTTTGAGAAAGGGTTTGAAAAAGGGGTTTCGCTTAAAAGCAGGTGATCTGCATCTCAATGGGTGCTCGCATTTGTGTTATAATGACTGTAATTATTGCTGTTTCAATAGGACCTTCCCTCAAAAAAATATGATAAAACCAGTCGTTCCTATTTAAATAGTCGATTCGATTTCAGTTGCATTTGCTAAGATGAAGTCAACAGCTTCAGAAGCGCTGCAGCATTGATTTGTACAGCTGTGTTGTTGTGTTTAACAGGACAAAACTGTCCCAAGTGGAAAACAGAGTTGTTTCTCTTCATTTATTCATGAACCCAGAGACTGAAGCGTTCAATGCACACGTTCTTTACTCTGTCACTCTTCTGCCATTTTATTCTTTCGCTCTTATGAATTACATTTCCTTTATATTTAGTTATGCATTTGGCAGATGCTTTTAATCAGTACTTTTATACATGCATTCCCCGGGAATGGAACCCATGACATTAGCGTTACTATAAAGCCATGATCTGCTGTCTAAACTAAAACTCCTATTTCTGCTCATTTTTATGCACAAAACCTTATCGGAATATAATCTAGTTCAATATATATTGAAATCATTGTATTTACCATTTACCATGAACACAAGCACACACACACACACACACACTCTCTCTCGCCCCCCCCCCACACAACCCTCTCTCTCCTC
>JADLZN010010175.1:104840-122340 GCA_018155175.1 Sinocyclocheilus anophthalmus | reverse complement strand
TGATTCTTCTATGCACTCTTAAAAATAAAGATTCCAAAAGAGTTTTTGTTTTTTGCAGTGATGCCACAGAAGAACCAGTTTTGGTTCCTCAAAGAACCTTTCAGTGATCAGTTCTTAAAAAGAACATTTTTGCCTTTCATTTAAAAAATCTAAAGACCCTTTTCCACTATAAAGAAGAGTTTGAGCAATGGAAAGGCTCCATGGATGTTAAAGGTTCTTCATGGAACCATCAATGCCAATAAAGAACCTTTCACAGCAAAACGCCCTTCTGGAACATTTATTTTTAAGAGTGCTGGTTCTTTAAAATGCAGTGAAGAAAAAAAACATACACTTATTCAAATTAAAGGTTCATTGATGGTTCCATGAAGAACCTTTAGGATCCATGGAATCTTCCATTGCACAAGAGTAGAAAGGTAGAAAAGGTTCCATATATAATCTTAAAGAACTAAAAACACTGAAAGGTATTTCAGGGAACCAAATATGTTGTTCAGTACTGTGGGCAACACTGTAATGCAGAATGTGTGTTTTGGATCCAAATGCAGCCCTTCAAGTACAAATTCTTAAACCTTTTGGAAAGTCTTCAGATCTACACTTTTTCATTTGACATGAGCTCGCAGATGTGAGTTTGTCTGCAGTGAACGATAAGCCTCATTACTCTGCGTCCCATAGTCTTCGGTGTGAAGCTAATTAATGATCTGCCTCTATACAGCAGCAGAAGAAGAGCTACACTAGCTCGGCTCACTGAAGTGTGTAATGAGAAAAAGGACAGAGCCGAATGAAGCAGCCACAGGGACAAAGGACCGGACTGATCATTTGTCTGGCCAAATCCTTTTGTTTCAGACTCCAGGATGCACCGTGATAACACAAAAAGACAGACAGAATCATGACACTGCTGTTCTTCAACAATAGCTTGCTTGAGATCACCTTGTGGAGCGAGATAGCATTGAATCATTGACAAAGACAGCAGTGCGACACACCTGACTGATCCTGGATCAGTGTCCCGGGGGACAGATTGAGGATTATGTGCGGAGAGGCTCCTGGGAGAAGCACCCTGACCTCTTATTGCCCTCTATGATTCTTCTGAAGGGTAATAAACTGCATGAGAAGCAGGGAGGACGTGCCATCACATTCACTATGCCAAAATACACATGAAATGAGTTCCTGAGAATCACATGACTTTACCAGTGAAAACACACAGAACTGAGCCACGGTGACAGCCAGAGCAGACAGAATGGGAATGATTGCAAACATGGCGCCAGGTAATAGTGGCTGTAGAGGTGAGGAAAATCAATCTGATGCTTTTTCACACCGAAGAACAGTGACTTCACAGATCCTGAGCGGCTTTACAACACACGGGCTCCTTGCAAAGAGTGTCGATACAACATAATTAATCAGATTAGTCAATCTAGCAGCTACATCTCTAGCCTTGGATTTAGCCAAAAAGAGATGTCCGGTTGCATGTGTATGAAGGTATATATTATATTTCATATATGCAAAATATAAATTTGACCAGGATAAGTCATCACCACATTGCTTACAAGGTCGGCTGCTACTATAATTCTCATCGGCACTCTTACTGTTACTATTTCTCCCCGTAATTTATTTTTATATATACGAGTGCAAAAGTGCCATCTGAAATTTTCTTCTAAAATGAGCATTTTTGTCAGGCTCCTCTATTTATGTTCAGTTATTTCACTTCATTGCCATTAAAATTAAATTATTGAACCTACTGTACACATGACAGCCTGAGAAAAATGCTTATTCGTGTCTCTGCAGCACAAAAGCAGTGTTAAGTCGCTGGGGGATATTTGTAGCAATAGCCAACAATACATTGTATGGGTCACAATTATACATTTCTCTTTTATGCCAAAAATCATTAGGATATTAAGTAAAGATCATGTTCCGTGAAGATATTTTGTACATTTCCTACCGTAAATAAAACTTTTTTGATTAGTAATATGCATTGCTAAGAACTTCATTTGAACAACTTTAAAGATGATTTTCTCAATATTTAGATTTTTTTGCACCCTCAGATTCCAGATTTTCAAATATTGTCCTATCCTAACAAACCATACATCAATGGAAAGCTATTTATTCATCTTTCAGATGATGCATACATCTCAATTTCACAAAAATGGACCCTTATGACTGGTTTTGTGCTTCAAATTTTAGAAGAAAATTCCAGATAGCACTTATATATGAACTATTCATATATAAAAAAAATATTTATTTTTTTTCCCTTTAAATGTATATCTGAAACGCGCCGGATAAAGCCCGTGTGCGTCTGCTCTTGTCCTGATTGTATTGTCGCAGCTGTGAATCGCCTGATAACGCCACACCGATTAACCCTTCCGCTCCCACCGGGCAGCCGAGGCCGAGCGCAGCCTGCGGGATAAAGAGCATCTCCGGGGGAAGACTGATATGAGAGATTATAAACGGCGAACACAGGCCAGCACGAATTCTATACACAGTATATAGCCTACATGACGCAGAAGATAAATGAGAAATACATTTATAGTGAAACGACGTTCATTGGAAACCCCTGACCAAAATTAGCATCACATTTAAGGAATTAGACGATATTTTACCTAGAATAATAGCCTATTAATAAAACATTTAGATTTAGTAAAACTATCCGTTTTCCGAATTTGTCAAAGTGTTTCTTTTCTTCACAGCTCAACGTTCGAAATAATGACACATTTACATCATTTTAACATAACCGTCTGCTACACGTTTAATAACCTTCTATAAAATCGATTTGCAGCATTTATTTATTTCAACTGAAATATTATTTTTGTAGAAAATATAATAACGTTTTGATTATTCGTTTACATTTTAGCAGGACATTACATCTAATATATAGCCTACGTAATCAGACCAACGTTTATTCATTTTTTTTGGTTTAATTCTTTAACGCACGATTATCATTGTCTTGATACTGATTTAGAATTCATTTCTTTCAAGAATGAAAACGAACGAACACGACTGTAATGTGCTCATAGGCCTAAATGATTTTATAAAGCGTCGCTTGTTTGCAGGAATCAGAACTGCGCTTTCATAAAGTACACATGAATATGATGAATACATGCGACAGCAGATGAATGAAAAATTCCATCAGAGAAAAAATATACTTTTTTCTATCGCTTAATAACTTTTCAAAATCGTCTTCATTCACTTTAAAAAGAGTCCGAGAACATGATGCAGATGAACAGCCCAATGCGCAATATTTCTGCACCATGACAAATAATCCAGGAGAAACATCCTTGCTATTTTTTTTTACAAATTGAAACGCAAAATTTAAGATAACTTAATAGCTATAAAGTCGACCAAAAATCTAAATCAGTAAAATCTCATTCAAATCAGCGACGCATTTCTTGCTCATTCTCTTGTCGAATGAAGGAAGCTTTTAAATCCGTTCAAAAGAGTATTCCAACACCAGCTCGAGGGTGGCACGGTTCCTTTCGTTGAAAATGAGTTCTAAGCCTTCAGCTGAAGCAATAAAAACTGTAGATTTCAAGATGCGACAGGAAAACACAAGAAGAATACTTCAAAAACACTTTTAGTGTCCATGTAAGACCTAGTGCGCTGCGTGGAGACGGTTTATATAGACGTAAAGTTATGCAACACTATGAGACCCCGGATGCCATTGGGTGTTGTGACCGAGTATATTGGGCATAATGAGAGTGGAGAGGAGGATGGGGTCCTGCAAGCACCTCCCCTAGAAATGCAGCAAATCTTTACACCGTTTTTTGTCGGTGCGGAGCAGCGCGCGCACTGGGAACCGGAGACGCGCGAGACTCTTAGCATTGGCAGGCTGACGGTGACACGTGCCTCTCTCTCAACACCCCCGAGCTCCCGTGTACCGCATTGGCATCAGCGACGGCCACCGAAACGCAGGAGTCGACGCCGTGCCACGGATACAGAGAACGGAAAAGCCGCGCAAAACCGCGAGCGCTCTCCTTTACGCACCGGACATTAAACGCACTCAGCGCGCATCAGAGTCCGGCCAGCGAACAGCATGCAGGTGCCAGGCATCATCTACGTCTAAACGTGACATGAACCACGGAATTAGCAAAAACACCAGGCAGAACTGGAGATAACGAACACGCGTCACCACGATCTTCTCGCTCCGTTGATGCGCAGACAAAGAACTCCGGTCGCACTCTAAATTCGATATAGCTAGAAAAACATCTGAAGAGGAATTTTCACACCAGTCGCGTTTAGGAGAGCAATCATGGCTACGGTAATTAGAAGCAAGATCTCTAACAAGCTGTCCAACGCGGCCACCACGGTCACCAATAAGTCGCAGGCGAAGGTAAGCGGGATGTTCGCCAAACTGGGCTTCCAGGCCGCCACCGATGAAGAGGGTTTGGGCTTCGCCGCCTGCGATGATCTGGACTATGACCACAGGCAGGGGCTTCAAATGGACATCCTTAAAAACGAGGGAATGGGTGGAGAGGGTGGCGGGGACACGGGGGGCGAAGGGGCCGTCGAAGGGGACAGCCATTACCAGAGGGATGGAACGGGTCCGCCGCCCTCAGCGTCCAAAGACGGCGGATTTTGCTCCGATTTAGGCGGCTCGGACAAGCCAAGAATCACTGCTTGGGAGGCAGGATGGAACGTGACCAATGCGATCCAGGTGAGGAGGCATTACGCGTCACAGCGATGCACATAAAAACAATAACATTCTAAAGTTTTTAGTATTGATCAATATGGAAAATGTTGTGTGAAAACTGTTTGCAATACATATATTAAAAGGGTTAGTCCTCTGTGAGGCAAAACGTTTCTTTAATGGCGTAGATTTTTCTTGTGCTGATGTCGTGTCACGGGGGAACCGATTGATATTAAGGGACCTTCATCAGCGAGTTGAGCTTTATAAAACAGCATTCAAGCAGTCCATTCCATGTGCATTTCTATTCTGGCGTTTTGTGGGGTTTGCATGAGCAATTCCGTCTTTTTTCGACGTGCGTAAAACCGGAGAGCATAATGTGCCTTTTACAGGTTACGATTAAAAATATCCGTTCCGAAATGTATGCACTCTACCAAACGATGGTTAAAAAAATAACTCAAAAATGTGTTTTGGATAATGCCAAAAAAAATGCATGTTCAAACGATAAAACCCCTCGTATTTAATCGTGCGCAGTTCAAGCTCTTAATATCAAAAGTGACGTCCGTGACGTGCCTCCCTGCTTATTTGATTCATCCCGATGACGACACAATGAGGTGAGCGTGACTTTGCTCACAGCAAATGAAATGTCCGTGACTGAATTCAGCTGCATTTCTAATGCTCCATCACAACAGCTGCAGCGAATGTAGAAGCTGATGATGGCGCATTCCCTCTGGAGAGCTTCATAAGTCCGTAAAAGGACAAAAACGTGACACCAAGACCAAATGCACTCTTAAAAATAAAGGTGCTTGACGATGCCATAGAAGAAGCTTTTTTTTTTGTCTAAATGGTTCCATAAAGAACCTTTAACATCTGAAGATCCTCTCAAGCTTCTTTGTTGGCGAAAGAAGGTTCTTCAGATAATAAAGAGATGGCTCTTTGTGGAACCAAAAATGGTCCTTCTATGGCATCACTGTGAAGAACCATTTAAGCACCTTTGTTTTTAAGAGTGTGGGTATAACTGCACTGTGCATGGAAATAAAATGGAATAGCACAGAATGCATGGGGTATTGCATAGTGAATTACAGTGCGAGCATAAAAACAAGCAGTGTTCTGTTGTATAAAGCCATGCTCTGCTTATCTCCCCAGGGCATGTTTGTTCTCGGGTTACCCTACGCCATTCTCCACGGAGGATATCTCGGACTGTTCCTCATTATATTCGCCGCGGTCGTGTGCTGCTACACGGGGAAAATCCTCATCGCTTGCCTCTACGAAGAAAACGAAGATGGCCAGTTGGTACGAGTGAGAGACTCGTATGTGGATATTGCCAATGCGTGCTGCGCGCCGCGCTTCCCCTCACTGGGAAAACCCCACCCCTCCTCCTTCGGTTCCCCCCACAAAAATGACCTCTTGAAGGAAAACACTGGGAGGCCACGTCGTCAACGTAGCCCAGATCATTGAGTTGGTGATGACCTGCATTTTATACGTCGTGGTGAGCGGAAACCTGATGTACAACAGCTTCCCCAACCTCCCCGTGTCCCAGAGGTCTTGGGCCATCATTGCCACCGCTGCTCTTCTGCCTTGCGCCTTCCTCAAGAACCTCAAAGCCGTGTCCAAGTTCAGCTTGCTCTGCACCATCGCGCACTTCATCATCAACGTCCTAGTGATCGCATACTGTCTGTCCAGGGCGCGAGACTGGGCCTGGGACAAGGTGAAGTTCTACATCGACGTCAAGAAGTTCCCCATCTCCATCGGCATCATCGTCTTCAGCTACACCTCGCAGATCTTCCTGCCCTCGCTGGAGGGGAACAAAAAAACAAAAAACCCCATTTTTTTTTTTGCAGAAGCCCAGCGAGTTCCACTGCATGATGAACTGGACTCACATCGCTGCCTGCATCCTCAAAGGCCTGTTCGCCTTGGTGGCTTATTTGACGTGGGCCGACGAGACCAAGGAGGTGATCACCGACAACCTACCATCCAGCATCAGAGCCATTGTTAACATCTTCTTGGTGTCCAAGGCGCTGCTTTCGTACCCGCTGCCGTTCTTCGCCGCCGTGGACGTCCTGGAAAAGTCTTTCTTCCAAGGAGGGCGTGCGTTTTTCCCGGATTGCTACGGGGGCGACGGGCGTCTCAAATCGTGGGGGCTTTCGCTCCGCTGTGCACTAGTGGTGTTCACTATGCTCATGGCTATCTATGTGCCGCACTTCGCGCTCCTCATGGGTCTGACGGGAAGCCTGACGGGCGCGGGTCTGTGCTTTCTCCTCCCCAGCTTATTTCATCTCAAGTTGTTGTGGAGAAAGCTCTTGTGGCATCAGGTCTTCTTCGACGTCGCCATATTCGTGATCGGGGGTATATGCAGCATCTCCGGCTTCATCCATTCCGTCGAGGGCCTCATCGAGGCGTACAAATACAACCTGCACGATTAGTCTAGAACCTGATGAGCGGCGGTAGTTTGGTGATAAGTGTTACGCATCCCACATATTGATAACCAAACCGATAAGTTTCCCCCAGAAAAAATACATGTATAATAAAAAGCTTTTAACCCATGCCACTCTTAAAAATAAAGGTTCCAAAAGGGTGTTTTCACAGTGATTAACCATTTTTGGTTCCCCAAAGAACCTTTCAGTGAACAGTTCCTAAAAGAACCATTTTTGAGAACATTTAAAAAAATCTAAAGAACCTTTTCTGCATTTGAAAGGTTCCGTTCTTCGTAGAACCATTGACGCCAATAAAGAACCTTTATTTTTAAGCGTGCAGGTTCATTCAGAATCAAATCTGACCTGAACACACAATAAATCCACGATTCTTTAGGCATCCACATGAGAAACGCCTTCACTCTTAAAAATAAAGGTGCTTCAAGCCATGCCATAGAAGAAGCATTTTTGGTTCCACAAAGAAGCATTCAGTCAAAGGTTCTTTAAAGAAGCATCTCTTTCTTGCGTTTTTGTAATCTGAAGAACCTTCTTTCACCACAAAGAAGCTTTAGTGAAACAGAAAGGTTCTTCAGATGTTAAAGCTTCTTTATGGAGCCATTCAGACAAAAAGGTTCTTCTGTGGCATCACCGTGAAGCACCTTTATTTGGAAGAGTGTAGGACAGCAGCGCGTTACACAAGACAAGAGCAAAGCTATATTTTTGTTGTGAAGCGAGAAAATGGTTTACAAGAGAATTGATTTCAGCTTTGATTTGGCCCGACTCCACGAGAATCATTTCAGTTGAGTGCAAGACATTCAGCTGAGCAAATCTCCTGCAATACACGACTAGGAACAACAAACAACCAATTAACTACAAGGCAATAAACACAATAGAGTAGGTTTAAAATAAATGGATGGATTTTCCTTCATTCGATCCGAGGACACGTAGCCTATAGCCTAAGTCTTAATTATTATCTTTTGCATTTACTGAACCAAATCGGAGAGGGCAAGATAGAAAATAATAATGAACTATGCATTCTGATCGTATGATGTCCATGCAGTATTAGAGATCTTCAGAAGAAAACCAGGGTTTATTCACACGCTGCGTTTCAGTTGCTCTCAGCCAGAAATCATACAAAGAGACTCCTATTTTTACAAGACATCGAATAACGAACAAGAAAGAGTCGCTGGAGATGAAGAGCAAAACGAAATGATGGAAGATATTAAAACATCCCACCAGATCAAATGGCTAAATTTCGATTTTGAGCATTGCGTTATCGGATATCAAACAATTAATAATGTTCATGTTCCCCTCGGTTGGATCGAAATCAAGGGACTTGCATAAGACATTTTTTCATTTTGTGCAATCCAATGGGTGCTGTGGAAATGTTATTAAAAAACCGTACGTGTTGTGTTATTGTGGTCTAAAAGATGGAATGTATATCACAAAATCATTATCATATATCGTGAAAATGAATATATTGACGAATAAAGAAACGCGTGAAATTATAGCCTATTGTGCAACTGTTTATTTGGGGTTTTGTGTGATATGGAAACAATTAAACACGTGCATCTTTTCCCTTCAAAACAATAAATCAGTTGCGTTCCACCTCCAAACGCGCATGGGTACACATTATATTCAGATCATAATAGGTTATGTTACACAGCAAATGCATTTTCAAGATTTCGATTTTCTGATAACTGCTGAAGTTGCGGAAGAGAAAAATAAAAGCCGTATTTTTGGATGCATTACAGTCGACTGCGCACATATTGGTTGGAAAAATAGACAGCTTCACAATGTGAAAAATTGCATATAAATGTCCATGCAATGCATGCATCATTACGGTCTTCAAATGGACCGTAGGGTTTAAATAAATTGTAATGCAACTGATAAATGCAACTTGTCATACGGCGCAACAGAATGAAGTGCACTCGTGCAGAAAATGCGCGACAGATTTAGGCTCTCGGCTGTGAGTCCGCAGGTAAACATCTGGATGGACTGTTTCTCAGTTACTGAGGGATTTATGAAAAAATAAATAAAATACAAAGATGCGCATTCGCATATGGCTGCGTGCATGCACAAAAGCATAAAAAAAATTTAAAAAAAAAATCATCAAAACGGCTCTACCGTTAAAGTCTATATAAAATCTCATTTCAAAAACATTCACTAAAAAAAAAAAAAAAATTATTTTTTATCGGCCCAAAATAATTCTGCATGACACTATTGCACCGTCATTGCGGTCAGAGAAGAAATCTCAGACCGTTTCTATATTAAGCGAGTGGAGAGTTGTGGCAAATGTCGGTCGTGTTGGATTGTGGGAAATCGAGTTCAACCAGAGGAGCCATCTTCTCATTACTGGACCACGAAAAGCCTGAGAAACTGAGACTGCAGCGCCATCTGGTGGCTTCCTGAAGAGTGCTGTACACAAACACATTCAACAAAAGCACATCACAAAAGCTGAGGCCGTGAGTTTTTCCACACAGAATATGTCTGCTTGGACTAAGTTCACAAAGACACAAACACTTTTTGAAGCCCCTAAACACTGCTGACTTCACATTAAGACTCCTACGAGAGCGCTTTTTGCAGAGATAATGTGTAAAGTGTCTAGAATCGCCAGAGTTTAGAATAATAGTGTGTGTTTAAAACTGTATTCACTCACCCTCATGGTTGCTCTGAACCCGTAAGACTGTTTAAGCAACACGATTGCGAGAAATGATTAGCAGAACCCATCACACGGCTAAAAGTGAGATTAAAGCAACACCAGGACAGAACCTACTCAGAGCAATCTTGAAATCTAAGTTTTAATATAAAGAAAAAGTAATTAAACATTGTTTTATCGTAAAGGAATTTATTCTCCCACACACACCACACCACAAATGAAATACATTAAAATTCTATTGAGATCCTTAGAAGTAATAATAAAAACATTTATTGTTTCAAGTAATGGTTAAAACTTTACAATGTGGCTTAATTACATATTTACAAATGCATGTAAATTGTAGTGAACAGCACAACACGTAAAAACAACATACAACTCAAAGTCATGCCCAAGAGAGGCAGAAGAGATCAGCAAGATGCTTTACAGACACATCAGTCCGTTTCGTTCCACAAGCTCAGGCCTGAGGAATGGATTCGGTCTGCACGGTTGGCTTCTTACAGGAGTTCTCCAGCACCCACGGGTGCACCAGGACACCCTGGATAGGGAGACGGTGCATGGGGTTGTGTTTGAGCAAGCGGTTTATCAGGTCTCTGCTGCCCTCGCTCACATGAGCAGGGTACGTAAACTCAACCTGGAGAGAATCAGAGAGATGGTACAAGACACATTTACATCAGACAGACTGAAGATTATCTACAGAAAACAGAGGTTCAAAACCATTTTGCGAGGTATTTCAGTCTAAACAGAATCATCAGCGGATACAGAACAAACGCAAATTATGCGTTTATGAAATTAAAATCAACAAGAGCCTCTGATCACTCAATTTCCTTTAAATGCAGCCCTGTTCATCAGCGATAAAAGACAATAAAAGTTACATTGGTAACACTTTCAGGTTCCATTCATCACATCAGGCAACATGATTTAATACTTTTACAGCATATACTACTAACCTAGTTTAACGTTAACTTCTACATGGTAACATTTAAATTGTTAGCTTTTTATAATACTCAAATTATATAGATCAATGAAGAACGGTGTATTTCTAAATTAATTCCCGGAGCTGTTAAACACTTCTGTCAGTTCATGAGAGTTAATGAAATTAATTTTACAGTGAAGTGTTACCACAATAATATTGCGTATTAGCCAAAGTGTAAAAACAACGCAACAGTCCTACATGAATTTAGAGATGTTTTGTAGTCACGTAGATCTATATATAACTAACAATTCTAACCTGAAGAGCACCCAAACCCAATTAATTTTTCAGAAGGGTCAATTTTCAGAAATTGAGATGTATGCATCATCTGAATAAATAAGCTTTTCATTGATGTATGGTTTGTTAGGATAGCACAATATTTTGGCTGAGATACAACTATTTGAAAATCTGGAATCTGAGGGTGCAAAAAAATCTAAATATTGAGAAAATCATCTTTAAAGTTGTTCAAATGAAGTTCTTAGCAATGCATATTACTAATCAAACATTACGTTTATGGTAGGAAATGTACAAAATATCTTCATGGAACATGATCTTAATATCCTAATGATTTTTGGCATAAAAGAGAAATGTATAATTGTGACCCATACAATGTATTGTTGGCTATTGCTACAAATATCCCCCAGCGACTTAACACTGCTTCTGTGCTGCAGGGTCACGAATGAGCAGTATGTGCAACAAAAGGAGATTATAGTTTCATTGCTGATCACCTGTGCAAAGCTCGTAGTAGTTTCTGAATATTTCACTCACTCTAGAAATCTTGCGGTATGTCTCCTCATGGCTCTTGGTTTCAAAAGGTGGACGGCCGACCAGAAACTCATAGCAGAGCACTCCGAGACTCCACAGATCCACCTTCTCATCGTGCGTTTTGCCCTCAATCATCTCTGGAGGAAGGTAGTCCAGCGTACCGCACAGCGTCGACCTCCTGACAGACCGCAACAGACACGATAAACACCGAGAAAAACACCCTCCTCAGGAAATCAAAAAGACAATGAGCGGCACTTAAGTGTTGTGCCGATAGACGATAGTATCGTGATAAAGATATCGCCTGTGGCTGATGCCTTTGAAGATAGCAAGACTACGATACATAATGAAATTAGTATTGTTAGGCTAGTAATACTTTCTAATTAATATTAGGGCTTATATGTTGTTCAATTATGTTTCTTGTTTTGTCACATTTTCAGTGTTGTGCGTTATAACCAAATCACACACAATTATGTTGTGCTTAATAAAATTGGCCAATCAGAGGCGTTCAGATGAGTCACCGCTGAAGCACCAGAGTTTTGTTGTTCAGTGCGCACGGGAGGTTGAATCGATTCCGTGGGTATATAATTTTAATATATTTTTAAAATGTAATTTATTTCTTTGATCAAAGCTGTATTTTCAGCATCATCTGTCACATGATCTTCAGAAATCATTAATATGCTGATTTATTATCAGTTGTGCGGCTCATATTGTTTTGGAACATACTTTTTTTTTTTTTATATCTAAATAGAGTTAAAAAGCAGAGCATTTATTTAAAATAAATTTTCTAACAATAAACCCTACCCTTCAAAAGTTTGAGGTCAGTACATTTATTTAATGTTTTTTTTAAAGAGACTTAAACTCTTTATTAAGCAAGGATGGTTAAATTGTAAGTGACAGCAAATTATAGATAATATATATAGATATAGTATATAGATATACACTTTTTTTTTAGGTCTGATTAATAAAAAGTATCGCAGTTTCCAAAAAAAATAATATTTGGCAGCACAACTGTTGATAATTCTAATAATAAATCAGCATATTATACTGATTTCTGAAGATCATGTGACACTTTATACTGGAGTAATGATGCTGAAAATACAGCTTTGCATCACAGAAATAAATTATATTTTAAAGGATATTAAAATAGAAACCATTATTTTATATTGTAATAACATTTTGCAAGATTACAGTTTTTTTGCTCAAATAAATGCAGCCTTGATGAGCAGACCCCGAGATTTTCAAAACATTAAAGTGTACTGATCACAAACTTTTGACCGGTAGTGTACTTGCAATACAAGAGATTTATTCATCATACAACGTAAACGGCTTCACCGATTATAACGAGTGTTTTTTTTAATGTGCATAAACTCGCACTAGACTGAAGTCAGTTATGATGTTCTTTGGTAATGTAAACGCTCGTCGCTTGTTTTCAGTAGCTGCTTTTTGAATAACCGAGGAAATGCAAGCCTTACGATTAGTAATTTACAATGTTTCTATTAAATTGTTAAATACAAATTCAGTCATATTAAAAACTTTAGGCTGCTTTTAGACTTACACGGGAGTTGGTTCACTTTCCAGCAATGAAACAAAGTAAATGTATGCAAGCAGAAGGCTGACCTGGAGGACGGTGTGTGGACAGACCAGCCAAAGTCTGCGATCTTCAGCTCTCCATTGGACCCCAGAAGCAGATTTTCAGGTTTGATGTCTCTGTGAATCACGTTCTTGGAGTGACAGTAGCTCAGAGCGTCTGCGAGCTCCATTATATACTGCAAGCAGACCAATACACACACAACACACACACACACACACTATTATGAGACGCTATCAGTCTTCATACATTAATCATGAGCTGTGAAACCGCAGCAGACAGTGGTTTCTGACCGTGGCACTTCTCTGGTCGTCGAAGGTCCCGCAGCGCTGGAGCTCTCCATACAGCTCTCCTTTAGGAGCGAACTCCAGGATGAGATAAACGCGCGCCGTGTCGTGGAAATATCCGTAGAGACGCAGGATATTAGGGTGTCTGAAAGGAGACAGTATGTTCACTTCTCAACACACATCTTCAATTCCAAATGCATGGATCGGGATCATTTCAATTTGAGCAATTCTGATTCTTAACTATTCCCAGTTTTGATCTCAAAGTATTAGACATGAAATATTTATTCTATCATTTGTAAAACATTGTTGCAACAACAAAATTAAGCATGGAACAAATATTTTTTTCCCAGCAGCCCCTGAGGGAAAAAAAAAAAAAAAAAAAAAAAAAACACAAGTTGGTAATAAAATAAGAACATGTGACCGTGCAGCACAAAAGCAGTGTTAAGTCGCTGCGGGCGATGCGATATTTGTAGCCAAATAGAAAAACCAAACTTGTATGGGTCACAATTAGACATTTCTCTTTTATGCCAAAAATCATTAGGATATTAAGTAAAGATCATGTTCCATGAAGATATTTTGTACATTTCCTACCGTAAATATATCAAAACTTAATGTTTGATTAGTAATATGCATTCCTAAGAAATTCATTTGGACAACTTTAAAAGTGATTTTCATTTTTTTGCACCCTCAGATTCCAGATTTTCAAATATTGTCCGATCCTAACAAACCATACATCAATGAAAAGCTATTTATTCAGATGATGCATACATCTCAATTTCACAAAATTGACCCCTTATGACTGGTTTTGTGCTCCAGGGTCATATATATATATGAATTAGCAATAGCACAACTAAATACAACCAAACAGTTCAGGTACAGCAATTTAAATATAATCAAAAGTTAAACAACACTGCATAGTTTTCTTTTTATAAATATAATATATGAATCCTTAAAGTCATACAAATTTACTCCGTTTTATTTATTATTTAGTACTTTAAAGTTAATCAAAAGAACCAAGTAATTCATAACACTGAATAATTTTTAATGGCACAACATGAATATAAACCTAAGCCTAATAAACCCGTTCCTGTTGAAGACTGAATGCACGGATCCAATATAGTGTTAAAGGCGTTTTCTTCCTCAACTCTTTACATTCACTCAAGACAAAACTGACTCTTTATGAGGATAGAGTAACAATTGTGTGCATTTGTCCATTGACAACTCTACTCCGCACCGAAGTTTGCAAATGCTCCCAGATTTAGTTTGATGAGAAACGAGTCGAACGACTCCGGAGTGATAAACAGGCAGATGGTGAGAACTTGTACCTGAGATGTGACTGGATCTCCACCTCCCTCCGCAGCTGGTGCTCCACTCCGGCTTTCTCCAGCTGCTTTTTGAAGAGAACCTTGAGCGCCAGGATGAACTTGGTCTGACGTTCCCGGGCCAGATACACGCTCCCAAACTTGCCTTTGCCCAGAGCTCGGCCAATGTCGAAATTCTCTAAACTCCACGCTTTCCTAGAGAACACACACGGACGGTCAGGACCGTTGACTGATTTTGAGAGCACTGCAGCGTTAAAACACAGGGACAGAAAATACAAGTCTTTCCAAATGATTAGACAGACTGTGTCCATGAGCCATTTGAAAAACACTCCGGAATATAAAATATCATACAAAAAAAAACAATTCAACTAATTGATATAGCACCCAGTTGATTAATTCTACAATAAAATAAAAAAAATAAATAAAAAAAAGCACAATTTTGTATTTTCTGAGATGTTGTTGAAATATGCAACTGAGGGCTTATCTAATTAAATCTTTCCAGAACATTCAATAAATCCAGGTTCATAATTCTAGTTTGATTGTCGTCATATTAGAGTTAAAGGTTTTTCCAGAGGAGACTACTCCATAGATCAGAAAACAAACGGTTAGGAATAAAATGTTGCATAAATGATATGAACAAACCTTCAGAATATAGAGAGAAGAAAAAGACTTTAAACATATGCACATAATTGCAATTTAAGAATGCAAATAGAAAGTGATATATACACAGTGTGTGTGTATATGCATGCATGCACACACACTGTGTATATATCACTTTATATATACACATACACACACACACACAATTTGAAGTGGATCAAAAAAAGTTCAAAGTTGTCTCATCAAATGCATTTTGGTTTTAGGACAACTTTGAAAGGTTTTGATCCACTTCAAATGTTGACGTGCGTGTGTGCACATATATATATATAAAAAAAACATCTAAGTGTATTTTGGGTGTTTTCTTCCACTAGTCACAAACTTGATCAGTACATGAAAAAATATTTTTGCCTGTAGTGACTAAAATATTTTTCTCCTGTGTTTTAAAACGGCTTTGAGGTGACAACTGCACTTAAGTGTAAAAACTTAAAGTAGTCGCACAACATGATAAAACATCGATTGTAAATGACTTACTTGGCTATATTGGATGTTCCAGTGGAAGGAGATTCTGGAAAGCAACAGAAAAAAGAAATCATGACGACGTTCTCAATGTGGCGTAATGTTATAAGATCAGACGTATCCGCAGAAGTCATGCTTACGCGGAGGTCTGTCCGGTTTGCTGGGTACAGAACTTCTCGCAGGCTCCGCTACAGCAAGCGACTTCGGCTGTGGTTTGGTGTGTGTTGCTGTTCGGAGTTGATCTGGATTGCCGTCCTGATCTCCTGGACACATGGTTTTCACAGAAACTGGGAGTCCGAGGGGTTTCTGCTGATTCACGGGACGCTGAACGCGCTGCGGCCCCGGAGCCGTGCTGAGAACACGCGTCGACACGGGCTTCTGACCGCTCTGGGTCACCGGGACCCTCTTGGCTCCGCCGGCAGAAACCTGCAGAACATGAACACATGCGTCAAAAACAGATACATGCATAACTATACTATAAATAACTCTGCTATGACATGCACTATTAACCTTCTGTAAATACAGATCTGAACCTGATTCAGCGTAGCCTAAATCTAAACGCATATAGAGAACACACAGAAATAAGAAAACTAGGAGTATTAATACAAAGTCCACTTTAGCCCTCTAGTTGTGTTCGGGTCAATTTGACCTGGAGAAGATTTCCTTTTTCCCCAAAATACGAGTTAATGTTATTGCACTGGACTCAAACTTACTGACTTTGTTTACACAGAGTAAAAGTACTTCTCAGACGTTAGTTGGGAATTTTCGTATATAGTGCCATTTTTTTTTTTACAAAATAAAAGCATTTCAAACCAAACATTAAAGCACACTAGTGTGATAAACACTGCAAATTTCCTTAATTTATCTCATATTGTGAAAATTATACATAAATGCTTTTTTCACTCAAAAAATAGAGGTGCCTACTCTCAGATAAATGAGGCCTACAATTAATCAGATGCAAATATAAATACAAAACCAGTCCTAAATGAAAGAAAACAAGTTGATAAAAAGATTAAATCCAATATTTGGTGATTAATAGCATAAGGAGATATTTATAAGCAATTGTTTGGAGGCCGGTCATTTTTGACCGGGAACACCACGAGTGTGACGGGAATCTGAACACAACATTAACGGAGATGAAACGGCCAAAAAACATAGCACAACGAAAAGAAAAAACTCTTAATGAGAACACACACAACACACACACCACACAACACGACACCCACGGCTACACCAAGCAACTGTGTTTAAAGGGAAAAAAACTCAAATAATGATTTGGATGCTAGGATAAAACGCAAAACCAGATAAAACAAATACAAATAAAATTGTATTTTCTACTGTTTTTTTCCCGTCTTTTCAAACGGTCTTGTACTACACAAATAAAT
The DNA here is from genome assembly GCA_018155175.1 of Sinocyclocheilus anophthalmus. NCBI lineage: Eukaryota > Metazoa > Chordata > Actinopteri > Cypriniformes > Cyprinidae > Sinocyclocheilus > Sinocyclocheilus anophthalmus. The sequence continues at coordinate 105,228 of JADLZN010010175.1, read as the reverse complement.
AAATGAAGAGTTAATTTGCAAAAAACGATAACTCTCGTTATTTTATTCATGTGGCATTCCAATTAATCTCAATCAAACTGCAGTTGGGTTATCTTGATTAGGTTAAAAACACAGCTAACCAACACAATAAAAACCATTTAAATGCAAATAAACTCTTCAAATGTATCATCTGCTAAATAACAGCTCACGCTTTATGTTCCAGTGAATAGAGATGAGAGCATGACATATAGCATTGCTTATGTAACAGCATTTAGAGATCAGATGAAAACTACTTTAATTGTGAAGTTACAGGAAATAATATTAAAAAAATTAAATATTCAAATGGATTTTTATTGGATATAGGATTGCAAAACGTGTATAAACAGACAGTATGCAGACTAGCTGAGAA
>JADLZN010010175.1:90000-100768 GCA_018155175.1 Sinocyclocheilus anophthalmus | reverse complement strand
TCTCTCTCTCTCATCACACACAACTCTCTATCTTCTCACACACACAATCTCTCTCTCTCCTCACAACACTATCTCTCTCTAACAACACCTTCGTATCCTCTCTCAACAGACACTTCTCTTCTCACACCCACGTTATCTCTCTCACACACATCTCTCTCTCTCTCTCTCACACACAATCTCTCTCTCTCACACCACACTCTCTCTCTTCTCGCACAGACACACACACTCTCTCTCACACTCTCACTCACTCACACACTCAGTCACTCACACACACTCTCTCTCTCTCAAACACTGACTCTCTCTCTCTCCACACAACACTCGCTATCTCTACACACACCTCTCTCTCCTCACAACACTCTCTCTCTATCACACACACATCACTTCTCTCTCTCTACCACACACACCAACTCTCCTTCTCTCTTTCTCTCTATCACACACACTCTCTCTCTCGCTTTCTCGTCTCGCACAACACTCTCTATCTCAACACAATCACTTCTCTCTCTCTCACACAAACACACTTGCTCTCTCGCTCTCTTTACGTCTCTCTATCACACACCTCTCTATCTCTCTTCTCCACCTCTCCTCTCTCTCTCTCTCTCGCTCACACACTCTCTCTCACACACACAAACTCTCTCTCTCACACACACTCTCTCTCACTCACACTCTCTCTCTCCTCTCAACCCCAAAAAACTCTCTCTCATCACAACACACTCCTCTCTCTTCACACACAAACTCACTCTCTCTCTCTTTCTCTCTCACACTCTCTCTCTCTCTCTTCTCTCTCCTCTCTCTCTCTCTCTCTCACACACACACACCACACTCTCTCTCTCTCTCTCTCACACTCTCTCTCTCTCTCTCTCACACACCTCTCTCTCTCTCTCTCCCACATCTCTCTCTCTCTCTCTCACACCACCTCTCGATCTCTCTCTCCACACACCTCTCTATCTCTCTCTCACTCTCTCTTCTCTCTCTCACACACACTCTCTCTCTCTCTCTCTCAACAACTCTCTCTCTCTCTCTCTCCCACAATCCTCTCTCTCTCTCTACACAACACACTCTCTCTTCTCTCTCTCTCTCTCTTCACACTCTCTCTCTCTCTCTCACACACACTCTCTCTCTCTCTCTCTCTCTCTACACACACTCTCTCTCTATCCACAGACACACACATACTCTCTCACACACACTCACTCTCTCTCTCTCACACACAATCACTCTCTCACACACACTCCACTATCTCTCACACACACTACACTCTCTCTCCACACACTCATCTCTCTCACACACAATCATCTCTCTCACACACAAGCACTCTCTTCACACACACTCACTCTCTCTCACACACACTCTCTCTCTCACACACACTCTCTCTCTCACACACACACACTCTCTCACACACCACACTCTCTCTCTCTCACACACACACACACTCACTCTCTCTCACACACACACACTCTCTCACACACACACACACACACACCACTCTCTCACACACACACACACACACAATCCTTCTCGTATCAGCTCGATGCAGCTTCAGGTCTCTGCTCGAGCTGGTTCTTGCAGCGGTTTCCATATTCTGAGTTTAAACAGCGATATTATTTGATTAAACACAAGAAATGCATCAGAACCAAACGATCTCAGTCACATAACGAGTCAGTAATTCAGTGCAACACAGAACACAAACACAACGATTATAAAGCAGGAAGGAGAGGCTGAGGCCTGGCACGCGACGGCACCCGTTCACATCACTACAAACTAACGTCCCATCGAAACGTTACCAGTTACCTCCTTCAGCCGATTCCACACGAAATATCCTCCTCAAATGCGATGCTTTCCCCCTCGCCGTGTGTGGTGTTTAATTGTGAGAATAATCATTAAAACATCTACTTTCACTTCCGGAGAGCTGCTCCGCTCAGCCGCTGCGACTCTGTTTAAGTTCAAATATCCCACTTTTAAACGCCTTTAAGCATTCTCTGGCTTCTGATTGGTCAGATGGAAAAGTAAACTGGAATCCTATTGGTTGTTGGGGAACGCGTCATGTGACGCAATCCGGGAAAACGCATTGTTGTATTATTATTGACTGCCAAACAGGCTTTATGAAAAATAGACATATTAGTAACAATATAGACAGACCTGATGGAGTCGGGGGCTCTTATTTGTATTATTAAAGTTTTTGGGGGTTGGAAATAACTTCATTGATATTATAGAAATGTTTTACAAGGATATTAATAGTTCTATTATTGGGAATAAAGATTTGGAATCCGTCGTGGTGTACGCCAAGCTGGTTTCTTTTGTTTTTATTTGAATAGAACTTCTCTCTATTCACATTTTCATATCATATAGAGATATTAATAAATCCTTCTTAGATCTGGTATGGAACAATAAACCTTACCAGTTCCAAAAGCACACTATATCAGGCAAAAGAGTAGAAGCTGGCTTAGAGAGGATAGATGTTACTGACACTAACAATACTTTTAAAATTAATTGGTTATGAAATTGTCTAAAAAATGATTTTTTCTTCTAGGAAAGTTGCCTATTAAATTATCTCAATTACACCTGGCTTGGAAAATTTGCAATTAATGGTATTGAAATATCTTCTTGCTCTTGTAATAATACAAATATTAGACACATTTTGCAATCAAATCATAAAATCTCCCCTAGAGGAAAGTTCTTTTGGAAAGCGACCAGGTCAAATCCTTACAAATTCTGTATTTTGAATAAAGTTAAAGTCAAAATACTTCACAAAATGTATCCATGTAAAGTAGCTCTTTCTAAATGCATGGACTTTGAGCGGTTACGCATTACAAGTAACGCCAGCTACGTAATCAGATTACTTTTTCAAGTAACTAGTAAAGTAACAAACTACTTTTTAATTTACAAGAGAATATCGGAGTTACTTTTTCAGATTAGTAAGGCAAGCTACTTTGTTTCCAATTTATTGATTGACAGCTCTGGTGTCGCCATGGTGACAGAAATCAGAAGATGTTACTGTAGCTCTAAAATAAATATGAATATGCATTAATTCATCTCACTCACAAACAACACAGATTCAGTGTTCCTCAAAATGAATAAAAATAATGCAACTCAGAATATGAGGCAAACCTGCAATAATTAAATGTTAAACAACACAAATATCCTTTATGTATTTAATCCCATTCTATTAACCAATGTCTTTGCTTCTGATCTTTGATGATGCAGTTCACCGCGTTAAATGAGCACAAATTACTCTAGACGAACATCTGTGTGTCTTGGTTCATTGCTGAAGTGTGTTGAAATCTTCTTCTGCATTCTACTGTACTTTCCCTTCAGCCTGAGGTTTATTCATTAAATTTTTTGGTGTGAAAGGGCTTTTATATTCGCCAAAAATAGAATTTTTATTTTAAAAACAAACAAGCAAGCCCTGTCCAGATTTAAAAAGTAACGTAACGCATTACTTTCCATAAGAAGTAACTAAGTAACTTAATTAGTTACTTTTTTATGGAGTAACGCAACATTGTAAAGCATTACTTTTAAAAGTATCTTTCCCCAAGACTGACTTTGACAATACTTGCAGTTATTGTAGCACACTTTAAAAGATGTTATTTGTACTTATTCACACAAAAGTAAAATGATTATGTCGTTAACGTTTACATTTTGCAAGGTAAATATTATAATCATAAACAGAAATTTGAGAAATGCATACCAAAGCGGAATCTATTTTTTATCAGAAATGGAAGCTTTGAAAAAGTCTCTAATGCAAATTAATAACAAAAAGAATGACATATTGTTAGATTTCATGGAGAACATATTTTTCTGATATAGCTCCCCCGCTGCAATCTGTGAATATGTCCTACAGAACTATTTAGTTGTTTTATTTTATTTTTACAATGGGGTTATTTATTTTATTTATTTTTCTTCTACAGTTTAAGATTGCTCTTATATTTTGTGTATCTAGATTTACTTGTTAATATTTTTATTTGTTCAATCATTCTTCTATATTAAAAAAAGATCATCACACACATAAAAGTCACAAGCATCAGATCAGAAACGCCTGAACTGTTTAAAAACTAGATTTAGGGGCGTGACACAAGTTTCTTCACACATCACATCTCATAATTCATCTTGGTAAACCATCTTTAAAATAAGAAACTATAACTATATTCAGGCACCATTATAAACAAAGCAGCACGAGCCGTCGTTTAGTATGAATATGAGTTTATTTCAACATTTGTAAACCGCTTTGGCTGTGTTCAGAGAACAAATGATGAACAGAGAGCATCTCTAAAACACTAGACATTTAATTCATTCCTAAATTATTTCAACCTTTGCACCAAGTAGCTCTATTTGATTTAATACTAAATATGCCAGTAACACACATTTAGATTCAGTATAAATAAGTCGTTTTATTCGAGTTCCTCATAATATTTAAACTGAAGTAAACCAAACATACAGAAGGTCTTCGATGCCATTTCAGTCGAGAAGGACAGACGCAAGAACACACAGAAGCACCATCTTCACCGTCGCATTCAGTAAATACATCTGAAGAGCCACAGGATTGATATTTATTCATGCTACCCATCGCTGACGATGAAGATAATGACGTCGTGATTCATGGATGCATGAAATAACATAAACCTACCAAAAATAAATAAATAAATAGAATGTATTTCACCCTCTTCCTGATGTTTCCCATCATCACATCTGGATCCAACACCCCACTTACAGTCACAGCAAGTGCACATATGTTCACTACTGAGGGAAGGAGACATTAACATTATATAGCACATTCTCGATGATGATGATGATCGCACATCATCTCTTCAGTGCTCAGCATCTGAAGAATCCTGCGAAGATCCGCGATGGTCCTCTTCAAATCTAGTCTGGATTAGTTTGTTCCCTTCCTTGATGCTTGGATTAAGTGTAACTAGTATAATAGTAGCTAATATTACTAACAGTTTTCAAGTGTGTGAGTGCTGGTGAAGTGTCCAACAGCTGCGCTCTCTGACTGTAAGAGTCATGTGTAACAGAGCTGAATGGTTTGGCATACGTTCCTCTTCCGTCATCGCATCAGAGAGCATGTGTGTGTCCCGTTATACTGATTCATTAAAACTAGGTTTGAGAGTTTGTCGGTCGATGTTAAAGCTCAGGCCGTCTCTCCGCCGCCAGACGTCTCCGTCAGCCTCTAATGTAGACGCTTGAATGCACAGAACGCCGAGAATGAACTTCCACCATTGGAGAAAGACGCGTGGAGAAGAGCGGCGACAGAGAGGAAGGCGGTCATTTCTCGGTGACGGCGGCGGCGGCCATAGGTGTCCTCAGGGTTCCTCTGGCTGTGATGGCGAGCTCCTCGATCTCTGTGTTCAGACGTCTGATCACCCACTCCATCGCCTCGCGACCCTGCGGATGGACACTCACAATCAGACAGAGCAGGTCATCTTTTTAACCCATGAACATCCAATATTGCTCTAGCTGTTTGTGATGAACTGGGTGAATTCATTCATCTTGACCCATTTGTGTCCAAAGAGCACAAAACCAGTCATAAAGGCTCAATTTTGGGAAATTGAGATGTATGCATCATCTGAAAGCTGAATAAACAGCTTTCCATTGATGTATGGTTTGTTAGGATCGGACAATATTTGGCTGAGATGCAACTATTTGAAAATCTGGAATCTGAGGGTGCAAAAAAATATAATATTGAGAAAATCATCTTTAAAGTTGTTCAAATGAAGTTCTTAGCAATGCATATACTAATCAAAAATTCAGTTTTGATATATTTACGGTAGGAGATTTACAAAATATCTTCATGGAACATGATCTTTACTTAATATCCTAATGGTTTTTGGCATAAAAGAGAAATGTATAATTGTGAGCCATACAATGTATTGTTGGCTATTGCTACAAATATCCCCCAGCGACTTAACACTGCTTTTGTGCTCCAGAGTCACATTTGTGAACCATTTGAAAGGAACTGACACAACCGAGTCACGTAATCATATCACAACCAAACCAGTGGGTATGTGATATATCGCCCGATATTAAACTCTTTTTATTTTTTTGCCAATGTGTTGGACTTTCATTTTGATTTTTAGGACTTTTATTTTGACAGTGCTGAGAATGCTAGCAGCCCTAGTTTACTCTCAGTTTTGTCAAATAAATTATTTGACCCAAGTATCTCTATTATTTGTAATAACCTTGTTTTATTCAAAAAATATTATTTCCAGTGCACACAGATTTATCAGATTACTACCAGATTTTTGCATTTATTTGTGGAAAATATTACAATAGAATTAGAGAATCAGTTTCCATTTAAAGTATAAATATGATTGTTATATAATGTATTTCGAACAAGTCATGTGATGTGCGCTGAGACGGGATAACTGGACTAACCAGCGGGCCGATCTCGTTCACAGCATCTATATGATGTTCTGAAATGCCTGAGCAAAGTATTTCTGTATAATTGCCTCCCATGACTGCGTTCCCAAACAGCAGCATCCTCCTCCTCACGCATTTATTGTGTTCCGTCTGCTCGCTCTGAGGCGCAAGTCATTTATCACATATTACAATTATTATATTCAGTGGCTTCTCCTAGTTTTCTGTGTGATATTTAGAGCCAGTTTATCGGGAAGTGATGCTTTTGTTCTCTTTGACTCGCTGCATGGAAACGGTGCTTTACTCACAAATGTTTCATGTGATATTCCAGTTTTGCAACTTTGGATGGAACCACAGCTAATGACTGGTGAAGTGTGTTTTGGTTTGCTGACCTTTCCTGCATTGCTGGAGATGGTGGAGGCCATGAGTCCCTCCAGATAGCTGCTGAGACTGACGCCCTTCACAGAGATGATGGCCTCCTGCGTCAGCATGGTCCTGCAGGAACATAAACGGATACGCAACATTACACCACAGACGCCATGGAGAACCTCAAACCCATGGCTGACGAGCTCGTTAAACACATTCAGATCAGAAACCGCGAGGAATCTTACTTTTCCGGGTCCTCTGGGTGCGGCCGGTAAACGAGCCGCTCGTCCACAGACACCATGTTAGTGAAGGTGATCTACGGTGAGAAAAGCAGAGCATGATGGGTATGACACACTCCCAGAGTATGCTGTTTATAACCATAACAGACACCAAACGCCCTCCCAGTCCTTCCTAGAATGCAACTCTATTGCACACAGACAGGCAACATTCAATCACACAAACTCAATGCTCTCGCTTTATAAAGACTATAGTGCTACAGAAAGGCCTGAGAGTGAAGAACAGGGATGTGTGAGAGAAGACCGACTGATATGGTTACAGCATCCTGATAATAAATGATATGACTTACATTAGAGGACTGAAGCTCAAAGGTTTTCTCTTTGGGATCGACGACGGAGTGCTCCTGGACGTACGTACATGTCCGCGTGTTGCCAATTATCTGCGGAAAAACAAGACAGCAGTTTAATGAATAACTCATTTATTAATAACCATCATTGAACAGCATAACGGAGTGTGTGATTTAAAGCCACGTTCTGTTTCAGTCAGCGTGAACTCAGAACAGAACAAGATCAACTATTATTAACCCAGCAACACTCTACCATTACCCTGATCTATACTAGTACAGACTCTATTTACAGTACATTACTCCCATCACGTGAACTTGAAGGCCTGGAATTCAAAATCCCTTGAACTGGACTTTCATTACTGCCGAGTTAGAGAAGTACCAAGTAAAAACAAACTGACTCCAGCTCTAGGAATCATACCGGAAAGTTCTGGCCTCGTAATAACCTCGGACGGTCCTTGAGCAAAATGAATGTCATGGTCAAGGGTCACATTCAGAGTCACTTCACTCAGAAACGAGACACCAGGACGACATGTTCTGAGGACTAACCAGACCGATATAACCACTCAGTCAGGCCGTTACATCCACTATGAATCAGATCAGGAATAGCTGCAGTATTCCCATAGCTGGGATGTGAAGATCTCAAACTCAAGAGTTCATTCGGGATTTAGGTTTCCACCAAACATGACGAGAACAATGAGCTACTGAGAGCTTCTTACGGTTCGAGATTAAAGTCAGCTGCTTGCTTTAACTCCACGAAGCATGCAAACAAGCAGATTCGTAGGGATGCACCAAAATGAAAAGTCTTGGTCGAAGCCAAACAAAACTAAACACTGAATTTTCACCATATATTTTGCCAATTTTTTTCACCATTGCATAAATTAGATAGCCAAAATGTGCTTGGTTTAGCAAAGAAAAAAATCTATTACAAAACTACAATTTTAAGGGTGAACATTTTTAACATTCTAGCTAGTAACATAGTATTTACATAAAACATAACATAACATAAAATACTCGATTACTAAAATAATCGATAGCTGCAGCCCTAATCGTGTGATGTCTTTACGCTTATTAATTTCAGTTGCTGAACATTCAGTGCATCCCTACAGATCAGTCTGTGTTATGTAGAAGAGAAGCAGGAGTCGGTACCGATCTAACGATGGACGGCAGGCCCCATTCGGTGCTGAGAAGCCGCTTGCTGTGCAGTCGTCCCCGCTGGTCCACGTTACGGTCCAACACGTCCACGCCAAACACGCTGGGGTTCATGGGGTTTGGGTACTTCTGCATGGCAGCTTTGGTCACGGTTTCCCACGGATGGCTGTGAGAGACACAAACAGAAACTTTAGCACTGCTGGAGCATAAAACACGGTGGACATTCAGGGTCTTTAATTAGAGCTGAAGCGCAATATGACAGTGTGAGATGGAGTTACATAATGCACACGCATGCATCTGTGCATACCGTAACACGATCGCATTACGTCTGCAACTACTACTGGATTCACAACCACAACTCTGTAAGAAACGCACAGCCAAAGAACTCGGAAGAATACAATTATGTCAAAAACTACTGATGATAGTCTGCTTTCAACATTAAAAATACACAACTATATTTAGAAAAAAACTAATTTTTGTACTTTTTTGGGGGATTTGTTTTTTCTTCACCTTGTTACACACTCGTGTCGTTTCAGTTCAAAAATTACTGGCTTTACAAAAATAGCTTTTGAATGTAATGTTATGCTTTACATATATGGATTTAATCTTGTTATCAACTTGTTTTTTTTCCAATTTGCACAGGTTTTGTGTTTCTTTTTGGAGCGGACTGATCATACGCCTCGTTGATCCTGAACTCAAACTTCAGTTTTTGAGTAAATATTTCCAAAATTATCCACAAATCGTGCTTTTTAGACTCAGAAACCGAAACTAAGCTCAGATCGATGAAACCTACGATCAATCAGCTCCGAAAATAAACTCAAAACCTGTGGTAATGGACAGAAAACACATTGATTTGTGTGTGTGTGTGTGTGTGTGTGTGAGAGAGAGTGAGTGTTCAGAGGAGAGAGAGTGTTGTGTTGTGTGTGTGTGTGTATGTGTGAGAGTGTGTGTGTGTGTGTGTGTGTGTGAATTGTGTGAGTGTGTGAGAGTGTGTGTGTGAGAGTGTGAGTGTGTGTGTGTGTGAGAGAGAGTGTGTGTGTGTGTGTGTGAGAGAGAGTGAGTGAGAGTGTGTGTGTGAAGAGAGAGTGAGTGAGAGTGTGGTGTGTGTGTGTGTGGAGTGGGAATATGTGTGAGAGTGTGTGTGTGTGTGTGTGTGTGAGAGTGTGTGTGTGTGTGTGTGTGTGAATATGTGTGAGTGTGTGAGAGTGTGTGTGTGTGTGTGTGTGTGAGTGTGTGTGTGTATGAGTGTGAGAGAGAGAGAGAGAGAGTGTGTGTGAGGGAGAGAGTGAGTGAGAGTGTGCTTGTGTGTGTGTGTGTGTGTTTGTGTTTCTCTGTGTGTGTGTGTGTGTTGTGTGTGGAATATTGTGGAGAGTGTGAGAGGTGTGTGTGTGTGGTGTGAGAGAGTGTGTGTGTGTGTGTGGGTGTGGGAGTGTGTGTGTGTGTTTGTGTGTGAGAGTGTGTGTGTGTGTGTGTGTGTTTGTGAGTGAGAGTGTGTGTGTGTGAGGGTGAAATGTGTGAGAGTGTGAGAGTGAGTGTGTGAGTGTGTTGTGTGAGTTTTTTTTTTTTGAATGGAGTGTGTGTGTGGAGGAGTGAGACTGTGTGTGTGTGAGAGTGAGTGAGTGTTTGTGAGAGAGAGTGTGTGTGTGTGTGTGGGTGAGCGTGTGTGAGTGCGTTGTGTGTGTGAGTGAGGGTGTGGTGGAGAGTGTGTGGGTGTGTGAGAGTGAGTGAGAGTGTGAGCGTGTGTGTGTGTGTGTGGGGGTGTGTGTGTGTGTGGTGTGGTGTGTGTGCGTGTGTGTGTGTGTGAGAGTGTGAGCGTGTGTGTGTGTGTGTGTGATGGTGTGTGTGTGTGTGTGTGTGGGTGTGTGTGTGTGTGTGAGAGTGAGTGAGCGAGCGAGTGTGTGTGAGTGTGAGTGTGTGTTTGTGTGTGTTTGTGTGTGTGTGTTGGTGTGTGTGTGAGTGAGTGTGTGTGTGAGAGTGTGGGTGTGTGGGAGAGAGAGAGAGTGAGAGTGTGAGAGTGTGTGTGTGTGAGAGTGAGTGAGTCGTTGTGAGAGTGAGTGAGAGTCGTGGCGTGGTGTGGTGTGTGTGAGTGTGGGTGGTGGTGTGGGCTGTGAGAGTGAGTGAGGAGATCGTTGTGAGCAGTGGTTGTGTGTGTTTGTGTGTGTGTGAGGTGTGTGTGTGTGGTGTGTGTGTGTGGTGGGTGTGAGGCGTGAGTGAGAGTGTGGGGGTGTGAGTGTGAATATGTGGCGAGTGTGTGTGTGTGTGTGGGGTGGTGTGTGAGTAGAGGGGTGGTGAGAGGTGTGTTGTGTGTGAGTGGGTTGTGTG
>JADLZN010010175.1:7500-80000 GCA_018155175.1 Sinocyclocheilus anophthalmus | reverse complement strand
GTGTTAATACAGTCATCTGCCATGTGATTCTAAATGGACTGATGTCTCTCTATGTCTGCCCTCATCTCTCTGTTTTCTCTTCCACAAGGTTTATGATCTTTTCTCATTGTTGTCTCTGATGTTTCCGCCATCTCTCTCTTCACACATCTTCCTAACAGTGGATCTCTCTCTCACACACACCACACTCACACACACACAACACATCACATGCACTCCACACACACACACACACACACTCACACGCCCTGGCACACACAACACCACACACACACACACACACAAAAAAAAAAAACACACACACACACACACACTCACACGCAGACACACACACATGCAGACACACACACACTCACACGCAGACACACACACACACACAAACACACACACACACACATGCACACACACACACTCTCACACACACGCACACACACACACACACAGTCGTTCCGTCTCGCCTCTCACCGTGTTTCACGACGCCGTGCTCTAGACAAATGTTACAGGCAAATGAGAGCACAGGACACACACACACACACACACAACACACACACACACACAGAGAGAGTGATGTCTGAATGCTGGAGTTTATCTGTGTGCTCTGTGCACTCAGCACGAGTGTCAAATGAGCAAAACCATATTCACAAATCCTGTAAAATGTCAGTATTTCAGTCATGTTTGGTTATCTGTGTTTAATGTCTCAGATTTGCTGACACATAATAAACTAAACAGATGAGACATGTCATCATCGACAGACGTCTGCTGTCATATCATGTGATTTGTTTGCTTCAGTTTGCAAATCATAAATATATGATATTTTTAAATGTTATAATTGATGTCACTTCTAGTATAGTTTTAGTTTTTTAGAGACCCTAAAAACTACAATTTTAAGCAACATGTTTTATTGTCTGACCTTGGCATTCATTTCTGAAATTGTTTTATCATTTATGATTATGCATTTTCATAACACTGTTACCTTCTTATTGTTACAATTTATACAATTGGGACTTCATGATTTATTGTTTTTCATGTTTATTTCATTAATCTATTTTTTTCACATCTATTTTTTTTCACATCTATTTTTTCACATTTAATTCAGCAGTTTTTATTTATTGTTTAGTAATAATATTTTAAAACTTGTAAATAAAGGTTTTATTAAAATCATGACAAAAGTATATCAAACAATACAATAAACATTATATATATGTGTGTGTGTGTGTGTGTGAGAGTGTGAGTGTAAGTGTGTGTGTGTATATATAAACATTTACCCCTTTTACCCCATACATACATTCTCTGGGAAGATGAAGATATACGTTTATAACATATTTAAATCTCCATAATAAAAATTGTATGTGTAAAGGTCAATAATATCTATATGATGGAGTTGATATCCGTAACAACATACAGGTGCATCTCAATAAATTAGAATGTCGTGGAAAAGTTAATTTATTTCAGTAATTCAACTCAAATTGTGAAACTCGTGTATTAAATAAATTCAATGCACACCGACTGAAGTAGTTTAAGTCTTTGGTTCTTTTAATTGATGATTTTGGCTCACAAAAACCCACCAATTCACTATCGCAACAAATTAGAATATGGTGACATGCCACTCAGCTAATCAAACTCAAAACACCTGCAAAGGTTTCCTGAGCCCTTCAAAATGGGCTCCAGGTTTGGTTCACTAGGCTACACAATCATGGGGAAGGACTGCTGATCTGACAGTTGTTCAGAAGACAATCACTGATACCCTTCACAAGGAGGGTAAGCCACAAACATTCATTGCCAAAGAAGCTGGCTGTTCACAGAGTGCTGTATCCAAGCATGTTAACAGAAAGTTGAGTGGAAGGAAAAAGTGTGGGAAAAAAAAGATGCACAAAAAACAGAGAGACCACACAGCCTTATGAGGCTTGTCAAGCAAAATCGATTATTAAATTTATTACAGATTTTATATATGTTCTTGTAATACTTTTTTTTTAAAATACAAGTCTATTTTATATTTACTTGTGTATCATCAACATGTATTGAGATGTTTTAGGACATGTTCAAAAATTTATTAAACGTGTTAATATATGAAATTGTAAATGTAAATGTTTTTACTTCATATGACAATATATAACAATACATTTAATATATGTACATATATTACATTTGCATATGGGTATGTCATAAAAAGTAAGCTTCCATACAGACATGCTGTTCTCTCTAAACCGAGCTATTCTGCTCTATTCTGGATCAAACATGAAGAAACTGAGAGGGAAACTGGTGCTCAACGGAAGTTTGCTTTCTAAAATATGTGGAGCGTCTGCTGTATGAATCACGCTTCTAAAGGTCTCGGACAGATATGACATCAGAGAACCCGTGTCACTCTTTCTTCTCAATCACTCCAGTCACTCACACTCCACACACACACCACACACAAACACAACACACTCTCACACTCCCCACACTCACATCACACACCACACACACCCACACACTCTCCTCACACCCCACACACACACACTCTCTCACACTCACACACACTCACACACTCTTACACACACACACACAAACTCTCACACACACACACACACAAACACACACGCACACACACACACACACACCCTCTCACCACTCACACACACACACAAACACACTCTCTCACACTCACACTCACACACAAACACAAACACTCACACACACACACACACACACACACACACTCTCTCTATCTCTCTCTCTCTCTCACACACACAAAAACACACACACACAAAAACACACACTCACTCACTCACTCACTAACACTCACACACACACATATACACACACTCACTCACACACTCACATTCTCTCACACTCACACACACTCACACACTCTCTTCCCACTCTATCTCTCTCGCACCACACACACCAAAGTACTCACAATCACACACACACACACACACACCACACTCTCACACTCACACACCACAAAAAACACTCTCTCACACACTCACTCCCACACTCTCTCACACACACACACCCACACACCCCACCCACACACCTCTCTCTCTCTCTCTCGCTCTCACACAAATTTACACTTCAAACTCACTCTCTGCACACTCACTCACTCACCATAACCACTAACACACACACACTCTCTCACACTCACACCACACACAGACTCTCTCTCACACAAACACTCTCTCTCACACACACACACACACACTCTCTTCTCTCACACACACACACACCAACACTAACACCCACGCTCTCAAACACCCACACACACACACACACTCCTGCGGCCCATAATGTCACTCTGATACCACAGGCTCAAGGTTTTGTATGTGTTTCAATCACTGCTGTCTGATGCATTTGCCATTTCACTATTGCACTATTGTGTGTGTTAGAGACAGTCTGCATACATTACATATGTATTAAATATATTTAAGTCTATGTACACACATTTACCATAACACAATTTGAATTAAAGGAATAATTAAACAAAAAATTAAAATGTGCTGTAAATGTGCTCACCCTCAGGTCATCTGAGATTAGGATGAGTTTGTTCTTCATCAGGTTTGTAGAAATGTATCACTGCATCAGTGTCTCAGCAATGGATGCTCTGCAGTGAATGGGTGCCGTCAGAATGAGAGTCCAAACAGCTGATAAAAACATCACAATAATCCACAGCACTCCAGTCCATCAGTGAACATCTGGAGAAGACACAAGCTGAAACTAATCCAGCATTAAGACCTTTTTAACTCAAATACGAGTCCATAATCCATAATAACTCTTCCTCCAGTGAGTCAGTGTTCTGGTGTGAATCAGGAAAGAAATCTGCACAGATAAAGCAGCGTTTAAACAGCTCTAAACACACATGTGGCTGGATTTTGATGTGAGAGACAACAGCAGATGCACTTTTTCACTGGAGGAAGTTATTATTATTAGCCAAAAGCACTTCAACATCTTGGATGGCCTGAGGGTGAGCACATTTTCATTTTTGTCTGAACTATTCCTTAAATAGCAAGAGACATTGCGTTTTTGACCTGAGGAGGGCGCATACTCTCTCAAATGTTCAGAGATGAGTCAGGAGCACTGAACATATGAATCATCTTTATATTTCACAACGCAACATATTTTAAGCACACTAGGTTTATAACTCAAATGTCAAGTGAATAATTGATGAGTGTCTTTAAAACTACTTCGAGTCTGTCTGTAATCATCTTCCACATAAAAAGCCAAGTCTGTTTCAGTGAACAGCGTATATAATATATAACAAATTATAAACAAATAAGAAACAAAAAAGCAAAGCTCACATGCAATTTTAACAAATAAAGATATTACAAATTATTATTGAAGATTGTATTTAAACGCGTCACAGGTTTTTTATTTTTATCAGTCTTATTGGAGAAATATAAAAGTCAAATAAATTTTACATAGTTTTGTTTATGTATGTGACATTTTGTTAATAAAATAAAAAGGTTAACAATACATTCTAGATCTTAATTGCTTTTGTTTTCAAGATAGCATCCTGTAAAGTAAAGCAATAATTAATATTCATTCAATTAAATACAAAATCCATCCAAAACCTGTTTATGACTTGAGTCAGCATCTCTTTCTCACTATTACAAAAACAGCATTCATCATCAATATTAGTGAATCCTGATATTAAAGATTTTGAAGTGTATCTCTTTTATTTTATTATTAATACAGTATTTAAAAGGAATTAACCAAGCTCTTCTCCAGCCAATATTCTCAATTATAGAGTTCCAAAAATAATTCCCTCTAGGAGATATTTTATTTTGTTTTTGGAAAATATTACATATATGTTTGTTATTGCATCATGCACTCTTTTTTTATTGCAAGAAAGAAAATACAACAAGAAACAGCACTGCATCAAAATACAATAACATAAAGGAACGGGGGAGAAATCAGTCGGTAAGGAAAATATCATCATAAGCCTTAAGAAACGTGTTATTCTTATTGTTATCAATGAGTTTAAGAGATTTAACAATAAGCTAAATCTCAGCAAGACAGACATCAAATCTAGATAACATCTTCTTGAATAAAAAAAATTGCAATGCAACACAGAGAAATTAAAAACAAGATTAATAACATGGTCACTGCCAGAAAAACACAGACATATATCTTTCAGTGAAACATGTATAAAAGAAGATAAATAATAACTTACGTTCTCCCAAAGAGATTTAACCTGATTGCAGTGAAGTTTCTTCCTCAACTGTGCAGAATACACATACGTAAGAGAGATAAAAAAAGAAGCAGTTTGGGAGTTCGTTGGTTAAACATGACGTAAAATCTTAAATTAACCTCTCTGATTTTATTAGCAATGCAACTTATTTCAGGGAGTAACCATGCTTTCTTCCAGTGAATACTGTCACACTCAAAACTGGTCCAGAAAAATGTACATCTAGGGGATGCATATACTTTATAATGTAGCATTCGCTTTATATATCTACTGTTACATTCTTTTCAAGAAGACAAACTCAAGAAGCAAAATTGTTTTCCTCTCATTAAAGCAAAGGTATGTTTTAAATAAATGCACATTCCTCTGAGACAAACGTTTGAGAGCAGAGCCGGCAGAGGAAGACTATACAAAGTCATAAATACTCCAGTAAATCAATAAATCCAAAGCAAAAACAATAGCTCTGTCATACCGCTTGTCAATAAAAAGAGACTTTCCACGGATTAAAGCACTTTTTTCTTTTTCTTTGTGGGGAGAAAAGCTGTGCACATAATAATAACACAGTTTCCAAATTACTTTGGCTCATGCACGCTTTTTTTTTTACATGTTATTTTTTATTTTTTTTTATTTTGTTACAAAGCTTGTAGAAACATACAGAAACAGGGAAGCGAGACATTAATATATTCCAACTAAAAGCGATTATAAAAATAAAAACAGAAAACAAATATTCTGTGTTTGCATGTCAAATGAAGTATTATAGATACATAAAAGTGCAAAAATAAACGTACATTTTTTTTTTTTAGAAACGTTGTCATAATACATCAAAAGCTTGGCACTCTTTATGTTATTAGTAAGTCTAAGAGATGAAACAAGAGAGTCCAATTCAACAAGAAAAATGAGGAAAGACAAAGGAGATGTAAGCCATTTTTGCTGAAGAATGAAGAAAGAATTTTTCCTTTCTGGCTCATGTGAACGCCAAAGTCTGGCAGTGGACGGTCATGCTGTATGGCTCGAAGCCCCCGACACCGCGCCGCTAGCCCCGCCCCTCTCGGGTTCCCAGCCAACTTGGACTTGAATGAGGTGCGCGCCGCAGACGGCTGGAAAGTAGTACAAACCGTCTGGGAATAACACCGGGAATAACACCGGGAATACTGGAGCACAGCGGCCAGACAGCGGGACCGGGGTGGCGGGGCGGAGGCCAAAAGAAAACACGCTCCTGGAAGAAAGAAGAGGAGCCTGCGTCAATGTTTTTATTCGACAGCGCGCAGTGTTCAGCTTCATGGGTCTGATGAACGGAACCAGCGACACCCACACCAATGTCTCCTGCACGTGTAACTGCAAGAGATCCGCTTCATCCCAGAGCATGGCGATCAGTGAGTCTCTTCTCTTGGACGCTCTTCACTAAACGATTTCTTTTTACAACCCCGCGGTGTAGTATGCTGTTATTTGGCTATTTAGACTCGTTATGTGTTGGGTGACCTCTCGGATAAACTTCTGAGAAAGTTTGGACGCGGACTAGTTTATGTCGCGTAAGGATCCGGTTAGTAACGTTAGGTGAAGCGGTCAGTGACAGACAGACTCGATCATTAGCTCACATTACATCACAGAATATGAGGTATGTGTGTTTGTGGACATATATGTGTCCCTGCAGCACAGAAGCAGTGTTAAGTCGCTGGGGGATATTTGTAGCAATAGCCAACAATACATTGTATGGGTCACAATTATACATTTCTCTTTTATGCCAAAAATCATTAGGATATTAAGTAAAGATCATGTTCCATGAGTTAGCCATGATGTGTCTAATTTTCCTACATAAAAACTTAATTTTTGTTTAGTAATATGCAATGCTAAGAACTTCATTTGAACAACTTAAAGATGATTTTCTCAATATCTTGATTTTTTTTTTTTTGCACCCTCAGATTACAGATATTCAAATAGTTGTATCTCAGCCAAATATTGTGCTATCCTAACAAACCATACATCAATGGAAAGCTATTTATTCAGCTTTCAGATGATGCATACATCTCAATTTCGAAAAATGTACCCTTATGACTGGTTTTGTGGTCAAGGGTCACATTTCTGTTTAAAACGGAAGAATGACTTTTCAGCGAGTTAAAGGAACAGTACACCCAGAAATGACAATCTTGTCGTCTTTTAGGATGATCTGTAAAACGCAGAAGATATTTTGAAGTCCCCATTGACTTCACTAGTTTCTCCGCTTATTATGAAACTCAGTGGCTACTAACGGTGTTTGGCTCATTCTTCAAAACATCTTCAACAGAAGAAGGTCATTCATAAGGTTCGGAACAACATGAGTGTGAGTAAATAGTGATAAAATGTTCATTTTTGGGCGAACTATCCCTTGTTTTTTAAGTCTCCCTGCTGTGAAAACAATAGAAACATCACAGAATTTGGTTATAATGGGACGTGTATTGGTTTTAATGGAAACTGCTATGGATTTCTGCTGGTCACTTCTATTGGTGGCTTGTTAAAACCAATAAATCCTAATGGAATATGTCCCAAAACACACTACAGAAAACCATTTTTAAATGCTTAAAAGTTGATGGTTTGTAAAGTTTGCAATGGTATTTATAGTGGAAACTGATAGAATTTCTGTGATGGTTTCTATTGTTGTTTCCTCTCAGCGATATGCACATGATAATATTATTCTCACATTTTCATAAGCATGCCGTTCTGAAGCCGGTGTGTGTATCAGACAGTTGTGTGTGTCTGAAATCCTCAGCTGGGAGTTTCCCGACTAATACTTCATGTGTAGTGACTAACTTATTGTTCAGACGGCTGCCCTCTGTTGTCCAGCAGACTCACTCATTCCTGGAATTCTCTCTGATTAACCGTCTTGCAAAATCTGTCTGCAGTTTGCAAATAATCTTTTGAAAAGGAAAAGCTGATATCAGCAAGAACTCGCTGTCATGGGACAAGAACTTGCTGCAGCTCCTTGAACACGTCTCTATCGCTGTTTTCAGACGTTGTCTTGCCCTTGTTTGTCTAGACAGACTCTCAGTCATGACCTGATGATGTTCTCTGGAAATGAAAGCAACACTCCCGAAAATGTCCAGTTTATCAGCGCCGGTTTGATTGAGTTTGTACTGAAGCACGTGAGCATCTCACAACATCATACACTACAGTCAAACGTTTCTGAACGTTAAGATTAATGATGTTTTTTTTGTTTTTTTTAAAGAAATGTCGTCTCCTCACCAAGCCTGCATTTATGTGATCCAAGAACAGCAAAAGCATTAATATTTTTACTATGTAAAACAGCTGTTTGAATATCTGTGTTAAAGTGTAATGTATTTCTGTGATGCGCAGCTGTATTTTCAGCATCATTACTCCAGTCTTCAGTGTCACATGATCTTCAGAAATCAGTATTATTTTCAGTATTTATAACAGTTGCGTTTTTTTTTTTTGAGGAGTCCTTAATGACTAGAAAGATCTAAAGATCAGCATCCATCTGAAATAAAAAGCCTTTGTAACATTATACACCACCATACCATTCAAAAGCTTGGAGTCGGTATAATTTTGGGAAAGAAATTATAGAAATTAATACTTTTATTTAGCAAGGATGCTTTCAATCGATCAAAAGTGATGATAAGGCATTTATAATGTTACAAAAGATTTCTATTTCAGATAAATGCTGCTCTTCTGAACTTTCTGTTCATCAACGAAACCTGAAAAAATTCTACTCAGCTGTTTTCAACATAATAATAATAATAAATGTTTTTTGAGCAACAAATCAGAATATTAGAATGATTAGGTCACGTGTGATGGTACTGATGCTGAAAATACAGCTTTGATCTCAGATATAAATTACAGTTTAACAGAGATTCACATAGAAAGCAATTTTAAATAGTAAAAATATTTCACAATATTACTGCTGTACTTTAGATCAAATAAATGCAGACTTGGTGAGAATAAGAGACAAAATAGTACTGTTTTAAAAACTTTTGACTGCTAGTGCATGTACTCTTTTCCCGGACGTGTCCTGACTGAGATTTCAAAAATGTCTAGGTTTTGTCTTATTTTTGTGTTTGCATCGCTTTGGTTGTTCTCTGTAGATCCCGCCTTCTCGCATGCCACGATTGGTCGATTGTGTAGAATGCCTGCACGCTATTGGTCAAGCTACTTACCTTCAGCAAGTATGAAAGCAATAGGAAAACAAAGCCAACCCTGAGAACTTCCCTGGAAATCCTGGAAAAAAAATAAAGGTTGTTTGTGGTCAACTACGTTCGCCTCCGATATCGTTTTTTAAAGGCCAAAAGCGAGCAGAATGAATGTGATTGGCTCTTGAGATAGGGCTGTGTTCTTTAGTTGCTGTTTCAGGATGCAAGCTGTTGGTTTTGCTCACTCCAGAAAGGTGTGCTTAAGCAGATTTGGGGTTTGTTTTTTACACTTTTCCTGGGCTGGTTATAATCAAGTCGACTCGTGGAACAGACTTCAAGTGCTCGGCTCTTTATAAAGCTGCCGTCTTTGGAACAAAAGAAAGTGGATTCATGATGCAAACGATTCACGTTGAGTGCCACTGATCGCTGGAGCCAGGAGAGTCATGTCACCGCTCCTGCTTCTGAGGACACGAAGGGTTCAAATAAAGACATGTGAAGTCTCAGCTAAAAATACAAAAGCAAACATTTTTCTAGCATGCGTTTTTTTTTAAAATTCATTATGTTTTGCATTGTGACATAATTTTCCTGTCATTTTTTTATTGATGCATCAAATTAAAGGAATTGTTCATTCAAAAGTTAAACATTCTGTGATCAATAACTTACCCTCATGTGTGAATAAAAGTCTGAATTAAACCTACTGTCTTTATGAACCTTTTGAAGCGTTTACCCCGGGTTGAAGACGTATGGTTGTTTTAATGGACTTTCAGCAGATTATTCATTAAATATCTTAATTTGTGTTATGAAAGTCTTTTGGATTTGTTACGACACGAGGGAGATTAGGAATAATTTCCATTTTTGAGTGAATTATCCCTTTAACGCTTGCATTTCACAATATTTAATCGGATTGAATCTAATTGCAACCTTAAATTCTCATTACTGTAAAAAAAAAATCTCAGTGTCGTATAGAAAAAAGATATCGTAAAAAGTGTATGATTTTAAATGCGTCATGTATTTGTTGTGCCGCCTTTAATATATACTGATCTATATATTCATTTATATTGCTGATTAAAAAAATTAACTCATGGTAACATGTTTTTCCATTATTTTAAGTCCGTAAATAAATAAAATAAAAAAATCGAACTAATTTCAACTTAATATTTTAAGTCAGTTTAATATAATTTACATTGAAATTGCTTGTTATGTAAATAAAATTTGAAGGCAGATAACTGTTGCAGTATATCTATATATATTTTTTTTTTTTTTCTAGATGATTTTTTAAAGTATTTAATTACATTTTAACAACCAAGAAGCATTCATGCAACTTTTACCATTTAGTAATTTAAAAAAATGTTTTTTTTACAGTAACAGGGCATCATAGGATTTATGCAACATATCATTTTGTTATTTCTATCTTTTGATTTGAGAGCGTTTGCATTTTCTTCTTCGTCTGTGTTAGTGAGAAACACAAATGAGACGTGAGCGTGACACAGACCACCCACTGCAGATGAGATCAGCTCCTCGCTTACGAGAAACGCTCTCCGTCTGAAGCGGCTGTTGTGTTTGGGACGGAGGCCGGACCAGATTGTGCCTTCAGGGGAAGACGGGATGGTTTTCCTCCTAACAGGATATTACAGCTGGCGGCTTCCTCTGATCCTTTGTGTTTGGTGACTCTAGGGTTTGCCGGTAGTTGCTAGAGATTGAGGGCAGATCTGGCAACCCAACAGAAGTCTTTGCCACCCATGTAAACAATGTGGTTGTCAATTATTATGAGATTGTTTGGATTTTGCAGGCAAAGATCAGCTGAAGACGCGTCACTGAAAAATGTCTTTCTCCTCCTTGATCTCGTCTCACTGGAAAACTGCTGCAGTTCCTCAAACCTTCTAAAAAATAGGCTTCATTTGTTCCTGTAATTCTACTCTTATAATGCAGTCATGCACACGAATCTAGAGAGCAGCATATGTACAGTACATGAAATTAAATGGATAGTTCATCCAAAAATTTAAATTCTGTGATAATTGCGTAACGTCATAGGTGAATGAAGGACTAATGAAATGTCCCTAATATGTGACCCTGGAGCGCAAAACCATAAGGGTGGAAATTGAGATTTCTACAGGGTGCAAAAAAATCTAAATATTGAGAAAATCATCTTTAAAGTTGTTCAAATGAAGTTCTTAGCAATGCATATTACTAATCAAACATTAAGTTTACGGTAGGAAATGACAAAGATTTAGGACATGATCTGACTTATACTCATAATGAATTTTTGGATAAAAGAGAAGAAAGTATAATTGTGACCCTACAATGATTGTTGCTTTGCTACAAATATCCCCAGCGGTAAAAAAAAAATCAGTATTAGAAAAATACTATAGTTATAGTAATGTTTATGATACAACTGCATGCATGTGTATCTATCTAAGTATAAAAAGGTCGTTTTTTAATATGAAATATATTTTTAACTATATATAAAAACAACGTATTTGAAGATACGTAATGCTGTAATATTTCAATATATATAACAGCATGTGGGTGGTTTATATTTATAATAAATATACACAGTATGCACACATATATCATGTAAACAATAACTTTTATTTTGGATGCGAGTAATCGTTTGGCAGCACTAGTTTTGATTAATAATCATGCAGATCTATTTACTCATAAGCTGAGTTCCTGTAGTCTGGTGACTCTGCAGAGAAGCGCTGCTCTCTCTGCTGTTGATTCGGGGTTTGTCGTGTCTTTGTTGGGTCGACGCTCGGCTAATAATCCGGCCTTGAGCTCATGACGCGTCGCTGTGTCTCTGAGCTTTCCGATACAAACACATGTGCGTTCTGCTCTTCTCGGCACAGGAAGAGGAAACAGCTGCGCTCCAGAACGCACGGCTGCATAAGAACTGTCCCGTTCATCAACAGTGTGCTCTAAAGAGTTCGTTCTGTCTTTATTTACTCATAGTTCTGCGGTGTCTGACTGGATACGTGCGAGTCTGTTCCACACAAACCTGATCATGTGACTTCAGAGGAACAGAAAATACATTACCACTCAAAAGTTTGGAATAGTTGAGATGATTTTTGTAGTGTTTCGGATAGAAATGTTTTCTAGTCACCATTTGCTTGATACAGTGAAAATATAAAATGACTACAATTTACAATAACTGTTTTCGATTTGAAATTTGTATGGGTTTGTGTGCATCAATTAAAGCAGCGCATTAATATAGAACGGTGATTAAACTGACTTGGAACTACCTGTGCATTAAATGGTTTTAATGCATACCTGCCAGCCAATCAGAATCGTGTATGGTGTAATACAATATATTCAAATATTGCAATGATATTCGTTTGTCTGTGTCGTTATCATTATAGTTGTGGTGTGGACTTCACTCGTATTGAATCTTTAGTTATAGTCATTGTTCTCAGTGTAAAAGGGCTTTTATGGACTGATGCAATGGTGCTTTTATAGTGTTTTTGTACTTTTTGAAGCTTGCGTGTGAAACAGTTGTGTAAAATTCTTCATAAATCAGGTTTGGAGAGACTCATGAGTGAGTAAATGATGACAGAACTGTGATTTTTGGGGTGAGATGGTCCTTTTAGGTTCTTGTGCTGAATGTTGGTTGATGTCTCGGCTGGAGCGCAGCGGCGTGTTGCTCATTCCTCATAATAGCTGTGTCTCTGCCACAGACTCGCTGCTAATTGCAGGGCTGCTTTGACTCACCTCCGTCAGTGCATTTAGTGTCGGCTGACATCACCGTCTCACAGCGCTCCGTCATCGCTGAAGCACGCCTGTCCTGACACAATATTAACACTTTAGTGCAATCTCACTTAAAAAGTAGCGCTGTTATTGCAGGTTCAGGGTTGCCGGATTTGTGGTTTTCTCTTCATCAAACATTATTTGTAGAGCTCCTTCTATCTAATAATCACAAAAATAAAAACAAAGTATCAGCTTTCAATTTCTGTCCATTTTAGCACAAAATTCAGACAATAAATGCTATTTTGTTGCTCTTAAATGTGGCTCGACAGATCTCCGTAGCGTCAGCATGAGTCTCTTCCACTTTATTACAAGTTATAGCACAAAATAAACATAAACGAGCATCAGAAGTCATTGAAAGAACTAGTACAACTTACTGAAATGAATCACGTCGCATGTAAACATGAAGATGAGTTTTTATGAAAACTACTTTGAGTTCCTTTCCGTTTTTATTTGAGTGTGATTATTGTATTGAAAAATAAATAGCAGTTGAATATAATGGATGTTAATTTTAACCTCTGATATTATAGTAATGTGTCATGAGAGGGTTCCCTGTATAGTTCACAGCATATCGGTATCGATTCTGAATAATCGGCTTTTGGTATGAGATTTTTAGTACCTGTAGTTTTTACTCCCTTGTTCTGTCCGTGAGGAATCGGAGGTTGCGCCGCGGTATCGAGGCGATGTGTGAGCATGTGTTTCGTCTGTGACCGCAGGCGAGGCGTGAGCTTGTGCTCCGTTATCTCTCTCAGTATCGGTCACACGCAGCTACATGCCTGGACCTTGTGTGGTTTGGATCAGGATCTGGTTACAGAAGATCATGAGAAGTTGTGAAACCTGTTTTACTTCCGTTCCCAGTCTTTTGTGGTTTTTCCCTTTCCTCTCTCTTCCTTGTACACTGAGAGAGATGAGATCCAGCCTGTTTATCTGTCTGTCTGTCGAGCATGTGCTGCTCCAGTCATAGGGTTTCATCTTCCGTGTGTGTGTGTGACCAAATGTCCCCACAAGGATAGTAAAACCTGAAATTTTTGACATTTTGGGGACCAGCCTGCATGCGTTTCCCACAAGGGGAAAAAAAGTATTAAAAATAGTAAGTAATAGTAAATGATGTTTATCTGAAAGTGTAACAATGCAAACAGGTTTTCTGTAAGGGGTAGGTTTATATGGGATGAAATTAGACTCAAAATGATTAATAGATGCACGCACAATTATCCATGTACTGCATAAATTTTATACATGTATCTTACTAACCACAAACAAATGCCTTTCAATTTGAGTCTGTGGAATTCGGGATTAAATGATTGTGCAGCGATTTGTACAAATACAGACATGTTTACGAATAAAAATGTTCTGTTCTGCATTAATATATCATAAATTGCTCTTGCAAAAAGGAATCCATGCATATGTGGATCAGGTGACACACGTGCATTAATTGACGTCTAGTTCGAGTCGATCTTGTTCGGTTCATTTGGATTTTGAGACTTAATTTTCGCAGTTTACAGCATTTCACGTCCCCCCCCCACACACACAGCTACCAACAAACCAGGCCCAGTGCAATTCATTAACGTGTACACGATTTGAAAAAAACACTGAAACAAATGCTTTTCAACCGGTGTCTGCAGAGTTATGAATTACATTAATGTGCAGCATTTTGTTCAAATAGAGACATATTTATGAATACAAATGTTACAGTTTGTATTAAAGTATCATGATTTGTGCATGTAGCGATTAAAATGTGCATTTGTGGATCAGGCGACGCGCGTGCGTTCATTCACTTCTCTTCTGAGTCGATTCTATTTGATTCATTTGAATTTTGTTTCAGACTGATATTCTGAGTGTCTGTCTGCCACCTTCCCTCAGTAGTGTGCTCTGAGTGCAGCGTGACCTTTGCTCTATATCAGCCCGTGTCTGTCTGAGAAACAAGTCTGGGAAGTGTTGGCACTGTGTGTGGGGCGGTGTGTGGTTGTGTGTGTGATGTGTGTGTGTGTGGGTAGTCTGGTACTGTGTGGTGGGTGTGTGTAGTTGTTCTGTGTATGTTGTGTATGTGTGGGTGTATAGGGTTGTGAATGTGTGTGTGTGTGTGTGCATGTGTGTGGTGTGTGTATGTTGTTGTGGTGTGTGTCTGTATGCGTGTGTTGTGTGTTGTGTGTTGTGTGTGTGTTGTGTGTGTTGTGTGTGTTGTGTGTGTTGTGTGTGTGTGTGTGTGTGTGTGGGTGTGTGTGTGTGTGTGTGTGTGTGTGTGTGTGTGTGTGTGTGTCTGTGTGTGTCTGTGTGTGTGTGTGTGTGTGTGTGTCTGTGTCTGGTGTGTGTGTGTGTGTGTGTGTCTGTGTGTGTGTGTGTGTGTCTGTGTGTGTGTGTGTGTGAGAGAGTGAGTGAGAGAGAGAGTGTGTGTCTGTGTCTGTGTCTGTGTATGTGTATGTATCTGTGTCTGTGTGTCTGTGTCTGTGGGTGTGTACGGGGTGTGTGTGTGTGCGTGGTATGTGTGTGTAGTGTGTGAGTGTGCGTGTGTGGTGTGTCTGTGTGAGTGGTCTGTGCGGTGTCTGTGTGTGTAGGCGTGTGTGTGTGCGTGTGTGTGTGGTGTGTTATGTGAGTGCGTGTGTGTGTGTGTGTGCATGTGTGGGTGTCTGGTGTGTGTGTATGTGTTTGGTTGTGGGTGTAGGTTGTGTGTGGATGTGGTGTGTGTGTGAGTGAGTGTTGCTGCTGTGTCCTGTGTTGTGTCTGTGTGTGTGTCTGTGTGTGTGTCTGTGTGTGTGTTCTGTGTGTGTGTGTGTGTGTGTCTGTGTGTGTGTCTGTGTCTGTGTGTGTGTCTGTGAGTGTGTGTGTCTGTCTGTGTGTGTCTGTGTGTGTGTGTGTGTGAGTGGGGGGTTTGCCGTTCATGTTGGATATGAGTCATAAAAGCGCGCATGGTGAATTACCCGACTACTGTACATGATAAATCACTCCAGAATCACCTTTCATGGGTCTGATCTGCTCCAATCACTTCACATGTTTCCACTACACGCTTACAGTATGAACTTCAGCTGCTGATGAGGAATTACATAACATAGTTACATAATATTCTGTATATGTATAATGTATATACGTATATATTATATGAAATACAGTAAAAACAGTGAAATATTATTCTAATGTAAAACAGCTGTTTTCTATGTGAATATTGTTAAACTGTAATGTAGTTCTGTGATGCGCAGCTGTATTTTCAGCATCATTCCTCCAGTCTTCCGGCGTAAAAATCCGGCATTTGCAGTGCATTAAATCGTGACCGTGCGTGCGTGCATACGTGACGGAGCGAGCGCGGGTTTGGCTAGATGTATTTGGAGGTTATTACTCACGTCTCATTCGGCACAAATCCAAATGTTTCCATATTCTCAATGTATTTGAATGTTAACTATTATTTATAATGTAAACTAGGCTTGTACTTTGCACGCATTCGCATATAGACGGAAAAGATCATCCTCTTCACATGAACAAAAAAGTCCTTGGCATACAGCCGCGTGGACTGTTATACTACGGTCTATTTAAACTGACCAGTGTAACCTTTTATATGTTTAGCTGACTGTATTTTATTTTGATAATGAACAGACTGCGATGTAAGTGTGAATTGCTAGAATATGTGGTGTGTGCGCGCGCGAGGCCCCGGCGCGATCGAACAGCTGAAACATAAAAAAAACTAAATTTTTGGTGTAAGATATAATCCGCAAAAGTATTTACTTTTATTTTTGCACACTCACAATAAAAACAGAAGATTTGTGCTTTTGCAAAATAAAGCAAACGAACACAATGCGCGTTGTCATCCTTTCCTTTCCCTGAACTTGTTTATGTACAGTAAGTACAGTAGACACTGTCCCGGGCCGTCCCACTCTTTCATTATTGGCCACTGATTGATTGTCTTTATCAGTGTGTTTCTGTCCCACTCGCTGTGATCTGTTATCAGCTTCAGACTCTCATCAGCTAGTGCTAGCTATTTTAGTCTCCATTAAGAGTTCCTGTCTGAGTGTGTGAGTTAATAATTAAGCGCTCTGGCAGCGGCCCAGGTGAAGGTAAAGCTAGTCTGGACTCTGTTTGCCCGGCTATGAGCATATGCTGCTGGCAGAGACGCGAGGAGATTGGCTTTGTGTCTGGACTATGCCTGGAAGCATGGAGTTAGTTTAGTTAACCTAGAGATCATGTGCTGGTTTTGTTCATCTGTACTGATGGTGGTTTGGTTGAAGGTTCTTTTGTGTTCAGTGAGACTCACACAGACGCTTCAGTGTCTGGAGCCGTAAATAGCAGATGGGGTGTGTGGGAATATAGAGAGACCCCTGAGACACACACTCTCTCACACACACACACACACACAGTCATGCGCGCGCACACACACACACGCTCACACACACGCGGCGCCCACGCGCACACACGCACACACACACACACAGACACGCACTCACGCACACACAGTCACACACCACACCCACGCATCATCGCACACACACACACACACACACACACACACAAGGTCTCCTCACACAAAAAAACACACACAGTCTCTCACACACACACACACACACACACACACACACACACACACACACACACACACACACACACACACACACACACACACACACACAGTCACACACACACACACACACACACACACACACACCACACAAACAGTCCTCACCACACACACCACACACACCAGTCTCCACACACAACACAACACACAGGTCTCACACC
This sequence comes from Sinocyclocheilus anophthalmus, assembly GCA_018155175.1. NCBI lineage: Eukaryota > Metazoa > Chordata > Actinopteri > Cypriniformes > Cyprinidae > Sinocyclocheilus > Sinocyclocheilus anophthalmus. The sequence goes on along the minus strand of JADLZN010010175.1, from coordinate 62,264 downwards.
ACACACGTCTCACACACACACACAACACACAGCACGGCACCCCCACACAAGCATCTCACGCCACACGTCAAAAACACCACACACACAGTCACACACACACACACACACTCTCACACACACACACACACACACTCTTGATTTCATTAGTCATTTGTTATGTCACGTCTGCGTCCGCTTTCCCAGCATGCTCTCTGTGTCTCGCTGCTCTTCAGAGGAACGTTCCTGACTAAAACCACCGTGAGCAGCTCCGGTTATGAACACGTGTGTGTTGAATCATGGGAATTCTCTTATATCTGGAACTTTTGTCATCGTCCAGTCAGTCAGTAGGACCCAAAATTCAGCAAATAAATAAATAAAAGTTAAACATTTCATTATTTTTATTTTTTCATTTAAAAACTCCAAAATTGTTAAAAATTCAGTTTTAAAAAGTTTTGAATGGGTTATTTAAATATTAATCAAAAAGCAACTAAAATCATAAAACTTGTGTTATACTATTGTGTGTTATATTGTGTTATACTATTATGATATTATATCCTATAGCCGATGTTTAGGAATATTAGTCTCATTGTACAAACTTTTTTTTTTTTTTACGCAATATTCTATTTCTTTATGCATGTATTTATAATATAGTGTAATATATTGTGATGTTTTTAATGTTTGTGATTATATAGATAACTAAAATCAAATTAAAATACAACAATTTTGTTTTAAAAACAAAACATAGTTTGTGTGTGCGTGTGTGTGCGTGTGCGTGTGTATTTGTGTGTTTTGGAGGTCACTTTAGTCTCACAATCTCATCTGAGTCTTAATTGCTGTCTTGGTTTAATTCAGATGTATGTAAATGAGCATTTAGCATATGAGACGCTGCAGCTGTAGGGCCGTCTGTGCTGCAGGGGTCAGAGGTCAGAGGGAGGACCAGCCTGTGAAATATATTCTGTGTGTGTGTGTGTGTGTGTGTAGTGTAGTGTAGTGTGTGTGGTGTGGGTTATAGTTAGAGAGACTCTGAAGCACGCATTCGACATGCCCCTTCTTCCCAATGATTCCTCTGTGTAGTACAGCACTCAGGCCCATATTCTGGAATATTTGTCTCTGTCTCATTGTCCTATTGCTCTGTCTTTTTCCTAAATAATAAAAAAAAACCGGAGCCGATTATCTTTAATTTTATTTCTTAATATTCGGAGATAATTCTATATCACAATCCTAATAATTTACATTTTCTATTATCATATACCGCATATTTAACGTAAAATATATCACAAAATATAATATGTAATAAATATTTTATATTATTACTATATACATTATAATAATCTATAATATAATTATAATGTTTTAATATTGGTAATTTTTTCATTATCTTTTCCATTATTCATTTTATTTTTTCCACATTTTTTGAATCTCGTCCTCATTGGAATTATCAGCCTGATTTTAGTGTTTTACAGTTTTACTGTTTACAAATTTTTTTTTTTCTGATTTGTATTGTGAAAAGCTTTATACAAATAAACTTGAATTGAATTGCATGAATTGTTAACCATAAGACTAATAAGGTGCTCTAACTAAATAAATAAAATTGACTTCCTGTGTGCTTGAAGACAGACTTATATTCTGAGTGTCTGTCTGCCACCTTCCCTCAGTAGTGTGCTCTGAGTGCAGCGTGACCTTTGCTCTATATCAGCCCGTGTCTGTCTGAGAAACAAGTCTGGGAAGTGTTTTTTTTGCACTGGCTACTGCTCTATGAGTGAGTGAGTGATGTGAGTGAGTGAGTGATGTGAGTGAGTGAGTGATGTGAGTGAGTGTGTGAGTTAGAGTGAGAGAGTGTGAGTGAGTGTGTGTGGGTGTGAGTTGAGTGTGATGTGAGTGTGAGTGGGGTGAGTGTTTGAGTGTGTTAGGTGATGATGTGTGGAGTGTGTGAGTGTGTTGAGTGTGGTGAGTGTGTGTGTGTTTTAGTGGTGTGTGGTGTGTGAGTGTGTGAGTGTGTGAGTGTGTGAGTGTGTGAGTGTGTGAGTGTGTGAGTGTGTAGTGTGAGTGTGATTTCTGGGTGTGTGTGAGAGTGGTTAGTGTGTGCAGTGTGTGACGTGTGTGTGTGTGTGTGTTAGTGTGAGTGTGAGTGTGTGTGTAGTGTGTGAGTGTATGTGTGTGAGTGTGTGTGAGTGAGAGTGTGTGTGAGTGTGAGTGAGAATGAGAGTGAGAGTAAGTGTGTGTGTGGGTGTGTGTGAGTTTGAAGTGTGTGTGTGTGTGTGTGAGTTAGTGAGTGTGTGAGTGAGTGTGTGTGAGTGTGAGAGAGTGTGTGTGTGTGTTTGTTTTTGTGTGTGTTTGTGTGTGTGGGTGTGAGTGTGTGTGAGTGTGTGTGATGTGAGTGTGAGTGTGTGTGTGATGTCTGTGTTGGTGTGAAGTGGTGTGTTGAGTGTGTGGAGTGTGTGAGTGTCCTGGTGTCTTGTGAGTGTCCTGTGAGTGTGTGTGATGTGTGTGGTGAGTGAGAGTGTGGAGTGGTGTGAGTGAGTGTGTGAGTGCTATTGTGTTGAGTGTGTGTGGAGTGGAGTGTTGAGTGTGAGTGTGATTGGTGTGAGTGAGTGGTGAGTGTGGTGAGTGTGAGTGTGTGTGGAGTGTGAGGTGTGTGTGTTTGTGTGTGTGTTTGAGTGTGTGAGTGAGTGTGTGTGTGTGTGTTTTTGTGTGTGTTTGTGTGTGTGTGTGGGAGTGTGTGTGAGTGTGTGTGATTGTGAGTGGGAGTGTGAGTGTGATGAGTTGAGGTGTTGTGAACTTTGTGTGTGGAGTGTGGCTGTGTTTGTGTGTGTGTGTTTTTTTTGTGTGTGTTTGTGTGTGTGTGTGTTAGTGTGTGTGAGTGTGTGTGAGTGACTGAGTGAATGAGTGAGTGAGTGAGTGAAAGAGTGAGTGAGTGAGTGTGTGAGTGTGTACTGTGTGAGCGTGTGTGTGTGTGTGTGAGTGTGAGTGTGTGTGAGTGTTTGTGGTGTGTGTGTGAGTGTGTGTGTGAGTGTTGTGTGAGAGTGTGTGTGTGTTGTGTTGTGTTGTGTTGAGTTGAGTTGAGTTGAGTTGAGTTGAGTTGTGATGTGATGTGGTGTGTGTGTGTTTGAGTGAGTGTTTGTGTGAGTGAGTGTGCGTGTGTGTGTTTGTGAGTGTGAGTGTGTGTGTGTGTTGTGGTGTGAGAGTTGTGTGAGTGTTGTGCGTGTGTGAGTGTGTTAGTTGTGAGAGTGTGTGTGAGTGTGTGTTTGTGTGTTTGTGTGTGAGTGAGTGTGAGTGTGTGGGAGTGTGTGAGTGTGTGGTTGAGGGTTTTTTGGTGTGTGAGTGAAGTGAGGTGTTTGTGTGTGAGTGTGTGAGTGAGTGAGTGTGTGAGTGGAGTGTGTGAGTGAGTGAGTGAGTGAGAGTGAGTGTGTGTGTGAGTGTGTGAGTGATGTGTGTGTGTGAGTGAGTGAGAGTGAGTGGTGTGTGTGTGTTTGTTTGTGTGAGTGAGTGTGTGAGTGTGTGAGTGTGTGTTTGTGTGTGTGGTGTGAGTGTGTGAGTGTTGGGTGTGTTTGAGTGAGTGTTGGTGAGTGGTGCGTGTGTGTGTGAGTGTTTTGATTGAGTGTGGTGTGTGTGCGTGAAGTGTGTGAGTGAGTGTGGTTAGTGATTGGGTGGTGGGTGTGTGAGTGAGTGTGTGAGTGAGTGTGTGTTTGTGTGATTGAGTGTGGTGAGTGTTGTGAAGTGTGTGTGTGAAGTGCTGTGTGAGTGAGTGTGTGTGTGTGTGTGTTTTTTGTGTTTGTGTGTGTGTGTGTGTTAGTGTGTGAGTGAGTGTGTGAGTGAGTGTTTGTGTGTGTGCGTGTGATGTAGTGATTGTGTTTGTGTTTGTGTGTGTGTGTGTGGTTGTGTGAGTGTGTGTGAGTGTGTGTGCGTGTGTGTGAGTGTTTGAGTGAGTGTGATTGTTTAGTGTTGTGTGTGTGTGGTGTGAGTGAAGTTTGTGGTGTGTGTGTGAGTGTGTAGTGAGTGAGTGTGGGTTTGTGCGTGAGTGTGTTATGAGTGACGTGTGTGAGTGACGTGTGTGTGTGGAGTGTTTGAGTGGTGTGTAGTGAGTGGTGTGTGTGAGCGTGTGAAGTGAGTGTGTGAGTGGGTTGTGTGAGTGTGTGAGGTGTGAGTGTGTGGGTGATGAGTGGGGTGAGTGTGTGTGTGAGTGAGTTGTGTGTGTGTGTTTGTGTTTGTTGTGTGTGTGTGTGTGTTGTGTGAGTGAGTGTGTGAGTGTGTGAGTGAGTGTGGGAGAGTGTGTGTGAGAGAGTGAGTGAGAGATTGAGTGTGTGTGTGTGAGTGTGTGTGTTTGAGTGAGTTTGGTGGTGCGTGTGTGTGAGGGTGGTGAGCTGAGTGTGTAGTGAGTGTTGTAGAGTGATGTGAGTGATTTGTGTGGTGAGTGTGTGAGTGATTTGTGTGTGTGGTGTGTGGTGCGTGTGTGTGTGTGTGTGTGAGGCTGTGTGTGTGGTGGTGTGTGTGTGTGTGTGTGATGTGTGTGTGATGTGTGTGTGTGATGATGATGATGTGCTTGGAGTGTGTGAGTGAGTGTGTAGTGAGTGTGAGTGTGTGAGTGAGTGTGTGCGTGAGTGTGTGAGTGAGTGTGTTGAGTTGCTTGTGTGGTGCGTGGTTGCTTGTGTGTTGTATTGTGGTGTGCTGTGAGTGGTGAGTGAGTGGAGTGAGTGTGTTGTGTGTGAGTGCGTGTAGTGATGATTGTGTGAGTGATTGTTGTGCTTGCGCGTGCTGACCCCCTGTACGTTTTCCCCGCTCCTCGCTATATCACATGCTGGTATCCGTGCAGGTGACGGATCGTTTTTAATACTTTTCTCACAGCATGCTGGACTAATTAAATTCATCATTCTGATGGCCGATTGTAAAGGATTAATGTGTTTATGAAAATTAAATTATATTCCAGTTTTAAATGTGCATCTGATTACAGATAGCCTACGTGAGATTACACAAGATTTGCATTTTAAAAAGAAGCAGTTCAAAGGAAGAATAATTTGCTTTTTGGGTTAAAAATTAAATAATTTCCAAATATGAAATTCGAATGGTATGACAATTAGAGATTAGACTGTACAGAAACTGAAATCACACACTAATACACACTATACTCATAGTCACGCAAAATTAACAATTTGAGAATAAAGTATAACAATAATAATTTGCATGGTTTGATGTGATATGAGCTAACCAATCTTTAGATTAAATCACCATTGATTTATTGTAATGCTTTTTTCCTCGGTTGGTCAGAACAAAAGTGGCAGACTAGTGAAACTTCTTATAACTCACATTAACCGGAGTATTCTAGTCAGAAGCATTGCTAAAATCTTACTACAACGTAAAATTATGTTAATAAAGATTATCGGTAACAGTTTACACAAAGGTTCAGTTTGTAAACATTAGTTAACATGAACTAACAATCTAAAACATTTATTAATCTTAGTTAATGTTATTCTAATACAGTAAAGACATATTCAAATTTGTCTTTGTATAGTTAGCCCTGTGACCTAACATGAACATTTTTATTAGTTTAATAATAACTGCTGTGAAATGTATTGCTCTTTATTAATTCATGTTAGTTAATGCATTAAATGTTAACAAATACAACTTGCGTATTCTAGTCAAAAGCATTTGCTGACATCTTACTGCATCTTATTGTAAAGTTTTACTTGTTTATCGGAGTATGTTTTACAAGAAAATACTATGAGTTTTTCTTCTTCAAAATTTCATGTTTAATTCAATGCTCTTCTTGCGAATTATTTGTGAAATTTACCAGCAATTCTGAGTGAAAATTGTTTCAAATTAAATTCCACGTTAATTTAACATAAACTGAATATGTAGCCACTCAAAAAAAAAACAAAGAAAACGCTTTTTCACTCAGAATTTACAAGAAAATTTCACAAGTGATTACAACGAAATGGCAAGCAACACTGAATTTAATGGCATTTTGGAAACGGAAATAGTGTTTTTGTGTAAAATGCACTCTAATGTTCTTGAAAAAAATACTTCTGTAGAGTGCATGAAGACAGTCTCAGTCTCAGGTTTGTTCTCTGATAAAGGCTTTGCTGTGAAGCTGAGCGAGCGAATCATTCAGGCTGGAGTTTATCCAGAGCCTGGAATGTTATTTTGCCCGCGGGGCAGGAAGGTGCACCTGGCATCGGCCCGAACACAAACACGGCTGGAGCGACTCGAAGCGCACAGACGCCTGCCCAATCCAGACACAGTGAACATTTTGCATGTGTTTCCATCCAGTGGTCACTTTATCATTGGCGTTTTAAATTTCACTTGTGTTTAAATGTGTTAATAAGCTTGCTCCAGATATCATATGCCAATTAATAATAAAACAGAGTAGTAGAGGGATTGCAACTACACAGAACTGCATAGTGCCTAAGAGAACAACTAAATTTGCTCAATCCACATTTTCAGTTAAAGGGACAGATTCAGATTCATGCTGAAATTACATTTCACATGCCTCAGTAATTCAGTGCACAAATATAATACAAATAACTAATAAATAAGCTAAAATACACTAAAATAAAATTAAAAGGTACAGTCTTTAAAATGCAGTTTGCCAGCTGAACTGAAAATGCAAACAGAGTTGAACATCTTTCTGAGAAATATCAAAAAATGGTTCAAACAAAAACAGGTTTGTGAGCATTGATGGTTGTACACGGTCTTATTTTTGTTAGGTTTACTGTACTTGTTATTTTACATTCTTTATGTAATTTTTAATTGTATTTTAAAAGCCTAACCAGGGATTGGGGCTGCAAATGCTGTAAAAAAATATGTAGAGCATCTGTAATGTTATTCTGCATTGTCCCAACTAACTAAATACATAAAATAAATATTGTGATGGATGTGTTTTTCGATTGCTGCTGGTTTAATTGTTCTCAGCCCAACCTCGGTGGAGAATGACGTCTGAATCCTCCTAAACGACGATTCAGTTTGTATTTTTCAGAATGAGTTTAACCGTCAGTCTCTTTCTCTCTCATTAAAGCATAGTTTGCATTGTTTACCGCATGTTCCGCCCTCGGCGTGTTTGAACGGCGTTACACAAACACACACAACATGTTTAGACGGATTCTTCGAGGCCCACCTGCGCCGCCAGACCAAACACACACGTCTGCAAAACAAACGTCTGCTTATCCAAACACGCACGTCTGAACCTAACACAACCTGTCCGGCCTAGTTCATCCAAACCTGGTAAAGTCCTGTGACTAGTCTGAATGAGTCTCAAACACTGAACAAATACAACAACACACGTTTTAGCCAAAATCTGATGATTGACATAGGCTGATCTCATCGATTGCGAGTAACAGTGTTCCAGTCGAGAATGTTAAAGCAATAGTTCGTCCAAAAAATGACATTTGATGAGTTAGTTTCTTCATCAGGTTTGTAGAAATGTAGCATTGCATCAGTGTCTCAGCAATGGATGCTCTGCAGTGAATGGGTGCCGTCAGAATGAGAGTCCAAACAGCTGATAAAAACATCACAATAATCCACAGCACTCCAGTCCATCAGTTAACATCTGGAGAAGACAAAAGCTGAAACACATCCAGCATTAAGACACTTTTAAAGGGGTCATATGATGCGATTTAAATGTTTCCTTTCTCTTTGGAGTGTTACAAGCTCTTGGTGCATAAAGAAGATCTGTAAAGTTGCAAAGACTAAACTCTCAAATCCAAAGAGATATTCTTTATCAAAGTTCAGAGTCAGCCACGCCCCCCTAAAACAGCTCATTCTAACACGCCCCCACATATCTACCTCACTATGTGGTAAACCCGTCCTCAGCTCCCTCTAGCCCGTCCTCAGCTCACTCTAGCCCCGGCCTCAGCTCACCCTAGCCCCGGCCTCAGCTCACTCTAGCCCCGTCCTCACCTCACTCTATCCCCGGCCTCAGCTCACTCTAGCCCCGGCCTCAGCTCACTCTAGCCCCGGCCTCAGCTCACTCTAGCCCGTCCTCAGCTCACTCTAGCCCCGTCCTCAGCTCAGTCTAGCCCGTCCTCAGCTCCCTCTAGCCCCGGCCTCAGCTCACTCTAGCCCGGCCTCAGCGCACTCTACCCCCCCCCTTTTTTTTAGACCCGTCCTCAGCTCACTCTAGCCCCGTCCTCAGCTCACTCTAGCCCGTCCTCAGCTCACTCTAGCCCCGTCCTCAGCTCAGTCTAGCCCGTCCTCAGCTCACTCTAGCCCCGTCCTCAGCTCACTCTAGCCCCGGCCTCAGCTCACTCTAGCCCGTCCTCAGCCCACTCTAGCCCGTCCTCAGCTCAGTCTAGCCCCGGCCTCAGCTCACTCTACCCCGGCCTCAGCACACTCTAGCCCGTCCTCAGCTCACTCTACCCCGTCCTCAGCTCACTCTAGCCCCGGCCTCACCTCACTCTAGCCCGGCCTCAGCTCACTCTATCCCGTCCTCAGTGCATGCTAAGCCGGGGCTTCGGCTCACTCTAGCCCGTCCTCAGCTCAGTCAAGCCCGTCCTCAGCTCACTCTAGCCTGTCCTCAGCTCACTCTAGCCCGTCCTCAGCTCAGTCAAGCCCGTCCTCAGCTCACTCTAGCCCGTCCTCAGCTCACTCTAGCCCGTCCTCAGCTCACTCTAGCCCCGGCCTCAGCTCACTCTAGCCCCGGCCTCAGCTCACTCTAGCCCCGTCCTCAGCTCAGTCTAGCCCATCCTCAGCTCACTCTAGCCCCGTCCTCAGCTCACTCTAGCCCCGCCCTCAGCTCACTCTAGCCCCGTCCTCACCTCACTCTAGCCCGTCCTCAGCTCACTCTAGCCCGTCCTCAGCTCAGTCAAGCCCGTCCTCAGCTCACTCTAGCCTGTCCTCAGCTCACTCTAGCCCGTCCTCAGCTCACTCTACCCCGTCCTCAGCTCACTCTAGCCCGTCCTCAGCTCAGTCTAGCCCGTCCTCAGCTCACTCTAGCCCCGTCCTCAGCTCAGTCTAGCCCATCCTCAGCTCACTCTAGCCCCGTCCTCAGCTCACTCTAGCCCGTCCTCAGCTCACTCTACCCCGTCCTCAGCTCACTCTAGCCCGTCCTCAGCTCACTCTAGCCCCGTCCTCAGCTCACTCTAGTCCTCAGCTCACTCTAGCCCCGTCCTCAGCTCACTCTAGTCCTCAGCTCACTCTAGCCCCGTCCTCAGCTCACTCTAGTCCTCAGCTCACTCTAGCCCCGTCCTCAGCTCACTCTAGTCCTCAGCTCACTCTAGCCCCGTCCTCAGCTCACTCTAGTCCTCAGCTCACTCTAGCCCCGTCCTCAGCTCACTCTAGCCCGGCCTCAACTCACTCTATCCCGGCCTCAACTCACTCTATCCCGGCCTCAACTCACTCTATCCCGGCCTCAACTCACTCTATCCCGGCCTCAACTCACTCTAGCCCCCGCCGCCTCAGCTCACTCTATCCCGTCCTCAGTGCATGCTAAGCCGGGGCTTCGGCTCACTCTAGCCCGTCCTCAGCTCAGTCAAGCCCGTCCTCAGCTCACTCTAGCCTGTCCTCAGCTCACTCTAGCCCGTCCTCAGCTCACTCTAGCCCCGTCCTCAGCTCACTCTAGCCCCGTCCTCAGCTCACTCTAGCCCGGCTCAGCTCACTCTAGCCCGTCCTCAAGCTCACCTAGCCCCGCCCTCATCTCACGCTAGCCCTGCCTCAGCTCACTCTAGCCCGGCCTCAGCTCTCTCTATCCCGGCCTCAGCTCACTCTAGCCCTGTCCTCAGCTCAGTCTAGCCCGTCCTCAGCTCACTCTAGCCCGTCCTCAGCTCACTCTAGCCCCGTCCTCAGCTCAGTCTAGCCCGTCCTCAGCTCACTCTAGCCCCGTCCTCAGCTCACTCTAGCCCGTCCTCAGCTCAGTCTAGCCCGTCCTCAGCTCACTCTAGCCCGTCCTCAGCTCACTCTAGCCCCGGCCTCAGCTTACTCTAGCCCGTCCTCAGCTCACTCTAGCCCGTCCTCAGCTCACTCTAGCCCCGGCCCCAGCTCACTCTAGCCCCGTCCTCAGCTCACTCTAGCCCCGGCCTCAGCTCTCTCTATCCCGGCCTCAGCTCACTCTAGCCCCGCCTCAGCTCACTCTAGCCCGTCCTCAGCCCACTCTAGCCCGTCCTCAGCTCACTCTAGCCCGTCCTCAGCTCAGTCAAGCCCGTCCTCAGCTCACTCTAGCCTGTCCTCAGCTCACTCTAGCCCGTCCTCAGCACACGCTAAGCCGGGGCTTCAGCTCACTCTAGCCCCGGCTCTGCTCACTCTAGCCCGGCCTCAGCTCTCTCTATCCCGGCCTCAGCTCACTCTAGCCCTGTCCTCAGCTCAGTCTAGCCCGTCCTCAGCTCACTCTAGCCCCTCCTCAGCTCACTCTAGCCCCGGCCTCAGCTTACTCTAGCCCGTCCTCAGCTCACTCTAGCCCGTCCTCAGCTCAGTCTAGCCCGTCCTCAGCTCACTCTAGCCCCTCCTCAGCTCACTCTAGCCCGTCCTCAGCTCAGTCTAGCCCGTCCTCAGCTCACTCTAGCCCCGGCCTCAGCTCACTCTATCCCGGCCTCAGCTCACTCTATCCCGGCCTCAGCTCACTCTAGCCTGGCCTCAGCTCACTCTATCCCGTCCTCAGTGCATGCTAAGCCGGGGCTTCGGCTCACTCTAGCCCGTCCTCAGCTCAGTCTAGCCCCGGCCTCAGCTCACTCTAGCCCCGTCCTCAGCTCCCTCTAGCCCCGTCCTCAGCTCACTCTAGCCCCGGCCCCAGCTCACTCTAGCCCCGTCCTCAGCTCACTCTAGCCCCGCCCTCAGCTCACTCTACCCCGGCCTCAGCACACTCTAGCCCGTCCTCAGCTCACTCTAGCCCGTCCTCAGCTCACTCTATCCCGGCCTCAGCTCACTCTAGCCCTGTCCTCAGCTCAGTCTAGCCCGTCCTCAGCTCACTCTAGCCCCGGCCTCAGCTCCTCTAGCCCTGTCCTCAGCTCAGTCTAGCCCGTCCTCAGCTCACTCTAGCCCGTCCTCAGCTCACTCTAGCCCCGGCCTCAGCTCAGTCTAGCCCCGGCCTCAGCTCACTCTATCCCCTGCCTCAGCTCACTTCATAGCCCGTCTAAGCTCAGTCTAGCCCGTCCCCCCTCAGCTCAGTCTAGCCCGGCCTCAGCTCACTCTAGCCTGGCCTCAGCTCTCTCTATCCCGGCCTCAGCTCACTCTAGCCTGGCCTCAGCTCTCTCTATCCCGGCCTCAGCTCACTCTAGCCCTGTCCTCAGCTCAGTCTAGCCCGTCCTCAGCTCCCTCTAGCCCCGGCCTCAGCTCACTCTAGCCCGTCCTCAGCTCACTCTAGCCCCGGCCTCAGCTCACTCTAGCCCGTCCTCAGCTCACTCTAGCCCGGCCTCTGCTCACTCTAGCCCGGCCTTTGCTCACTCTAGCCCGGCCTCAGCTCACTCTAGCCCGTCCTCAGCTCACTCTAGCCCCGGCCTCAGCTCACTCTAGCCCGGCCTCACTCACTCCCCCCCCCTAGCCCCGGCCTCAGCTCACTCTAGCCCTGTCCTCAGCTCAGTCTAGCCCGTCCTCAGCTCACTCTAGCCCGTCCTCAGCTCACTCTAGCCCCGGCCTCAGCTTACTCTAGCCCGTCCTCAGCTCACTCTAGCCCGGCCTCAGCGCATGCTAAGCCGGGGCTTCGGCTCACTCTAGCCCGTCCTCAGCTCACTCTACCCCGTCCTCAGCTCAGTCTAGCCCCGGCCTCATCTCCTCTATCCCCGGCCTCAGCTCACTCTAGCCTTCCCTCAGCTCAGTCTAGCCCTCCCAGCTCATCTAGCCCGTCCTCATCTCCACTCTAGCCCCGCCTCATCTCACTCTATGCCCCGGCCTGCAGCTCACTCTTAGCCCGTCCTCATCTCAGTCTGCCCCGGCCTCAGCTCACTCGATCCCCCGTCCTCAGCTCACTCTAAGGCCCCGGCCTCAGCTCACTCTAGCCCCGGCCTCAGCTCACTCTAGCCCCGTCCTCAGCTCACTCTAGCCCGTCCTCAGCTCACTCTAGCCCGTCCCCAGCTCACTCTGCCCGTCCTCAGCTTCAGTCCCATCCCGGTCCTCATCTCACTCTAGCCTGTCCTCACTCACTCTAGCCCGTCCTCTGTGGGCTCACGCTAGCCCCCGGCCTCCATCTCCTCTACCCCTGGCCCTCAGCTCACTCTGCCCCGGCCTCAGCTCACTCTAGCCCAGCCTCAGCTCACTCTAGCCCGTCCCTCAGCTTACTCTAGCCCGTCCTCAGCTCACTCTAGCCCCGGCCTCAGCTTACTCTAGCCCGTCCTCAGCTCACTCTACCCCGTCCTCAGCTCATTCTAGCCCGGCCTCAGCTCACGCTAAGCCCGGCCTCAGCTCACTCTAGCCCGTCCTCAGCTCACTCTAGCCCGTCCTCAGCTCACTCTAGCCCGTCCTCAGCTCAGTCTAGCCCGTCCTCAGCTCAGTCTAGCCCGTCCTCAGCTCACTCTAGCCCCGTCCTCAGCTCAGTCTAGCCCATCCTCAGCTCACTCTAGCCCCGTCCTCAGCTCACTCTAGCCCCGCCCTCAGCTCACTCTACCCCGGCCTCAGCACACTCTAGCCCGTCCTCAGCTCACTCTACCCCGTCCTCAGCTCACTCTAGCCCCGCCCTCAGCTCACTCTACCCCGGCCTCAGCACACTCTAGCCCGCCCTCAGCTCACTCTATCCCGGCCTCACGTAATACTTTTTCCATTTGAAAGGATTTGCCACTGAGGATTCAAATGCGAGTTTTGAGCAGTTTAGAGTAGCGTTTGTTGTTTGTCATTTCTCTGATTACAAATGCAGACAAGAGTTTTATGTTTACGCGGCGCGATGCAACGCACGCGTAAAAAGACAGTATAAGTCCATTATAATCAGTAATTATGTCCCCACTGATGCAACAAATGCCTCGTTTATAATGGTTTTTATTGTTTTTGTCTCGTCGCTCCGGCTGGACACGGCAGCACAGTATGGTGAGGGGCGTGACATTTCCATCTCATGCTTGAGGAATTTGGCCAATCACAACACACTAAATAGCTGGCCAATCAGAGCACACCTCANAACATAATACAGCAGAACACAAACTAACTTGGCATTGCGCTCCATCCAGAACTCAAGCTGGCTGGTGATATTCTGCTGCTTCCACTCGGTTAAATTGGCCACAAAGACTCCAGGATTAAACGAGCAAGTGTTCGCTCTCATTCCAAGCTTCTTGATCGCTTCTTTTTTGAAGTCCAGAAAACCAATATAGCTGTTCTGCAGCATGTAAAAGAAATATGCAAAACCGTGTAAATATATAAAATAGGTATGTATTACATGTTCTGAAAACTTTCTTTGAAATGGGGCTACGAGCGGTACGACCAAATTCTTAGGAATAATTTCATACCGCAGTGACGGTATATAATCGCAACAATATAGAAAATAAAGTGGTTAAAATGAGTTTATACATATGGCTGTATTTGAATAATAAAGGAGTCCTAAAAAAACATCCTATTTTGTATTTTCACTTTTCTCCATTGATCTTCGTCAGCCCTAGTATTCTGATGAAGTTCTATGCACAGTGTGAATTCTGGAATACAGTCAGATGAAATCAGTACAGTACAATCATACCTGATTTCCAGCTCCTCTGACGATGCCTTTAGAGGATGCAGAGTCACAGTCCTCTGAGAAAGCTGCCGCATGTCCCAACTTAACACTGGTGTCGAAAAGCTCCCGAATGTCCCCTGAACCAGAGAAAAGATTGCAATCAGCGCTACTGTAACTTACTGTTTTTACTGCACAGTATCACGCTATTACTATTTTTGCAGCATACAGTATGCATACTTCCACAGTAAGTCTATACAGATGGTCTACTACATGTAATACAATACAATGAACTTTACATTTTATTTCTAGTGTGACAAATTAACTGGCAATTACAGTAGTAATTTTATATTTTCTTTTTATATACCAAATAACTTATTTACCAATATAACTGGACATCACTCGCTGAATTAAAAATGTAATAAAGCCATTTGATAAATTTACTATTCATAATAATGTACTGTTTAAAATACACCACAAATAACTATTCTGTTTAATATAATATAGCTGTATTTTTAAATCTTAGCAAAATTCCAAGGGAGGCTTCAAATTAACTTTAAACTGTTTTGAAACGGAAACAAAAAGCTTTCAAATAAAGGAATAGACTACAAATATAGATTTTCTTCGTATTTCAGATATTTCTGATTGTATTTGTCTTAGAATCTAAGATATTTATTATTTAATCCACACAAACTTCTGGAAATCTTTAATTAATTTTAATTATATATATTTTTAAATCTCTTAATCTATGAGCAATCCTAATTCCTCTAAATGTTGCAGTGAGGTGAGTGATAGGGACTGAATATTGTGGATGTTGCTGGAGGAGTTTTTAGTATTTTAGAATAACATATGCAAGGAGCTTATATATATTTATATAGTATATGCTGGAGGAAGTGATTTTTTTTTGGTATATAAATCTATTTTTCCAGTTAAAGACCGCCCTGAATGTTCCTACAGGGAGGTTTGGTCAGATTTAAACTAATTTCTGAGGTCAGATTTGTTCCCAAACTGCAGCTAAACAAACACACACACACACACACACACACGCCCCTCCTCTCTCTGTCTGTCTGGCTCGACTGTGACCGTGAATGACCCGTGAGAAAGAGCCAGGGGAGGGGGCGGAGCTTTGACCTCTCTTGACCCCTTATGACCCCTCTGTCACCCTGCGTCTGATCTCTGAGTGTGTGTGAGAGAGTGTGTGTGAGAGAGTGTGTGTGTGTGTGTGTGTGTGTGTGTGTGTGTGTGTGCCGTCATCAGCTGCTCATGTTGGCTCTTTGAATAGATGTCATAGTGTCAGTATTACAGCCTCTTCGACTCAAACGACTGATGCTTTTGTTGTTGTTTTTTTACTGATTCTGCTGAAAGTATGAAACACAGAACCGAAGCCAGCGCTCATAACAGATAACCAATACATCAGTGATGAAAAAATATTTGTCATAACATTATAATTATAACGACACAAAGGAGCAATATTGTTGGAATGACTTTTTTTCCCAGCCGATGAATGCTAAAAACTTTGACACCCATTTAGAATCAGTGTTATTTTAGTACTATAATAAATTTCATAAGTAATTCGAATGAGCATTTAGTTTTATATTTTTATTAGTTTTTATTTTCATTTTGGTTTCATTTATAATAATTGTATCTCTTTTTCTAGTTTTTTATTGTTGTTGTAAATATTAGTATTAAGGTTCTAGTAATTTTAACTTGGCTTCAGTTAGTTGCCAAAGCAACTTTTTAAAATGTAAATATTTAGTGCATTTTTTGTTGCATATTTATCATTTATATTTATAATTTACAAAAACTTTAATAGTAATAGTAGAATAAACATAACATTATTGTGGATGCTAATATATTTCAATAGTGTTAATATTGTTGTGAGCAGGCATTAACTGCTGATAGAAATAACATCGTACAGAAAATATGTTTTTGATGTATTCTGTGTAGTGACTGATGCAAGACATTTAAATGTTGCCAGTCATTTTGAATGTAGCAGAGTTGGCAAATGTTTTGAAAGAGATATAAATGTATCTGTTTGGTGAGAATGATGCTGTAGCAGATGATAAGATGATTTAGCAGTGAATGATCTGTTCTTTGTGTTGCGTTTGTGTGTGTGTGGTGTGTGGTGTGTGTGTGGTGTCTGGGGACCGCAGTCAGTATATGATGTGTGTGTGGGGTGTGTGTGTGTGTGTGTGTGTGTGTGTCTGGGGACAGTCAGGCATTATGACACGTGTGTGTGGTGTGTGTGTGTGTTGTGGGCTGGGGCAGTCAGTCAGTATGAATGTGTGGTGTGTGTGTGTGTGTGTGTGTCTGGGGACAGTCAGTCATTATGAATGTGTGTGTGTGTGTGTGTGTGTGTGTCTGGGGACAGTCAGTCTTATAATGTGTGTGGTGGGTGTGGTGTGTGTCTGGGGACAGTCCGGCATATGAATGTGTGTGTGTGTGTGTGTGGTGTGTGTGTGGTGTGTGTGTGTGTGGGGACAGTCAGGTCATTAGGACTGTGTGGTCTGTGTGTGTGTGTGTGGTCTGGGGACAGTCAGTCTTTATGATGTGTGGGTCGTGTGTGTGTGCGGTGTGTGTGTGTGTGTGTGTGTGTGTGTCTGGGAGAGAGTGTGTGTGTGTGTGTGTGTGTGGGTGTGTGTGTGTGTGTGTGTGTGTGTTGTTGTCTGGGGACATCAGTCATGATGAATGTGTGTGGGTGTGTGTTGGTCTGGGGGACAAGCAGTCAGTCATATGAATGTGTGTGTGGTGTGTCTGGGGACAGTCAGTATTAGAATGTGTGGTGTTGTGTGTTGTGTGTGTGTGTGTGTGTGTGTTGTCTGGGGACAGTCAGTAATTAGAATGTGTGTGTGTGTGTTGTCTGGGACAGTTCAGTCATTAGAAGGTGTGTGTTTGTGTGTGTGTGTTGTGTGTGTTGTGTGTGTGTGTGGTGTGTGTGTGTTGGGGACGTCAGCATTATGAAGTGTGTGTGTGTGTTTGTGTTGGGTTTGTGTTTGTGTGTTGTGTGTGTGTGTGTGGGTGTGTGTGTGTGTGTGTGTGTGTGTCTGGGGACGTATGTCGTCATTAGGAATGTTGTGTGTGTGTGTTGGGTTTTGGTTTGTGTTTGTGGTGGGTGTGTGTGTGTGTGTGGGTGTGTGTGTGTTGTGTGTGTGTCTGGGACAGGTCTGTAATGAATGGTGTGTGTGTGTGTGTGTGTGTGTCGTGTGGTGTGTGTGTGTGTGTGTGTGTGTGTGTGTGTGTGTGTGTGTTTGTGTTGTGTGTGTGTGTGTTGTGTGTGTGCGTGAGTGAGTGAGTGAGAGAGTGTGTGTGTGTGTGTTGTGTGTGTGGTGTGTGTGTGGTGGGTCTGGGGACAGTTCAGTCATTATGAACGTGTGTTGTGTGTGTGTGTGTTTGTGTGTTGTTTGTGTGTGTGTGTGTGTGTTGGGGGTGGGTGTGTGTGTGTGTGTGTGTGTTTGTGTGTGTGTGTGTGTGTCTGGGGAAGTCAGTCATTATGAACGTTGTTTGTGTGGTGTGTGTGTGTGTGTTTGTGTGTGTGTGTGTGTGTTGTTGTGTGTGTGGTTGTGTGTTGTGGTCTGGGGACAGTTAGTCATTATGAATGTGTGTTTGTGTCTGGCTCTGCGCTCGTGGCTCACTTCACGTCCTCGCACCATCAGCTGTCTCGCACTCTTTTTGTTTTCATATTCAAAACTGACTCGCTCAGACAATTGAGTCTAGACTGGCGGCGCTCGGGCTCGGGCCCGTCCCCCTCGGGGTGTGTGGGAACGCAGGGGCTTCAGTGTGAGTTTGTCTCTGGTGGATGTGCATCATGCAGCTCCGTGCGGTGGACAGTTCGCATCCGTGTGTTCAGACGCGCTGCAGCGGTGAGTCTGACGCTCTCTTTATAGTGTCTTACGATTTATTTAAGAATGTATCACCTGAGTGAATTTTAGAATTTTGGTCTAGTGTAGATCTACAATGTCTTTTATGACTTTTTGGTAATTGTATATCTTGTTTCATTTATTCTGAGAAAATAGCCTTGATGCTGGCATGGCGTTAAAAAGTGAATAAATAAATAAATGATAGTGTCTTAGAGAAGCTGCTGTGTGTTTTTACGGCTGCTGGAGGTTTGTCTGCTTTGTTTGCTTTCATTACTTTGATTGGGTCAGCAAGTGTGATGGTTCAATTGAGATCAGTTTTCTGTGTCTGAACGTCTTTAATATATAAATAACACGTAAAACAAACAGGGTTCGGCTGTTTCTGTTGATGGATGCACATTCTGGCTTCCCAGTACATTACAACAAAAAACGGGTGGACAAACCATTCACTCTTGTTCAATGCGAGTGCCTTATGCTGGAATATGAGCATTTATTCCGTCATCACTGATAGCACGCGCGCACAGGTGAGACCTGAACAACACACGTTGATATCTGTGTTTAAGCTAAACTCATTTAAGCTTTGCCAGTTTAAACATTTAAGAGCCAGAGGATGCGAGCTTGCACGCGCAGTGAGAAGATTTGTGCGAAGCGTGCAAACCCGCGCCTCGGAACGCGTGCAAATATTAAGCTCTCTCTGAAGTATTGTGTTTAAATAGACAAATTCTCACAGAAATGATGCCAAAATGCCCGTCTTGGTAAGTATCCTATAGCAGACACAGCCGGCTGAACGTACTGGATCAGTGCATTCTCTTAAAGGGACAGCACTTTCTTAATATTAACCAAACAGCAACAACAAAGAAATCACTCACTGCTCCTGATTGAATAGCTTTTGTAACTTTAATAAAGATTCATCTTTAATTTATACAGTCAAATATGCAACGCTATTTTACATTTGATTACTTTATTCAAATTCTGTACCTAAAAACTAATGTTAGACCTACCTAAAAAAAAACTGAAAATCACTGTTTATTAGGGCTGTCACGATTCGTCGATTTTATTCGACTATTCGATTTTTAAAAATCCTCGACTTCGTTTTGCTTGCGTCGACTAACCGGCAAAATACCGGAAGTGGCGCATTTCACAGACGAGAATCCATAAAACACATTATTAGTCTTCCAAGGCTGCATGATATATTAAACCCGTTTAAAAATCATAATTAAGCATAATTGTGAATTCACAAACGCTACGATTTAAATAATTATATGCAATGCTTTAATTATTTGCATGCGTGTAGGTTAAGTACATGCGTCACACGGCGGCTCAAACGCCATCTCTGCATGTTGTTGTGAGTTTGGGTTTATTATAACCTTCATCTGGGAACGCCACATGCGCCATTTCATCAGATTTGTAAGATAAATAATTTATAAATCTACGCAAACACAGAAGAATACATTGCGGTTTCAAAATAAAAGCTCAAACCCTCACTCAGAGTTTAAACGTTTTGATGTCCACATATTCTTTTAATTGCAGAAGGCCATAGCATTTCTGTCATAAAGAAATGGCCAAATATTAAAGATAAAGTGGACATTTGAATGAAATGTTGTTTAGTCAATATTAAACAAAGATTAGATCGCACAGTAATGTGTAAAAAAAATCATCAGGCCGTTGGCGCCCTCTGCAAGTCTTTGGTGTAACGCGAAATGTACATTAGCTCTATTGTTTACAATACATTATGTATTTTAACAATTTTGTTCAATAAAACCATATGATTTCTTGCTTTTGATACTTGATTTGAACTAATTATTATTGCCTCATTGCTATTATATATGTATTTTAAGTAATTTTAAAGGCTATTGTTCACTTACATCTATTTTTATTACCACAAAAACAAATTATTATAATTATAGGGCCCTATGAAATCCGCTTCATTTCCAAATTAATTTTTTTTTCCATTTTCATTTTTCTGTACTCTGTTTTAATGGTTAAAATTAAATTTTATTAACCAAAAAGCATGTCTAATTATGGAGTTTTACAGTGTTATTCTTTACCACATTCTGTTTAATTTTTTCTGTATTCCATTTTAATGGTTCCATTGCATTTTAATAATCAAAAGCATCTAAAATTAATTGATTTTATTAAAAAAACGTTTTTTTTTTCAGAAATACTGCACATTTACATTTTTCTCCTAAATAAAGTCTTGTAAATAATATTTCTGGTAAATACTCCTGAGATGGACACTTGCTTCTTGCACTCTATGTTGCACTTTACTTTTGCTCAGGGGCGGTTCTAGACCACAGTAACTGGGGGGGCCAGACAGGGGCCACTTGTGCTTTTAGGGGGCACAATTTTAAAATTCATCTTAAACTACTTTAAGTAGCCTATTATTCATTCAGTCATTTTTCACCATGTCATGTATCGCTGCAATCTAGATGTAATCTATAACAATTTCAACTAAAATTAATGTTTCATCATGTTTCATTTATTTGACAAATAATTTTGCATTGTAGTGTCAGAGGCATCATTTATGAGGTGGCACGAATAAAGAGGGGGCTCTCATGCTTGTCATATGACACACAGCAGCCACAAACAGATATAGCCTTATGTCTCTACTGAAAAAAATAAAATAAAATAAAACCATCACAGAAAATTGTAATGATTTCCACAACAAATAACATTACAAACCATCCATTTTTAACTATTAGAACCATTAAAAATGGTTTTCTGTAGTGTGTTTTGGGACATATTCCATTAGGATTTATTGGTTTTAACAAGCCACCAATAGAAGGCGATCAATTACAGAGACCCACAGGGTCCATTACAGTTTCCAGTAAAACCAATACAAGTCCCATTATAACCAGTAAAACCAGTACAAGTCCCATTATAACCAGTAAAACCATTACAAGTCCCATTATAACCAGTAAAACCATTGCAAGTCCCATTATAACCAGTAAAACCATTACAAGTCCCATTATAACCAGTAAAACCAATACAAGTCCCATTATAACCAGTAAAACCAATACAAGTCCCATTATAACCAGTAAAACCAATACAAGTCCCATTATAACCAATAAAACGAAGGCAAGTCCCATTATTACCAGTTAAAAACCATTACAAGTCCCCATTATAACAGTAAACCAATGCAAGTCCCCATATAACCAGTAAAAACAAATGCCATCACAGTTTCCAGTAAAACACATACAAGTCCCATTATAACCAGTAAAACCAATGCAAGTCCCATTAAACCAGTAAAACCATTACATCCCATTATAACCAGTAAAAACCAATACAAGTCCAGTATACCAGTTTAAAAACCATTACAGTACATTATAACCAGTTTAAAACCAGTACAAGTCCAGTATAACAGTGTTAACACCATTACACGTCCCATTCTAACCAGTTAAAACCAATACAATGTCCTAATTTATACCAGTGAAAAACCAGATACAAGTCCCTTTCAACCAGAAAACCATACACGCCCATTATAACAGTAATAAAACATTACCAAGTCCCATTATAATCAGTAAAAACCATTCAAGTCCCAGTTATAACAGGTTGTAAAACCATACAGTCCCATTATAACCAAGTAAAACCAATACAAGTCCAATTATAACCAGTAAAACCATTACAAGTCCCATTATAACCAGTAAAACAATGCAAGTCCCAATATAACCAGTAAAACAATACAAGTCCGTAGAACCCTAAAACCAAACAAGTCAATTATAACCAGTAAACCATTAACAAGTCCCATATAACCGTAAAAAACCATTACAAAGTACCATTATAAACAGTAAAACCATTACAAGTCCCATTAGAACCAGTAAACCAATACAAGTCCCCATTAAACCAGTAAAACAGTACAAGTCCCATTTTTATAACCAGTTTAAAACCAATAAAGTCCCATTAAACCAGTAAAACCAATACAAGTCCCATTATAACAAGTAAAACCATTACACATTTTCTAATGGTGTTTAATGTTTTATTTAGCAGGGGTTTTATTTTTTTAATATTCCCAAAATATATCATGAAATATCTCGATTCTCAAATATGTGCAAGTAAATGCATTTTGCACCTTTATGATGTTAGTGTTAGTAAAGTAGCCGAATAGTATGAATCTATAACTTTGACATAAAAATTCGTTCTTTTACTAAGTACCAGATATGGTGTCCATATACAATTAACTATAGTTAATACGATACTTTGTATTTAATGTGAATAATAAAAACATAGTAAGTACTAATTTGCACCTAACACTTCAGGTAAAAAGAGAGCAAAGAACGTTTTCTCTTCAGTCCAGCGAATTCAAGCACTCTCAGAAACTCCCATAATAATCTCTAAAGCTGTTTACACTGTAAAATTAATAAAACGTTGTTGTTTCTGATGAGATAATTAGCCAGAGATTGCAGTCAGGCAGCGCGCGCAGCGGTGACTCATCTGAACGCCTCTGATTGGTCTTTGTGTTCAGAAACTCAACATAATAATACGGGATTGGTGTAATGCGCAGTGCTTTAAAAACCCGTGTCTCTGGCTCTGTGCCAGCCGGCGAACGCAGATTTGAATTTAGCAGCTGGGGATGTTTTTATTTTTTATAGTTTACAGGACAAACTGCGCATTTCACCCAAAATTTTTGTTGTGATATGATTCCAAATTTTAACCCTGGCCCCCCCAGAACCGCCCCTGCTTTTGCTTTAAAAGAAGGATTTCATAGAAATTTGAATTTTATTTGGTTTAATAAAATATTCTTAAGTCAAATTGTTGATTTTTTTTTTTTAGGAAAATTAATCGTTTCGATTAATCGATAAATTAGTCGATAGAATAATCAAAATAAAAATTGTCGTTAGTGGCAGCCCTACGGTTTATTTTATTTGTACTCTATTGTATTTATTTGTGCTGTTGCTTGTAGTTAGAAAGATTATTCTTATTTATTCATTTATTCATCATTTATTTGACAGTATAGTTTTTCCCTAAACATTGCACGTACCCAAACCGTGACTCTAAAACCGCGATAAAAACCGATCCGTGAGTAAGTTGAACCGTTCCACCCCTAGAAAATATCTACATATATAAATGCATCATTCATTCATTCATTTATAGCATGCAAACGTTTGGGGTAAGATATTTAACCTTTGAAAGAAATTAATACTTTATTCATTAAGGATGCATTAATTTGATCAAAAGTGACAGTGAAGACATTTATAATGTTACAAAGGATTTCTATTTCAAATAAATGCTTTCTATTCAAAGAATCCTGAAAAAAAAATGCATCATGGTTTGCACAAAAATATTAGGCAGTACAACTGTTTTCAGCATTGATATTAATCAGAAATGTTTCTCGAGCAGCAGATCAGCATATTATACTGATTTCTGAAGATCATGTGACACTGAAGACTGGAGTAATGATGCTAAAAAAATACAGCTGCGCATCACAGAAATACATTACAGTTTAAAATGTATTCAAATAGAAAACAGTTCTTTTTACATTGTAATATTTCACAGTTTTACTGTAAAATGCAGCCTTGGTGAGCAGAAGAAACTTCTTCCAAAAATATTTAATAAAAAAATCATACTGACCCCAAACACTGGTGTATAAATCTGTTTCCCTTCTACATAATGTTCAGTATTAATTGTTCATGAACTGTTTAAAGTTTGGTCTGGTCTTTGGAGCTAGTAATGAAAAATGTTGTTTTAATGTAAAATGTGTTTTTTACTTTGAGATCTTTTTTAATCTTAATTTTAATTTTAATCAGATTTTTTTTTTTACCAGTGCTTTTCTCAGCGTATTTTCGTGTTTACCAAGTTTTCACTATATAAAGAATGCATTATTCGCTTGAACCTTCAGTGAGATTACAGTACTTCGTGTTGTTGTGTGTGTGGGTGTGTGTGTGCAGCAGCTGGAGTTTGTTCAGATTCTGGTGATCGTGGTGGTGATGATGATGATGGTGGTGGTGATCACGTGTCTGCTGAATCACTACAGACTGTCTGCGCGATCTCTCATCTCCCGCCACGAACGAGCGCACAGACAACACCTGCCCCTGCCGTCGGTAAGAAACACACACACGCACACACCTCTCACGCGCACACACACACAACCACACACACACTCTCAACACAACACTCTCAACACACACACTCTCTATCTAACCAACACACACACACACCACACACTCTCACACACACCCCTCACACTCACACATCTAACACACGCACTCTCTCTCTCACACACACACACACACACACACACACTCTCTCTCACACACACACACACACACACACACTCTCTCACACACACACACACACACACACTCACACACACACACACACACTCTCACACACACACACACACACTCAAACTCACACTCACTCAAACTCACACTCACACTCTCTCACACACACAAACACACACAAACACAAAAACAAACACACACTATCACTCTCACTCTCTCTCACTCACTCTCACAGACACACTCACTCACACACACACACTCTCACACACACACGCACACACACACACTCACACACACACACACTCACACACACACACACACACACACACACACACACATCACTCACACACACACATACACACACACACACTGTCCGTAACGGCTTCATTCACACACGCTGATGTCTGTCTCACTCCAGGCGTCACATCACAGTGGAGTAACTGTTCTAATTTTAGGTTCAGCTTGGTCATATTATCATTGACTCACGACGCTTGTGTGTGTGTGTGTGATTAATCATCCCATAATTCTTTTGCTCATGTTTGCGTGTGTCTATTAATCTAGATAATTTAGCAGTTGAACTGTAACTTCCAGCTGCTCAAGAGACTCACTAAAGAAATCCTGACACCTAGCGGATGTAGATCAACTTCCTCACGATATGACATGCTGCAGTATGTCATGATCCAACACATTATGATTCATCATGTTCTCATAATTGAATCATGATTGAAACAGAGCCAAATGTGTGAGAGGCGACCAGCATTCATGCTGAGAAATGATGCTTTCAGAATCTCTTCTAGATTAACTGTATGTATATAAATGATTTTTAAAAATCAGTAAACATATATTGTATATTTCACATCCTTATATAAATGTAAGAATCTTAAGTAATCAAATGATCAGTGAAAATCAGTGAACATGACATACTGAACTGAGCTGAAATCCTTGTATTATGTGAGCAGAAAGAGAGAAAACTAGCTCAACTCAATTTTAAAGTGACTAAAACAAATGAAAAACTGATGTCAGCCCAGCTTCTTGGTTTGTCCTGCATAATTGTAATGTGTTTTTCTCTCTGTTTTCCCTGATTTTTCGCAGGAGGGCAGTCTGTGGTCCTCTGATGGTCCCAGCTCTTCTAGTGCCATGAGTGAAGTATGATTTATTTCATCAATAACTGCATTTATGTGCATAACTTAGTGCTGGATGCTGTTCTTACTCTATACTCTCATCCAGAGATGACTGTTTATTTCCAGAAAATAACTGACTATAGAGGTCCAAATTTAAATTGTTGAAAGAAAAAAAAAGTTGCACAAGTCACATTTTATTATTGCATTCAAAATTAATGTAAAATACAGTAAATAAGACATTTACCAACATTGTAAACACTATAAACATGCATTTTAGTTTCCAATGATTTTTGGCATGTAATGTATTGTTGGCTATTGCTACAAATATACCTGTGCTACTTATGACTGCTTTTGTGCTCCAGAGTCACACATTTTGTGTTTTCGTTGGTATGTCGTAATGTCTTTCTATCGTTTACGTGAAACGCATGTTGAAACCCACTCAAACAGAATTTCCCCAAGGGGATAAATAAAGTACTGCTACTACAACACTGCTCAGGATCCTGTTTGACTCTCGTCTCTGTCTCCCGCAGGTTTATGCTCCGGACCGTGTGCCGTCGTATCTTCAGCGTGAGCGTCTGCCGCGCTTCCAGCCCACGTTCCCGTACCTCCCTCACGCCATCATCGACCTCCCCCCCACCATCTCTCTGTCAGACGGAGAGGAGCCTCCGCCGTACCAGGGCCCCTGTTCCCTTCAGCTGCGGGACCCGGAGCAACAGCTGGAGCTCAACCGAGAGTCGGTCCGAGCGCCGCCCAACCGCACCGTGTTCGACGGTCCGCTCATCAGTGGCGCTCCGCCGGCGTACAGCGAGGTCATCGGACACTACTACCCCCCCACATCACAGACTCAGCCCTCAGCGATCCACATCAGCCGCATGGACACCAGAAACACACGCAACAAAGACAAAGCCAAAGCACAGCACGTCTGACGCCTCTCTTCCTCTTCTAGGGCCTCACTTATAAAACCTTGCGCTAAAATGTGATCTTACAATCATCTCTCAAATATGCGTTACTAGGGTTGGGTATCGTTTGAATTTGATCAATTCCGATTCTTATCGATTCCAATGTGGAAATCAAACATTTAGATATCAAGCATATTTGTGACCGTGGAGCACAAAAGCAGTCATAAGCCAACAATACATTGTACATATTTCTTTTATGCCAAAAATCATTAGGATATTAAGTAAAGATCATGTTCCAAGTGAAGATATTTAGTAAAGGTTAACGTAACTCTATCAATAAACTTAATGTTTGATTGTAATAGCATTGTAAGAACTTCATTTGAAAAAAATTTAAAGATGATTTCTCCATATTTCGATTTTTTTGCACCCTCAGATTCCAGATTTTCAAATAGTTGTATCAGCCAAATATTGTCCTCTCCTAACAAACCATACATGAAAAATGTATTGGTTTTGTGCTCCAAGGTCACATTTATTCTGTCTTTTTGCAAAACATTTAATTGCTGCCGAACCCATGAACAAAACTCAGCCGACTCGATTAAGAGCTGTTTGTGTGCAAAAATAGAGCGGCACGATTGAGACTTTTTTTGAGAGGTTTTAGTTCTTTCACGATTCTGAAGAAAAAATATTAGACAACTAAACAAAATCTGATGGAATTTCTGAATGAATGATTCAATGACTCACTCAAGATTTACTTGATTCATTACTGGATGATTCAGTGTTTTTGAATGAATCTCTTGAATGAATGATTCAATGACTCACTCAAGATTTACTTGTTTCATTACTGGATGAGTCAGGGTTTTGAATGAATCGCTTGAATGAATGATTCACGACCACTCAAGATTTACTTGATTCATTACTGGATGAATCAGTGTTTTTGAATGAATCTCTTGATTGAATGATTCAATGACTCAATCAAGTTTACGTGAGTCAATACTGGATGATCCCCCCAAGTGTTTTTGAATGAATCGTTTGAATAAATGACTCAATGACTCACTCAAGATTTACTTGATTCATTACTGGATGATTCAGTGTTTTTGAATGAATCTCTTGAATGAATGATTCAATGACTCACTCAAGATTTACTTGATTCATTACTGGATGATTCAGTGTTTTTGAATGAATCTCTTGAATGAACGATTCAATGACTCACTCATGATTTAAAGACAAATACATTTTTGGCCCCTTTTCACCACCTAGAAAAAAAAAGATGCGCACACAGGAATTAATGGGTGGAATTGAGATCTTAGTTTAACAACAAATATCCGATTCTGGAATTGGAATTGATTCTCGATTCCCAACGCTATGCGTACGTATCTCTGCCTGATGTCATTAACATATAAAAGATCACCAGTCATCGTCCAAATTCTTTCATTTAGAGCTGCAAGAACAGCTTATATTTCCACAAACCTGCAGTACTCTGACAAGAAAAAGTGTCTGACGTGACGCTAAGCACTTTTCCACGTCAAAGCCAGTTTTAACAAATATAAATGAGGCCCCTGTTGTTGCCCGAGAGGCAGCGCTTCAGACTTCCTATAAATATTTACGTGTTGTTTGTCCTCAGTGCTCTTAGTCGCTCTGTACTCAAACTCTGACAACAAAGAAAAACGCTTCCTTTCAGCGATGGGGAAAATTTGGTCTTCCTCTTAGAAACCGTAATCGCAATCTTGTGATTCTTCATCACAGTTCTCCTTCTGTTAAATGTGCATGACTTCCTCATGAGAGCTTTGCACAATATTCAAAGCATCCGACTGTTTGGGAGCAGATATGGAAGTGTTTGTTCAGTTGTTTGCGGTCAGAGAGAGAGTTGAAGCCTCACTGTGTGTGTGTGTGTGTGTGTATAGGCTACTATATAAATATATATATACATGTATAAGGAAAACTGAAAAACAAACTTAAAAGCACGGTTTTAGAGTTATTTATATAAATGTCTAAAATTGCACTATTTTTAATACACCGATATGACAGGCCTCGGCTTGTGATCGGTCCACAGATGGTGTGAGTGTCCTGGACGCTGGTTAATGATGAGTGCGAGTGAGTTAAGCGACTTTGCTTCACAGCTCGACTGAACAAAGCTGAATCAGCCGCAGGAACGTCGCTGAGAGTTCTAGAGATCAACGGTAGTCGTTTTTCAACTAGATTAACTAGTGTTAGCTTCGGTTTCTTAAATGTATTTGCCTTAATTTTATTCTAGATTCTAGAAACCTGAATTCACAATCATTGATGTTTAGAACGTAAAGGATTTCTTCGGCTGGGGTTTGCATGCGGCATCTCTTATAGCACTTTACGACTCGTGGGAGGAAAGCAATCGACCAGCTGTAGCCGCCGGATTCGTTCGGAGTAAACGAGCACTAAAGCAAACGAATATGCAACTGCTCCCTGATCGGACGACGCACGCAGAGCTGAAATCACATCATGGGATCCGGAACGATCTTGAGCTTCACCAGGAGAGACAGCCGCTCTGATTCTGAGTCACTGAATCAATGAATCTTTAATTGAACACAATCTCATTCACTCGCTGCCAAATAGTGACTGCTGGTGAATCCCATGATTTGGTCTGCACTCGTCTGTGCGCTCGGGGAATATCGGGTCAGATTGTGCCGTGTTCGGTTTTGCTCCAGAGAACCGCTGCTAACACGAAGTCAACAGCTGGAGAGAGAAACTCAACCTAAACTAGTCTAAAGGATCATTCAGTTTATTGCTTTAGTCGTAGATGTTCAGAATGATTCATTTGCTGTTTTTATAATATATATAATCCGCATTATAGCTGCATAATCGACTGAATGCAGACTTTAATCCAGATTTTTTAATTCCAAACTAGTTAGTTGGTAGCTAACTACCCATGGGTCATTCGGTTTATTATAAATTCCATATTATAACTGAGTAATTGGCCATATGCAGACTTTAATCTGGATGTTTAAGTACCCAAACTAGTTAGCCATAACTAACTACCCATGGGTATTTTTATTACATATTAGTCATAAATGTTCAGAATCATTATTTTGCCATTTTTATAATATATCCCATATTATATCTGGCCAAATGCAGGCTTTAATCTGGCAGTTTTTTAGTTGGTTGGTAACTAACTAGCCGTGGGTCGTTCTCTCTCCAGCTGCAGCGTGATGTCTTCCCTTTGAGATGCCAGTGTGTCACATGCCCCCGTCAGCCAATCAGGTGGCTGCTGACAGGAAGGGACAGTGTATGCATGATGATGATGATGAGGTGGTAGTTTAGTGGAGAGAGTTGCAATATACTGACTATTTGCCTTTTGATAATGTAGTTTGTTGTTTAGCTCAGATTAAAGATGTACTAGTTGTTTTTGTTGCTTCTCGTTTAAAGGTCATTTTTGTTTTGTTCACTCATTAAACAGACGGCAGGTTTGTGCTTTAGTCCCTCGTTTGAGAGGCTCGTTAATGTGAGTGCAGACTGAAGAAACGTGAAGTGTGCCTTCCAGTCGCCAGTACAGACTCATGCGTGTGTGTTTAGTTCTGTCGCCTTCATAATTACGCCTGGAACACTAAACATCTGCATCAGAATGCATTCGATGCACTTTAGATTTAGTGAAATCAAGCACAAGACGGGTCTGGTTCACGGATGTCTGCTCATCTTCATCTTGCTTTTTGGGCTCTGAAGGCTTTCCGTGTGAAAAGAGGCATTTCCAAAGAAGGACTTTCTCTCCAGTGATTGAAGCTCTTGTGTTTTCTCTGCTGTTGCGTTGCTTTGGGTTTGAACATGCCACTGAACGCTCTCTGCGGTTGCAATATGAACATATTTACATCGAGAATCAGCGGTCCTGTAGAGTTTAGTGACTGTCACTCTTTTATTTTTATTTATATCAGATCCTGAAAGTGTTACCGGTGTTTCTCTTTGGGACAGTGTCTATTACGCACCATCTTATACAATCTCATGCATTTCATTTAGCCGCCAATTATACGAATAAAACATTTTATAAAATAATGCATTGTTTTTATACCTCCTTTGTGTTTGTATGCGTATTGCTTTTGTGTGGTTTATGTCTTTTGTGGTTTCAAAGATTAAAAAAAAGCACATCAGAGTTGGACTTGCGCTGCCTTTGGAACAGATCATGTGATTTAATGCTGTTCTTCAATCACAGATCATCCACGTCTTTAAGGATCAAGGTAAATGACCCTCTAAAGCCTGACATATGAAGGTTAATAGTTTAAAGAAATGGAACAGTTTATTGAACATTTAGACAAAATCAAAAAAGGGACTCGTATATACTGATACAGTGAGAATATGAAGGAAAAAACAGCTCAAATTTACTCAAACTGAGCAAAAATATGAATTTGCTGCAGATGCTGATATTCATATGATGAAATTCTGATGCTTGTAATGTAAATCAATGTAAAATATATTTATAACAGTGCAGCAGATACTAATATTAAATGCTCTAAATATCAGCGGACGCTCTATATCTCCAATAATCTGTCTCATTGAACATATAATGCAATGATTGAGAGCTGAAGAAATAAAGGCTACTCAGAAGATGTGAGATGTTCTGGAGGCTTGTGAAGATCATTCCTCCGCTGAGGAACAGTGAAAGTAAAGCTTCTGGAAACAAACGCTCCTCAAAAGATCCTGAGGATCAGATTTGAGACTCTAAAACATGATTGATGGAGAATCAAGTAAAGCTGAGCTGCTTCAGTCCAGTAAGAGTTCATCTGGAGATATTACTGCAGTTATTCTGACCTTTACTTGATAAAAAATCAGTCAAGTCACAGCTGAAGCTGGACGTTTCTACAATTACACTAAAAGAGCTTTTACTGGATAAACAAATCTAAACTATCAATCAGAGACAGAAGACTTGAGGAGTTGATTGTGTTGATGAGTTACAGCAGGCTTTATAGGGTTAGTGACTCTAAATGTGTCTGTTCTCCTGTAGATCCAGCAGGTGGCGCTGTAAGACATCAGATCAGTCAGTGTCTGCTGCTGAAGGTCAGGGTTTGTCCAGCAGATGTCCGGCTCGACTCAACGATGAAGTTCTTGATTTCAGGTTTTTAACCCAGTTTTAAAAACCTAATTCATATCATATTGTGATGTGAGTCTGTCCGAGCAGATCCTCAGTGCATTTGATAGTGGTTTGCACATTTTAGCAAAGAAAGAAATGTAAAATACAACAAAAATCAGTAACCATGGCCTGTGCCGTCTGTTATTACTTTACAGTCAACAGTCTTGTTTTTTGGGTTGAGACACGTGTGACCAGATTGGGACACTAGATGTTTGTCTCTAGTCATCATGATGATGCATCACGCTGCATGTCTCGTTCGGTGAGATTGTTTAGTGCACATCATAGTCTATATTAACATCTTGTGTCTCGTGTAACAGCATTTAATTGATTCCTTTCATTCATTTTCAATTTAAGTTGTCTTTACATACAATATGCCAAAAGCATATACACTTAAACAAGTAAGATGATGAGGATAAATAATAAGGGTAGTAGTGCCTAGTAAAATCATAATATGTAATGAATTAATGTATACCGTTATAGAAGATAAGTAATATATTATATAACTATTATATATAGTTACCGTCGATCATTAAGAAGCTGATTGGGGTCGTTCTGAGTGATTACTGTTTATTCTGTTTATAATACAGAATTAACTAGAAATTATTTAGTCTTCTTAATAATATATATTGAAACTATAATGACTTGGTAGGAAAATATAGTAATATTTACTGATGATTGTTGAAACACTGACAAGGCATTTCAAAGTGAAATAAAGGGTTAAAGAAATAAGATGCATTTTTACAAGAAAATACTCTTTCAGTTCTCCAAGTTTCACATTTCATTCAATGCATTACAGTACAGTTTCTTTGTAATTGTACATTTACCTTCTGAGTGAAAATCGTTTCAGTGTAATTTTTTTGTCAGATTAGACTCATTCAGAGCTGGAAGTCACAGGGTTAGACTGGTTTAGCAGGTTAAGCTCGGGTCTGGTGATCCAGATGTTTCCGGTTCAGTCTAGTTTATTATGAAACGCTTTCTCTATCAGCGCTTGAGCAACAGGCTTGAGCTCGGGTCGTAAATGTGCATCTGCTAACTATTACTAACACCCACTCTTCATCATCATCATCATCATCATCAGTGTGAATGTGCTGACTCACGATGAACTGATGCACATGTGCTCAAGAGACACAAAACACATGTTAAGCACTATAGAAATCTTTGCTCTTTAACACTAAATTAAGCACTAAATTCAGTTTGTAGTTTCCAAAAGAACCCAGCTGGCAATGTTCTCTCAAGAGTATGAGCAAACGTTCTTTCAGTAGCATTAATAGAATGTTCCTTCGCTGTTATCTGATCTTGAAAAGGACAGTTCACCCAAAAATAAACAGAAGAAAGAAGCTCTACAGGTTTGAGGGTGAGTAAAGAAATGACGGAATTGTATTTTATGGTTAATAATGTTCTTAAGACACACACAAAAACGTTTGTCTGAGATAGTTTAGAGAACATTCGAAAATAATATTCCCATAAAATAATAAAGTGGAACGTTCCCTTTAATGTCATCATTACCGTTCACATAACCAAGAAAAAACTTTTTTCAAAACATTTAAAAATCTGGAGATTTTGGACATTCAAAAATATCAGAAATAACATTTTTATAGCTTAATAGGAATGTTAGCTAAATGTTTTTAGAACATATTTTTGTTCGCATCACTAGAGAAAAAATATGTGCACAAAAGCAGTGTCAAGTCGCTGGGGTATATTTGTATATAAATACATTGTATGGGTCAAAATTATAAATTCTTTTATGCCAAAAATCATTAGGATATTAAGTAAAGATCATGTTCCATGAAGATATTTTGTACATTTCCTACCATAAACGTAATGTTTGATTAGTAATATGCATTGCTAAGAACTTCATTTGAACAACTTTAAAGATGATTTTCTCAATATTTAGATTTTTTTGTACCCTCAGATTCCAGATTTTCAAATAGTTGTTCGATCGTAAGGACAAGTCTTCCTCTGAGTTTGATTCCGAAGTTTGGACTCATAAAGCGTCCTAGGGTGTTGAATCTCTGTTTAACAGGTATTGTGCGATACGCGGATGGGTCCTGATTTCTGTAAACTCTCGTGTCCAATAAAGAGGAAATCAGCGGTTCATGTCCGACAGATCGTCTGATAGAGCTGCAAAACATGTGTTCTGCAGGCCGCCCGCACAGCGGACCGACTGAACCTGCTCTTTTTTACTGTGTTATTACCTTTGCAAGCACAATTCACTTAGCATTCTTGTTAATCAAAATGAAGTATTTTTGCTTAAAAGCCGTCGTCTGCCCCCGGTCCAACATTTGATCCTATCAGGGTCGGCGAACTTAGACCACGCCTTCCGAGGAGCTGTTACATTGTCTCCAGGCGGAGGATTTGCCAGACCTATAGAGGGCCAGTCCGAGATGGTTCAGCTTTTGCATTCTGTGACCGGCTCTGAGACGAGAGGTCCCCCTTCCCAAAACCCTTTTAGATGAGATCCAACTCAAATGTTTTTAGTCATAATTACGAAGAGAAGACGGAGCGCCGGAGCGTGGTTTGACAGCGCTGATCGGATGGAGGCTGCGGCGACGTTTGAAGCCCGGACCTCAGGGAAGATAGTGTACCGAGAATCCGTAATGGTTAGTGATTCCCCCTCTGTCTCCCATGTCTGGCACGTTTTCGTCTGCCCTTGGT
This sequence comes from Sinocyclocheilus anophthalmus, assembly GCA_018155175.1. Classification (NCBI taxonomy): domain Eukaryota; kingdom Metazoa; phylum Chordata; class Actinopteri; order Cypriniformes; family Cyprinidae; genus Sinocyclocheilus; species Sinocyclocheilus anophthalmus. The sequence goes on along the minus strand of JADLZN010010175.1, from coordinate 28,906 downwards.
AACGCTGTCCCGGTAGGCCCCCTACGACCGTCCCTATCTCACCACCTTCATGTTGAGTTGTACAGAAGTCAGAGCTCGACGACTTCCTTGCCCCCCCTTCACCGATTTCGAACCAACAACACACACATTCGCAGGACGAGACAGTGCGAGCTCACGCTTCAGATTTTCACCTCGTTGTCTCTCCCGGCCCCCCCCTCTTGTCCTCTCCTCCCAACCTCCATCCAGCTGGGCGCACGCAGCAGGTGTGTCACGCTGCAGACAGATCCCACTTGGCCACACTTGGGCCAGGCGCACAGGGGGTTGAACCGACAGAGGGTCACGTATCTTTTATTTGAAAGCAGTGCAGAACAGAGTTGCATCAGCTGTTATGTAATGAATGAATGAATCCTGACTCTGATCTTTGCTCTGGTTTCTCCATCATCATAGACGTCATCAGCATATTTCTGCTTGACTAGAAAGTCTGGTATCTGGCAGCAGCACAAGTGCAGCGTCAGCGGCTCGTACTGACGTCATGTGAGGCTCAGGCCTGAGCACGTGCCCCAGTTACCCAGCATGCTCTGCTGCGGACCGATTACGCTCAGCTTTGAACTAAACACGTGAGCAGCTCGTCATGTCCGGCTCTATCACTCACACGAGCAAATACTGACCGACTGACCATTACGCAAACGTGTGACCAGCATCAGCGGGAATGAACTTCAACCGAGTGGAAACATCTATTCAAGTCAATTACAATAAAGTGCAGGACCTTATATTTAAACATTCAAATGAAAAAATATTTGTGCAACATAACATGCATCATATTTCTTTACTCTTCTTTCACTGCAGCAATAACTGTAATAAACAAAAACTATTTTTAATTAGCGCCATCAATAAACAACTGAGTAAATAATATATTGTGTTGTTTCCATTAAAATATTCTCTTGAATAAGTTTAAAGGGGTCATATGATGTTGCTAAAAAGAACATTATTTGGTGTATTTGGTGTAATGAAATGTGTTTATGCGGTTTAAGGTTCAAAAAACACATTATTTTCCACATACTGTACATTATTGTTTCTCCTCTATGCCCCGCCTTTCTGAAACGTGTCGATTTTTACAAAGCTCATCGGTCTGAAAAGCGAGGTGTGCTCTGACTGGCCAGCTATCCAGTGCGTTGTGATTGGCCGAATACCTCAAGCGTGTGACGGAAATGTTACGCCCCTACCATACTGTGATGCCCTGTCCGGCCGGAGCGACGAGACAAACACATTAAAACCCATTATAAACTAGGCATTTGTTGCATCCAGTGGGGACATAATTACGATTATAATGACTTATACTGTCTTTTTACGCGTTGCATCGCGCCGCGTAAACATAAAACCATGTCTGCATTTGTGATCGGAGAAATGACAAACAACAAGCGCTACTCTACACTGCTCAAAACTCACGTTTGAATCGTCAGTGGCAAATTCTTTAAATATAAAAAACGTACTTACAGTCTGTGAGTCAGAACAGCCGGCATTGTAGTCTACTCTCCAGGATCAGGAAACAGTCCTCCATAAAATGTGCTGCACACATCTGAATATTTGGGTTGAAGTGTTCTGGAACAGTGTTGTAAATACAACTTAACCACTGATTTCTAGTCGTGTCCTCTTTTGGAAGACCAAACAAAGTAGTTTCGCTTTCACAACGAAGCACACAGCGTCTTCACGACATGGCGGCGGCAGCAACAATACTACAGCGAGAATAAAAGTTACGCCTTCTTTCTTTGTGTGAACATTTGGGCGGCGTTATGCAAATCTTCCCACACAGTGAGGACGACATGTGGGGGGGGGGGGGGTGTTAGAACGAGCCGTTTTAGGTGGGTGTGGCTGACTCTTAAACTTTATAAAGAATATCTCTTTGGATTTGAGACTTTAGTCTTTGCAACTTTACAGATCTTCTTTATGCACCAAGAGCTTGTAACACTCCAAAGAGAAAGGAAAAAATGAAATTGCATCATATGACCCCTTTAACATTAAAACATTGCTCGAGTAAGTATTACGTTTTTACCAGTAAAAAAAATTACGATTTAAATCAAATAAAATAATTGCTGTTAATCTTGGAGAAGGCCTTGCTTTCTAATCTAGTTGTCTACATAGCTGCTAGCATTGTATATTATGAATATAGTTGCTTTTGTTCCACTGATTTGGGTAGAAGCATCTGCTAAATGCATTAATTAATTAATTGCATAAAAGCAGTTTCTGTCCATAAAAACTTTTGGGGGGAAGCAGCTTTGTTCATTTCAGCTGATATCTGACTGACATAAAATATTAAATCTGCAGAACGTTAAACTTTGCTGCTCATCCAACGGTTTATTAATCTTAGATATGCTTTCATCACTAACTTTCTCATGATGTTATCACAACGTTCAGTTGTGCTTTAGTTCTTCATTTGTGCTGAATGAAAGAGTTTTATATATTCATGAGGCCTGAGGGGGCGTGTCCTTCAGTCAGGGACGCTCGCTCTGATTGGTTGATGTTCTGGCGTTCCTCTCCTCCTCTTCTTCTCATTTATTGCTGGTTTTATGAATCATGCTGACAGGTTGATGGAGTGTTGTGTCACTGCTTCAACAGTTTGTTCTATTCTGATGATTTCTGTTCTTAAACTATTTGTGATTAAAACAAGAGCAAATGTCTGCCAAAGGGCTCAGAAGAATGTATCTTGATTTAAGTGCGTTTAGATTGACTTCATGAATGTGAGACTTTCTGCTCAGATTTATTTCTCTTGTTTTTCATGTTTTCTACTTTTCTGGTGTGTCTGTAGTTAAAGTGTTTATAGTTTTGCTTTCTTTCTTTGTTAAAATTTCTCACATCTTCTTGAACTGAACGATTTGCTTGTAACATTTTGTCAGGAGTCTGTCGAAAGCCAAGTTATTTCACGCATAACTGTATTAAAATGTGAATAACTCTCTGTAACACTGTGATCGTGCAGAGAAAAACACAAACACTGGACATACATTTAAATAACTTTATTAATATCTTGGAAGACTGACATCAAGAGTCATCATAGAAATACAAAAATAATTTAAGACCTTTAGAAAAATGCAAAGGTTAAACTGTTTAAAGTTATTAGCTATAAAGTCTCCAGCTGAATATAAATGTGCATCAATAATTTATAAACAGTCCTTTATTTCCTTCAGTATCATAGAGTCATCAGATCTTCAAATCAGGCTAAAAATATCTCCAAATCTCTCAAATATCAGCTCGCACACTGCAAAAAATGTATTTTTGTCTTGGTTTCTAGTATAAATATCTACAAATTCTTGAATTACTTTAAATGTTAAACGTACTAAGATGTATGGTCTTGTTTTCTGAAGAAAAAAAAGATCAATTCTGTTAGTTTTTGCTTAAAACAAATAAAACTATCTGCTAGTGGGGTAAGAAAAATCGTCTTAATTCAAAGGCTAAACAAGAGTATTTTTCCTGCCCCTCTGGCAGATGTTTTAGCTTGTTTTAAGCTAAGTTTGGATCATTTTTTCAGAAAACAATACAAGCAAGCAACTCATGTTTTGCAGTGCTATGTGTGATGATAGATGTTAAACTCGAAGTTCTCCGCGTCTGGTCTGGAGTGTGACTCTCTGCTCCAGCAGCTCCAGCTGTCTCTGCATCTCTCCGGGCAGGTCTTCGTTCACCTCGCGCTGGAAGTACGCTCTGATGTCCTCCAGCTCCTGCCTCCAGAAGTCTGCTGAGATGCTGAAGAGCTGGCTGAGGTCCAGGTCCTCCGGCAGGCCGCGGAGGTTCAGAGCGCCGGCCGAGGGAATCAACCCGACCGTGGTGGGCATCGCTCCGGCCTCGCCGTCGATCCTGAGAAACATCCACTCCAGCACACGGATGTTCTCGCCGTATCCGGGCCACAGGAAGCGTCCGGAAGAGCTCTTGCGGAACCAGTTGACGTGGAAGATCTTGGGCAGTTTAGCATCGGGCCGCTGCTCCATACTCAGCCAGTGAGACAGATACTGACCGAAGTTATACCCGAAGAACGGACGCATGGCGAAGGGGTCGTGCATGATCACTTTCCCTGCAAACACACACAAAAGTGTCTTAATATCTAATCACTTTCCAGACACTCACAGAGACACAGAGCCCAGGTTAAAAAAAGCACACTTCCATAATGTACTTAAAGTGCTCTGTTTGTACTTAATACACTAAAAATTATTCTTTAGTACTTCTTAAGATAATCTTAAGAACATCTAAGTGTACTCAAATGTGCTATTTTGGGACACCATGAATATGAACTAAAATGTGTCTCTGCAGCACAGAAGCAGTGTTAAGTCGCTGGGGGATATTTGTAGCAATAGCCAAAAATATTTTGTATGGGTCACAATTATCGATTTTTCATTTTATGACAAAAATCGTTAGGATATTAATTAAAGATCATGTTCCATGAAGATATTTTGTAAATGTCCTACCGTAAATATATCAAAACTTAATGTTTGATTAGTAATATGCATTGCTAAGAACTTCATTTGGACAACTTTAAAGATGATTTTCTCAATATTTAGATTTTTTTGCACCCTCAGATTCCAGATTTTCAAATATTTGTATCTCGGCCAAATATTGTTCTATGCTATCAAACCATACATCAATGGAAAGATATTTATTCAGCTTTCATATGATGCATACATCTCAATTTCACAAAATGGACCCTTATGACTGGTTTTGTCCCAGGCCACAATGTGCTTTTAACATGCTATCCGTTATCAGAAAATGTACTTGAAAAAAGAATAATTTTTATGTATATGGCGTACAAATTAGTGCGCGGAAATATAGCATTTTTATACATTATGAGAAGGTGCACCGCTGCATGGAAAAAATGATTTCTTGCTTAGTATTTTTGGTCTGTTTTCTATTATAATATTTCAACAGTCTTGATCAAGAAGCATTTACTTGACATTAGGTTTAAGATATTAAGTCGTGGTTTCCCTAAAAAATTATATATAATCAATAATGTTGTTAGTTTGTTTTCCTTAAACAAGCAAACATATCTCTGCCAAGGGGGTGAGGACAAATAATCGGAAAGGTCTAAATTGACCTCATTGGCAGATATTTTTTCTTGTTTTAAGGAAAAACTAACAAAATTTTATTTGTGTTTTTAGAAAACAAAACATAATATCTTACATAATTTTACTTGTACAATAAATTCATCTTGTTTCAAGAATGTTTAGATATTTATACTAAAAAACAAGACAAAAATACTAAGTAAGAAATTCATTTTTGCAGTGCGGGGAGTGACATTTAGGTGGTGTTTTTCCATTCATTTGTTAAAGGTTCTAAGCCCTGATCAACCAAAGCAGCTAGAGAGAATCACACTCACAACTTTGATTCGAGCACAAAACTATTTGAAAATCGATACATAAAAGACAAAGATACAATGACTGTTAACTTAATGGGCTACTTAGGGAATAAACTACTATCCCATGAAGCATTGCAAATGACATAATTGAATTAAAAACAATAGAGAAATATAAAACTACTCATTTAAAGTCATTGATTGCATCTATAGAAGCAACATAATTTATGTTTTGTAATAAGTTTACTGCAAAATATGCATATTGCAACATATGCCATAGAAACAATTATTGTACGTTTTATATATCTATGGAAATCATCATTTTTAGTTTCGCTAATATAATTGTGTATATATATATATATATATGCATATTTATAATATAACATGCTACAGAAACAATATTTTTAAGTTTTAAATTATAGAACCTATATATTTAAGTTTTGCCATAAGTTTATTGCAATATTGCAATATATTGATATATTGCATATTTAATATATAACTCTGTTATAGCACACTATATTTATAGGTTTTGCAGTAAGTTTGATTGTCATATATATATATATATATATATATATGGAGTAAATGAATGTGATTTGACTGTAATCTCACCTGTGTGTTCGGCGGCCGCCGTGGCTTCGGATCTCATCGCGGCTCCCACAAACACTCCGTGAGCCCAGCTGAGGGCCTCGTAGACCAGAGGGACCCCCTGCGGACGCCGACCCCCGAAGATCACCGCCTCGATGGGGACGCCGTCGGGAGACTCCCACTGCGGGTCGATGATGGGGCACTGAGCGGCCGGCGTGCAGAAGCGTGAGTTAGGATGAGCGCAGGGTTCTCCTGGAGGACAACGGTTGACAGTCACCTTTATTTATATAACGCTTTATACAATAAAGATTGCGTCAAAGCAGCTTTACAGTCTTAAATAGGAAAAATAGTGTGCAGTAATGCAAAAGTACAACAGTAAGCACTCAGTTCATCATTGATTCAGTGCTTTTTTCCTCCAGCCTCGTTTCACATGTCTGTGGCAGTCCACGATTATCGCTATGTAATATAGGTAAATGAAAAAAAGACAATAATTTGTACATCATGCTTCTTGATTGAAGTAATTTTTTAGATATTTTGGCTGAAAACAAGTAAGTAAGAAACACATTTTTTGCAGTGTGACAGTTAAAGGGTTAGCCTGATTCTAGGCTGCAGCAAAGTCAGATTGTACAGAGGACTCTGATGAGACGAGACCTACCGTCCTCCCGTGTCCCATGGGCTGGTTTCTTCTCTTTCCCGGAGGTCAGGTCACAAACCCCGGCAGATCCTCATCCATGCCCCTCCCAGTACAACGCCGTCCGTCGCTGTCTCCTGCCACGTTGGTGAAGATGGTGTTCTGGTGGATGGTGGCCATTGCGTTCGGGTTGGTTTTGGTGGAGGTTCCTGGCGCCACACCGAAGAAAGCCGATTCTCCTAGGTTGAGGTCCTGAATACATTGCCTTCACACACAAGAGCAGGCGAACATCAAATGAATTAGCAATAACAGCTCAACCCTTACAGGTTGCCTTTAAACTGCTTACAGTCACACATGTTTCTGACAGCTCACAGGCAGAAGCACACACCAGATCTACAAACCCATACCTATTCTAAGCCTTTACATTTTTGCATTTTGTGTGTGCAATTCTTGGTTTTGTGTGTAAAGTTTTGAAAAAAAAAAAGTGGCAATGTTTTGAAAATGTGTGTAAGCAGTTGACAAAACTGTAATGATCACCCATCACAGTTCTAACTCATGTGGTGTGATGTGTCTGAGCATCATTGATCTGTACCGTCTTTGTCAAACTTCATCCAGGCGATATCGTCTCCGACACACTCCACCTTCCAGCCCGGCAGTGACGGCTTCATCATGGCCAGGTTGGTCTTTCCACAGGCGCTCGGGAACGCCGCTGCGAAGTACTTCTTCTGTCCCGCCGGGTTAGTGATGCCCAGGATCTGCAGAAACACACATTGATGTTCAGTGTGTCAGAGTTCAGAGTCAGTCAATAAATCAGTTCATTATTCTCATGCTCTTTAGTTTTAAGTGATTGTGCATCTGCAGATATTCACCTCCTAATTTTTTTTGCATTGCATTTACATTACATTTATGCATCTAGCAGATGCTTTTATCTGAAGTGCATAATATCTGTATATATATACATTTTTGTTTATTTTTTGAAAGAACTGCTTTTGCAAGAAATTCATATTATTTTGCTTGGCATGATCCTATCCACCTTATTTTTAATGTAATAGCAGGTGCAGGCATTTTTAACTTGCTGTTTTTTAGCTGTATAAAAAATCCGGTTATGGCTCTTTATATCACAAACTGGTATTTTATTTCTTATTTCAATTATATTAATTCTTGTAAGGTTATTTACATGTATTCAAAATGTTGAGTATATAAATATCTTTATAAATAGAAGATAATAATAATAATATAATATTTCATTACTTACATAATATATATAATATAGGATATATAAAAAAAAATTATGTATTAAATCATAAACAGTAAAAAAAATTACCATTTACTGCACTGTTCTCTAGTATTTACTGAAAGCAGCTAATTAATTAAATTCTTGCACTAAACCGAAAATGTGACCCGTGGAGCCCAAAACCAGTCAAAGGCTATCCATTTTCGAAATTGAGATTGATGGCCAAGGCATCTCTTTACAGCTGACTAAATAAGCTTTCCATTGATGTATGTGTTTGTTAGGATAGGACAATATTTGAAAATCTGGAATCTGATGGTGCAAAAAAAATCTAAATATTTAGAAAATCATCTTTAAAGTTGTTCAAAAAAGTTCTTAGCAATGCATATTACTAAACAAAAAATTAAGTTTTAATATATTCACAGTAGGAAATTTACAAAATATCTTCACTGAACATGATCTTTACTTAATATCCTAATGATGTTTGCATAAAAGAGAAATGTATACTTGTGACCCATACAATGTATTGTTGGATATATTTCTACAAATATACCGCCCAGCGACTCAACACTGCTTTGTGCTGCATAGGACATGTCATGTTTCTTCTGGGTTTTCCTTTCTCACTGGTCACTGAATTTCAGACTAGTTCTGCTGTGAGTGACTTGAGCTGTGTTACGGCTCCTCTGGATGTGATCAGTGCTGGTCTGGACTGAGTTTGTTTCTGACTGACCAGCATGTGTTCGGCCAGCCAGCCCTCCTCTTTAGCGATGCGGGACGCGATGCGGAGAGCGAAGCACTTCTTCCCCAGCAGCGAGTTTCCTCCGTATCCGCTGCCGAACGACACGATGGTCCTCTGGTCAGGGATGTGAGCGATGAGCGTGAGGTCCGGGTTACACGGCCAGTTATTCACCAGCGGCTCTAAACACAGAACATGACCGTCAGTTTCTACTCTAATGACTGATGACGAGACCTCTAACTCTAGCACTCTCTATTCTAAATCTATTCTTATCTATGTGCTTTCTTTTTATTTATAAAGACAAAACACCGTTGTCCCTCTATCCCTTGCACGCTCTACTTGTTTTCTAACTGCTTGATTTTTGCTTTAAAACAAACTCTAACACTAGCTTTCCCTCTAGTCTTTTGTCTATTCTACGTACTTGTTTATATATTTACATATTATTTGTGTGAGGTGTGTGTGTATTGTGTGTATATTATATATAGTAATAGACCCCTTGCTAGATGAACTGGCGTTATATGCACCGAGACTTGTCACAGCACTTCCATATGACTGCTCTTTTGTTAGTTTTGTTGCTTCTGTTGTACTCATGCTTTGGATAAAAGTGTCTGCTACATGACTAAATGTAAATGTAATTGAAGCAGGTGAATGAAGAGCTCGTACTCTTGAGTGGCAGCGGACAGCCGACTGAATGCAGACAGCGCACGAACTCTCCGCTGCCCAGAGCGCTCAGCACAGCTTCACCCACACGCGTCATGATCCTCATGCTGGCCACTACATACGGAGAGTCGGTCAGCTCTACGCCGATCTTAGAGAGCGCAGAGCCCACAGGACCCATGCTGAACGGGATCACGTACATCACACGCTCCTGCACACACACCGACACACACACACAGGTTTTAACCATCATTAGGATTTGCATTTCTCAATACAGTTTCGCTATTTTTTTTTTAAATTTAATAGGTTTCATGCATCATCTGAACGCTATGAATACATGATCTTTACTTAATGATTTTTGGCATAAAATAAAAATCTATAATTTTAACCCATACAGTGTATTGGTGGCTATTGCTACAAATATCCCCCAGACACTTAACACTGCTTTTGTGCTTCAGAGTCACGACTTCTGAATGTAAAAAAAAAAATATCCAATACTATCAAAGAAACTTTCAGTTTTGTTGGGTTAAATCTGCTGCTAGAATGACTTGATTTGAGGCATTAATGAAGTGTTTTGGTAGTTCTAGTGCATTTCGAATGTGACGTGAACTGCTGTGCCAAGGTTAGGAGAACTGTGTAACTGTGCAAACTGTGACATGAGGTTACGGGACAGCATCGTCTGCTGCTTCTCTACCTCTCATGCATCCCGGGAAGCGCAGATTCATGGCTTTGTCCCATTCCTCCGGAGACATCCAGCGTCCGAGCTGACTGACGCCGCCGTCTCGTGGAGAGGGAACTGTGTCTCGCCGCTCCGGCGTCACGATCACCGTCTTACTCTCCACACGAGCCACGTCCCGCGGATCTGTGCGCGCCAGCCAGCTGAGAAACAGACCAGAGATCTGACCTTCACACACACACTCTTCAGTCTTTACTCAGCCTGAATATCGCACATTTGACAAATCTGTAAAAAGGGATATTTAAATCTATTTTTACTGATGCATGAGCTCCAGTGAAATAGGGCCGTGCCCAGGTGCCCTAGTGAAGTATTATCAATTACAGCAGTTAAGCCCCGTGAATTTACAGTGAAGTTTATAACAGCTAAGGGGCAGAAGCAGAGTCTAAAACCCTCTTAGCTGTTATAAATTCACTGTTAACCACGGCTTCTTGGGGCTTATTGCTTATAAAACGCGGTTATGCCATATACGTAGTAAGGTTTCACCAAATAAAACGGAGCAAATAAAGTGTAATGATATTAATAAAAACAGTATTCTTCCACCAAACAATGTAGCTCCTCAGAAACAGTTGTGGTTGCTACAAAGTGGTTGCCGAGCAACACACAAACGTGAACAAAGGTGTGTGTTACTTTGTAGCATCATTTACAACAGCTTCGACCGCGGCTCAGCCAATCAGAGTCAAGCACCGGAACTCTCCGCTTTATAATCATCACTATCTGACACTGGAGATTACTGTATAATAGAGAGGGACATTGTTCCTGATAATGTCGTGTGTGTGTTTCTATCAGCACATTTTCAAATGAACCACTTTTTTGAACTAACAGATCAAACAGAGCTGCAAAAAAGATTCAGTTTGATTCGTTCGGACAGTTCACTCGTGCACTGAATCACTTGCAACAGTTTCCCGAAGTGTAACAGTGCTGGATGAGGTGATCCGTCTTCTACTGTTTGTCAATGCTGAAGCAGATCCATTATTTATACAGTAGCCTATCCATAACTAAATCAGAATATGATGTGGCCTGGTGCCAAAGAAACACTTTAAACCAGATCATTTTAATGTCATTTGTAGCAGAAGATTTCATTTTGGTGCCACGAAGCTGCTTCATCAGGAAAGCTTGTTTCTATAAAAAAAGACTTTCTTTGACTTTTTTCCTGACAATTCTGAGTTTATATCCTACAGTTCTCACTCATAATTCTGAGTTAACATCATGCAATAGTTTTTTCCTCCTCCTTAGAAGTGTGTTTGCATGCAATTCTGTCTTTTTCTCTCAGAATTGTGAGATAAACAGCTATTGTTTTATGCAGCGGTGGAAACGGGCTTCTACAGGATCACCCAGAGCTGACGCCAGTAGTAATTAAACTTTACTCTCATATTCATGCAGCAGTGATTTCTGCATTTGTTGTGTCGTGTAAATCAGAACACTGTTCAACAAACGCTGTACAAACAACACATTGTAACGGGATAGTTTCTAAGAGTGCTGGATGAGGTGATTTTTTCCTACAACCCTACATGCAAATGTCTTCTATTGTTTGTCAATGACGAAGCAGCTCTATTACTTATGAATAACTCTATACTGCCAGTTAATGTCCATAACTACTGTATATCAAAATATGATGTGGCCCAGTACCAAATACTCAAATTCAAATCAGATCATTTTTGATGTAATTTGTAGCAGAAGATTTCATTTTGGCACCACGAAGCTGCTTCATCCTAAAAAAAGTTTTGAATTGTACAATTCTGCCTCTTTTTCAATTCTGACAATTTTGAGATTACATGTTAAATTCATGTATTTATTCCTCATAATACTTTGCTATCATCATGCAATAGTTTTTTCCCCTTAGAAGTGTGAGTTTACATCTTATAACTCTGACTTTTTCTCTCAGTCAGAATTGTGAGATAAAAAGCATGTTTTTTATCCTGTGGTGGAGTTGAGCGACAGAGTAATTAAACGTTACTCGTGTGAATCAGACGCTCGTACCAGTTGTTGTATTTGCTGAGTCTCTTGATGACCCCCTGCTCCTCCAGGAGACGCAGAATGGAGCGGTTCTCCTCCTCGGAGCCGTCGCAGATGTGCAGAGCGTCCGGCTGACACAGCTTCACACTGCTCTCGATGAAGTCTCGCAGGGACGCGCTCAGAGACGCCAGATCTCCCTGCAGCACACGAGCGCTGGGCTGGTTCTGAGACGGCAGCTGAGGAGGCATGATGCTGAGAGAGCCTTCACCGCGGTAAACACACACAGAGGAGCCTACAGCAGCAGCACAAACACAGATCAGCTTTGTTATGTGCTTCACTGATAAAAAAACATTGTAGTGATACTTTGATGTTGAACGGTCACTCTATTCATACATGCTATAATTATAATTATATGTGACCCTGGAGCACAAAACCAGTCATGAGGGTCAATTTTGTGAAATTGAGATGTATGCATCAGCTGAAAGCTGAATAAATGAGCTTTCCATTGATGTATGGTTTGTTAGGATAGCACAATATTTGGCCAAGATACAACTATTTGAAAATCTGAGGGTGCAAAAAAATCTAAATATTGAGAAAATCATCAGAATGAAGTTCTTAGCAATGCTTTTTTTTAATGTTTTGATATATTTACGGTAGGGAATTTACTAAATATATTCATGGAACATTATCTTTATTTAATGTCCTAATGATTTTTGACATAAAAGAAGAATGTATAATTGTGACCCATACAATGGATTGTTGGCTATTGCTACAAATATCCCCCAGCGACTTAACACTGCTTCTGTGCTGCAGGGACACATATAATGAATTATAATTCAGTACAGCAATAATATTCATAACTATAATATTGATAAGAGCACAGAATACAACACAAGTTTTACCTTTAGTGTAGTAGAAGTGCTTTGATTCAGCAGCTCTTCATCAGTCAGTGAGGATGAGGAGGGTCATCAGTGTTCTGCTCATTGTGTGGACACTTAGTCTTATATATACAAGACAGAGCTCAGGAGGAGGGAACACACACACACACACACACACACACACACACACACACACACAGAGTGAATGATTACTCCGCCGAACACGCATCATAACTCCAGTTAATCATTGAATCATTCACTTTGTGGAAATACTCGATCGGACCCGACCCTAACCTGACCTTTGGTGTGACGCAACAGCTGAACTTGCAGCATCCCTCGGTGACGTCACGCCCCGCTGCGGCTCGGGCGCTGATTGGTCGCTGAGCTGGAGGCTCGTCATTTTGTAACATTGAACATGATCGCGCGATTAATCATTCAAACATGCGCCTCGACAGCATGTTAAAGTTGTTTAGTACAGTTACAGTGTGTTCTGCTCTAGACTCTTCAAATAGGAAACGCTCAAATACAAGAAATATCAATTAATCTATTTCAGATTATCAACAACAAAAAAGAGGCAAGTGGAGGTTTAGTTGACACATTTCTATCTAAATAATCTAAATATTATCAGTAGAAATAAATTAACAATACAGCTAACAAAAATATGCTCTGAGACCGTTTTGCTAATATTCCATTTAAGTTATGAAAATGTTATTTCTGGCTTCCAGTTTTTAAAAAAAAACATGTTTCTTGGTTATACGAACATTAAGGGAACGTTCCGTTTTATCATTTTGCAAACATTATGCGAATGTTACTTTAGAATTTTTGGAACAAGTTTAGATGTTAGAATCTAACATTTAAAAAATGTTACAACTTGTTCCATAAAATGAGATGTTAGATGAACATCAAACTTAAACGTTCCATAAACTATAGATAAGAAATGCTCTCGTGCTAATGGTTTTTAAAGCATTATTGTGAACCAGAACACATTCAATTGTTCATAACTTCAGGGGAAGTTCTGAGACGCGTGAAGAAGTTTGACTATGTTTGATGCATAACTGGAATTGTATTTGTTATTTATTGTTTTTCTGCACATCAGCTTCCATTAAAAACAAGAATATATGTGTTTGTTTGTCCAAGTGATTCTATATATTTGGCACTTTCTTCACTAAGAATCTGAAACATGTGAAGGGATGTGCTGTGAGCTGTCAGAAGATGAAAACAAACAAAGTAACACACGTAGAACAAGACCAGAAGAGTACGACGTGACAATCTTATCTGAAGACTTGTGCTTGTTTTGGTTAAAGAGCCTCTAAAGCTCAGCCTGGAGCCACAAACACTACAGACGGCCTTTCTCAACAGCACCGGATGAGCTGTGATAAATACAGTCAATGAACAGCTGTGTGTACGGCTAGATAACACTGTAACAGTGCTGACTGATGACCTTCTGACCTCTGCAGATGTTTGTGCAATGCTCTTTTTACAGGACGCATGAAAACATGTACAATTCACAGAAAATAATCCCATGTTTCCAGCTCAGAGCCTCAAGGCACGTTTGTTTCTACAGCATTTGATATGATACAGATCATTGTCAAGCAGCTCCACAGCGATGGACGGGGAAATAACCGTGTTAATGCATCAGTTTCAGCTGTGAAGCAGCTCTTCAGGGTCTTTATTTCGATTATTGTCAACCGTGTGAATTATGGGAAACTGCTGAAGGCTGCTTTTGACAGCAAATGGGCAAAAATGAACTAAATGGGCATGCTTTGACAATACCATGGTACTCTGATGATATCACCATGCAACTTTATGTCATTTATAATAGTATTTTGGGATGGTAGGCTACTCCAGAGTTCTTCTGAGAGTACTATGGAACAAGGTTAGTAGCATGCTTGATGCCAGGCTAGTTTTGAGTAACTTCTAGCTTAATTAAACCACATCCCAGACTTGCATGTGAATTCAAACTGTTGGTTTAAAGCAGCTACACTGGTTTTGTTGTCGTCGAGCGCCACCTGCTGTCTAAAGCGAACACTGACAGTGTCTGCTTAATAATTACAAACAGCATGTTAAACAGTAAACACAAACACTTATTTAGAATTTTATTTTAAGCAAAGCGTGTAGCAGTTGTTGCACGACGCGCTAAATATCTTTTAAAAAGTGCAGAACGTTGGTTTTTAAGTGTATCATTTTATTTAAAATATTTAATTATTTGTAGCAAATATGTTCAAATCGATCTATTATATTAAATCGATCAAGTTGTGATAAAGGCATTTATAATGTTACAAAAAGATGTATAATTCTAATGAACGTTGCTCTTTCAGACTTTCTAGTCAGCTGTGAAACCTGAAAAAATATTAAGCAGCTGTTTTCAACATTGTTAATAATAATAATAATAAATGTTTTTAAGCAGCTAATAAGAACATTAGAATGATTTCTGCGGATCATGTGACTAGAGTAATGATGCTGAAAATTCAGGAATAAATTATATTTTAAAATGTATTCAAATAGAAAAGTTATTTCAAAATTGTAGTTGTTGCTGTACTTTAACTCAGATGGCCCGTACGGTGCAGCACAGAATCATTCCGGCGCGACACTCGCGCGATCTTCCGTTCCGCCTGACATTCGTTCCGCGGATCCACGAGACAGACGCGAACCGAGCCATGAGCGCCGATAACTCGCGTCCAGATGCTCTGCTGCCGTTACGAAACCTCTGTAACTCCGTGAAAAGCAGCAGGGATCGAGTGAGAGGTACGATGGGATCCTGTCATGTTATTTAACGACAGACTTGAGCTGTGTCTGTGTGATGCTAATGGCTAACAGCCAATGCTAACAATGTAAACAACGAAGAGTTTAACTCGCTGGCTGAAAATAATAGTGTTTACGTCCTCTCTGGTGCTAACAGCCGGTAGGTAGCAGGTTAGTGTTCTAGTCGTGATGTTTACTGTCATTTAACAGCCGTGATGAACGTGTAAAAGTGTGATATGGTAGTGCTTTCAAACGATTAATCGCGATGAGAACACACCTTAAGATGCTCTTAAATATTAAACAGACATAAATGGACTAATGTGAAGTATTTTATGGGTGTTCTGTGTCTTTCAGATGGAGAGTCGAATGAATGCAGCGGGGCGTTCAGCTTGTCAAACTTCTGGGAGATTATGAGTTCAGTGTTTATTATTATTTATGATGATCATATTTTATCTGAGTATCGTTTGACTTCATAATGACTCACTCCTGTTTTCCTCATTTCGCAGATGAAGCTGTTAAAGCAGCGTCTCAAGAAGCAACAAAACTCAGCGTGATGTTCTCGAAGCCGCCGCTGCCATCAGAGGAGGTGTGCCTGACCCCTTCAGACTGACCTTTGACCCTCAGACTGAGTTGACCCCTTCATCAGAAGACTGACCGTTGACCCCATCAAAGACTGACGTTGACCCCTTCATACGCACGTTGACCCCTTCAGACTGCGTGACCCCTCAGACTGACTTTGACCACCTCAGACTGACGTTGGACCCCTTCAACTGCTTTGACCCCAATCAGACATGACTGTTTCCCCTTCAACTGACTGTTTGACCCCTTCAGACGACTGTTGACCCCATCAACTGACGTTGACCCCCCGCAACTGACTGTTTACCCCATCAGACTGACTTTACGCCCTTCAGACTGACGTTGACTCCCTCAACTGACGTTGAACCACATTCGACTGACGTTGACCCCCCCATCAGACTGACGTTGTCCCCTTCAGACTGACGTTGACCCCTTCA
Organism: Sinocyclocheilus anophthalmus; assembly: GCA_018155175.1. Taxonomy (NCBI): domain Eukaryota; kingdom Metazoa; phylum Chordata; class Actinopteri; order Cypriniformes; family Cyprinidae; genus Sinocyclocheilus; species Sinocyclocheilus anophthalmus. Next base: position 12,436 of record JADLZN010010175.1, on the reverse strand, counting down.
GACTGACGTTGACCCCATCAGACTGACGTTGACCCCATCAGACTGACGTTGACCCCTTCAGACTGACGTTGACCCCATCAGACTGACTGTTGACCCCTTCAGACTGACGTTGACCCCTTCAGACTGACGTTGACCCCTTCAGACTGACCGTTGACCCCTTTAGACTGACCGTTGACCCCTTTAGACTGACCGTTGACCCCTTTAGACTGACGTTGACCCCATCAGACTGACTGTTGTCCCCTTCAGACTGACTGTTGACCCCTTCAGACTGACGTTGACCCCATCAGACTGACGTTGACCCCATCAGACTGACGTTGACCCCATCAGACTGACCGTTGACCCCTTCAGACTGACCGTTGACCCCTTCAGACTGACGTTGACCCCATCAGACTGACGTTGACCCCATCAGACTGACGTTGTCCCCTTCAGACTGACCGTTGACCCCTTTAGACTGACCGTTGACCCCTTTAGACTGACCGTTGACCCCTTTAGACTGACCGTTGACCCCTTCAGACTGACGTTGACCCCATCAGACTGACCGTTGACCCCATCAGACTGACATTGACCCCTTCAGACTGACCGTTGACCCCATCAGACTGACATTGACCCCTTCAGACTGACCGTTGACCCCATCAGACTGACATTGACCCCTTCAGACTGACCGTTGACCCCATCAGACTGACATTGACCCCTTCAGACTGACCGTTGACCCCATCAGACTGACCGTTGACCCCATCAGACTGACGTTGACCTTGCGACAACAAGCAATACCCACCCCTCTGACATTGACCCCTTCAGACTGACCGTTGACCCCTTTAGACTGACCGTTGACCCCTTTAGACTGACCGTTGACCCCTTTAGACTGACCGTTGACCCCTTTAGACTGACCGTTGACCCCTTTAGACTGACCGTTGACCCCTTTAGACTGACCGTTGACCCCTTTAGACTGACCGTTGACCCCTTCAGACTGACCGTTGACCCCTTCAGACTGACGTTGACCCCATCAGACTGACGTTGACCCCTTCAGACTGACCGTTGACCCCATCAGACTGACATTGACCCCTTCAGACTGACCGTTGACCCCTTCAGAATATGAATATAACAACCTGTCGTGCTTTTGTGTGTTTTCTGCGTCTGAGACGGTGTTGTTCTGGTTCTCCTCACTCCAGGGTTGTGTGAAAATAGCAGAATCTGTTCAGAAGAGCGTGTTGACGTTGACTACGGTTTATTTTTGGTTACCAAAGAGCCAAGGTAACTATGACACTAATGCTAAAGCAGTGTGACCATCTCTAGAAGCTAAAGTTACCTTACCTACACCACCAGTCAAACGTTTTTGGACGGTAAGATTTTTAATGTTTTTAAAGAAGTCTCTTCTGCAGCCTGCATTTATTTGATTCAAAGTACAGCAAAAGCAGTACACACTGAAGACTGGAGTAATGATGCTGCAAATACAGCTGCGCATCACAGAAATACATTACACTTTAAAATATATTAAAACAGAAAAGGGTTATTTTTAATTGTAATAATATTTCAGAATTGTACTGCTCTTGCTGTACTTTGGATCAAATAAATGCAGGCTTGGTGAGCAGAAGAGCCTTCATTAAAAACATTACAAATCCTACCGTCCAAAAACTTTTAACTGGTAGAGTAAAATACAAAACAACCACATGAAATGATAAGTATTTTCATAATACATCATATTTTGGATCCATGAGCGGTTACAGTTGTTTATGATCATCTTCTTGATTAATCTGTCATCTCAACTTTCACATGAAACGGCTCCTTCTCGTCTTTATTTGCTCATTTGTCTGTTACACAAGACGTCTCGTGACCCTGTAACGAACTGTTGTTGAGAAACTCAGAAAGTAACAAACTGACAAGCAGCGCTGCCAGCTAATGTTCAGCAGAAGTTGCTAAAGGAAGGTCGATTTGTTGCTAAAAGACGTTGTTCAACAGTGATGCTTTAAGCAGAGTATTAGTAGTTAGTTAGTATGCTACACTCAAGTCTGTGAACATAGGGCACAATCTACTTTAGTAATATGAAAGAATTTTACGTTTTGGAAAATGTTACCTGCATTTTAAATTACGCATTGTGTTTTCAGGTCACTAAAATTACTAGTATCTTTTCCATTTTACTTGCAGTGTACTAACTGATCAACAATCGCAGGTACAAGCTACTAACAAAGTGCATCATAAATGAACAATTATTACATTATTATTATTACTATTATTAAATGTAACAACTGGGTTCACGTGATGTGTTTACTGCGAGGCATCTTTTTGTGTGATTTGGATGGAAATGTGTCTTTATTGTCTGAGTCACTTATCTAAAGTTGCTAAAAGTTGCCAAATACATTTTTAAAATTGCTACATTTGTTGCTAGGTGCTTTTGGAACGATGCTAGGGTAGTCTGAGAAGTTGCTACATTTAGTGGCAACACTGCTGACAGCTGACCCAGTGACGCGAGTGTTGTTTTCTGCAGGAGTTACGCTGAGGAAGGTGCTCCGAGACGCCACGGCGCAGGTGCTGGATGGACTCGCTCAGCTGCTCGAGGCTCTGCTCTGCTCTCCTGGAGAAAGGTTGTATTATATTCACATCATGTCATGTTCTCATGAGTTTCTATGCACTGTGTACGGGAGATTCCAGTGAGTCTGAATGATTAGTTTGATGTGTTCTCCTCAGTCTCTCGCAGGAGCAGCTGATGTCCACCGGAGGCGTCTGGGCCGCGTGTGACCAGTTTAACCAGCTGCCGAAAGGTTTGACGGCGACTAACTAGTACTAGAGTAATTCACCTCTGGAATAATGCAGAACCGAACGACAAGACACATTTGTGACTTTTGATATTTGGCAGTGACCCTGGAGCACAAAAGCAGTCATAAGGGTCAATTTTGTGAAATTGAGATTCATGCATCATCTGAAAGCTGAATAATAATCTTTCCATTGATGTATGGTTTGTTAGGATCGGACAATATTTGGCTGAGATGCAACTATTTGAAAATCTGGAATCCGAGGGTGCAAAAAAATCTAAATATTGAGAAAATCATCTTTAAAGTTGTCCAAATTAAGTCCTTAGCAATGCATATTACTAATCAAACATTAAGTTTTGATATATTTACAGTAGGAGATTTATTAAATATCTTCATGGAACATGATCTTTACTTAATATCCTAATGATTTTTGTCATAAAAGAGAAATGTATAATTGTGACCCATACAATGTATTGTTGGCTATTGCTACAAATATCCCCCAGCGACTTAACACTGCTTTTGTGCTGCAGGGTCACATATTCAGTTTATCTGCACAAGCACATGAATTCATGTAAGTGTTCAGTGTTTAAGGTGAGTTCTCCTGATGTGTCGTTCCTCACAGATAACCGCAGTGCTGTGTTGAGCGTCTTGACGTCATGTGTTGGTTTGGTGAAAGATGCCTCGGAGGAGATGGAGCAGGTCAGAGATCATCTAGAACAGGCTTATGGCTAAATGAAGATTGTTTTTTAATATAGCTGTTGCTCATGTGTGTCAGTAGCTATGTTTCCATCCAAACATGTTTGTTTGTTTCATTTAAAGCTAATTTGCATCTGCAGTCCCTGGGCAGGATGTTGTTACAAAATTACAATATTAAGTCACACACAATACAGTACACACAACACATAAAATATACAATATCACATCATACTCCATTAAATTAAAAATCAAGACAATGATCATATACAGTGGGGCAAAAAAGTATTTAGTCAGCCACCAATTGTGCAAGTTCTCCCACTTAAAAAGATGAGAGAGGCCTGTAATTTTCATCATAGGTATACCTCAACTATGAGAGACAAAATGAGGAAAAAAATTCAGAAAATCACATTGTAGGAATTTTAAAGAATTAATTGGTAAATTCCTCGGTTAAAAAACAAAGTATTTGGTCACCTACAAACAAGCAAGCTTTCTGGCTCTCACAGACCTGTAACAAACTTATTTAAGAGGCTCCTCTGTCCTCCACTCGTTACCTGTATTAATGGCATCTGTTTGAACTTGTTGTCAGTATAAAAGACACCTGTCCACACCTCAAACAGTCACACTCCAAACTCCACCATGTCCAAGACCAAAGAGTCTGTCAAAGGCACCAGAAACAAAATTGTAGACCTGCACCAGGCTGGGAAGACTGAATCTGCAATAGGTAAGCAGCTTGGTGTGAAGAAATCAACTGTGGGAGCAATTATTAGAAAATGGAAGACATACAAGACCACTGATAATCTACCTCGATCTGGGGCTCCACGCAAGGTCTCACCCCGTTGGGTCAAAATGATCACAAGAACTGTGTGCAAAAATCCCAGAACCACACGGGGGTACCTAGTGAATGACCTGCAGAGAGCTGGGACCAAGTAACAAAGGCTACCATCAGTAACACACTGCGCCGCCAGGGACTCAAATCCTGCAGTGCCAGACGTGTCCCCCTGCTTAAGCCAGTACATGTCCAGGCTTGTCTGAAGTTTGCTAGAGAGCATTTTGGATGATCCAGAAGAGGATTGGGATAATGTCATATGGTCAGATGAAACCAAAATAGAACGTTTGGGGGGGGGGGGGGGGGGTACAAACTCAACTTGTCGTGTTTGGAGGAGAAAGAATGCTGAGGTTCATCCAAAGAACACCATACCTACTGTGAAGCATTGGGGTGGAAACATCATGCTTTGGGGTTGTTTTTCTGCAAAGAGACCAGGACGACTGATCCGTGTAAACGTAAGAATGAATGGGGCCATGTATCGTGTGATTTTGAGTGAAAACCTCCTTCCATAAGCAAGGGCATTGAAGATGAAACGTGGCTGGTCTTTCAGCATGACAATGATCCCAGACACACCGCCCGGGCAACGAAGGAGTGGTTTCGTAAGAAGCATTTCAAGGTCCTTGAGTGGCCTAGCCAGTCTCCAGATCTTAACCCCATAGAAAATATT
>JADLZN010010175.1:0-2500 GCA_018155175.1 Sinocyclocheilus anophthalmus | reverse complement strand
GTGTGCGAGGGTGTGTGGTGATGTGGGGTGGGGAGTGTGTGTGAGTGTGTGTGTGGTGTGTGTGTGAGAGAGTGTGCTGTGTGTGTGAGAGAGAGAGAGTGTGAGTGTGAGAGAGTGTGAGTGAGAGAGAGGTTTGTGTGTGAGTGGTCGTGTGTGGTGTTGTGTGTGAGAGAGTGTGGAGGTGAGAGAGTGTGGGAGGGTGTGAGGTGGCGGTGAGGGTGTGTGGTGTGTGTGTTCGTGAGTGGCATGCAGTGCGTGGGTGTGTTTGAGGTCGTGTGTGTGTGTGTGTGTGTGAGAAGTGTGTGAGTCGTGAGTGCCCCCCACTCAGCTAAGCAAGTAACGCGCGCCATCCACTCCAACACACAATATATATTTTGTTAGCTAGATTCACAAATACTTTGTAACACCCCAGAACGCCAGAACAAGACCCTGGTTTCATAGTAACCCGATACATTTACAACCTTGTTGAATGCGAGCCGGCTCTCATTCTGCTTTCTCCAGAAACAGGGGGTACAAATGCACAGGAGAAATGGAATGTTCTACTAATTAATTCATAGGAAAACCTTTTCTTGAATGAACCACATTTTCTCGGAGTGTGTGTATTTATTGCCGTTTTGTATTAATCTGTTGTATTATAGACTATTTTTAATCATGCTTACGATAAACCACTCATTCAAATAACCTTACATATACCGTGTTTAGTAAATATGAATTCGCCTTCTGATGATCTAAACAAGAATGAATATTATTTGTTGGTACGTAGGCAATATACTAGTGCCCTGAGAACCTTTAGTATTTGCAATCAAAGTTCCAGATACTAAAGTACAATGTTTCCACACAAAGAGCCATAAACCCCACAGGATCTCAAAACGCCCACTTGAGATACCGGCCTTTCTCATTGGACAAGCACATCTTGAAAGGCGGAGATCTTCTCCGACCTTAAAGGCCACAATTCATGTGACCCGCCCAGTCGGTGGTTCGGTCAGAAGCAAAGATGAAGATGTGAAAAAAAAACGCTTCAGGATACCAAAGCATGGTGCCAGAGCCTTTTCTTCGGCCTAGTCCTTTCCATTCATCAAGTGACAATGACTCAAACTGGTTCTTCTCATCGAACCGAATTCAGCAAAGATCAACGGGAAACTTTAAGATTTGCATCAGGAATCTCTTTCAGACCGCCGAGACTCGCTAAGTATCAAACTTAGTCTTATTAATTGATACATTAAGTATCAGTTACACCTTTTTACAAAGGTGTGTTTGAACTCTGAATCTGACGTTTTCCCTCAGGTTTTTGATCTGTTGAATATACATGCAAAATGTTCCATAAAATCCATTCTTTATGCCTCTTCCTATGCTGAGTTAAACTTTAACCCTTTCCTATACAACTGTATGTGTGTGTGTGTGTGTACGTGTATGTTAGACCGGCTTAATGTGTTTATGTAGTATGTTAGACTAGTTGAAGTGTTTATGAGTTAATAAAACCTTACTGGTATCACACTTGACGTGTTCATTGTTTACTCATAACCGGAGTCAATAATCATGCAGATTTACGTTACAAACTTATAGAATTGTACAGTAAGAAGGTTATTTCCTTTAACCAGGAAATTAACGTTCTTAGAATTGACAAGACGGTTGACCCTGAGTGGTCAGCTAAATATCTACAGTGGATCTAAAATAGGAATAGTTAATTATAACTAGTTATGGTTAATTATTCATATTTCCCCATGAGCTGATTCGCTACAGATTTTGGTGGAGAAAATGCGGGCGTGATAAAACGAAAGTTATGGGTTTAAACACTGTCAACTTAAAAGTGTTTGCGTGATAGTCCAGGTTAAAATAGGTTGTGACTTGAGATGCCCTGTTGTGTCCCCGTTTGCTGGCTTGTTTAGATGCAGATAAAGTGGGGGTTTGATTTGGTACTGCTATTATAATTGTGAGAGTCTTTATGTATTTCATGCTTAATGGCATCGGTGTAAGGTTAATCTGATTTTAGCAAAGAAACCCTAATTTCAGTATTAAAGCATAAATCTGTCTTGACAAAGCGTAAGTCTGAATCTCAGCTCAGCGGCATGTCCAAACTGTACCATAATGTAATATGCTTTAGTGAAAAAATCACAAAATTGCAGTATTGTTTAAAATTGTTTCTTTGAAGAAGAAATCTCTGTACAGTTATATCAAGGTAGATGTGAGCGCTGTTCCCCTTTCTACAGCATAAAGGCCTTTTAGTTTATAATTAGATTGAAGCAATTCTTCTACACTTTGACTGTATATATATAAGCCGAGCAACCTGGTGGTCATTACTGTGTTTCACTCGCTGAGTGAAATTAAAGGTGTAATACTGTACTTTAGTACTCATATGTGAGGCAAACATAACTACATATATGTTTAAACCGGTTTTAACTTACAGTAAACCCATTCTGTAATTCTTTAAACAAGTGCAAGAAATTTATTGTTAAATTAGAGAAGCACTCACAAGTGCTTATTTAATGCAACAAGTCTTGAA
>JADLZN010010174.1:11414-144485 GCA_018155175.1 Sinocyclocheilus anophthalmus | reverse complement strand
CAGATGCGGCTCTCTCTGTGCAGCCAGTGCTGTGGATATCTGCCCGTCTCTATAGTCAGAGTATGACTGCTCAGTCTGTACCCCGTCATCTGTCTTCTTAATTTACAGTCTTGCACTGTACTCAGAGATTCTGCAGTGTGAATCTGCTTAGGGCCAAATTACATTCAAGTTTTTACTTTGTTTTCTGTTTTGTTCAGTCCATAGTTTTAGATATTTCTTTGTGCGTTTTATAATTTGTTGGGGTGTGTGGGGGGTGGTGTGGATGGGGGGGGGGGCGTCGCGGGGGGGGGGGGGGTGTTGGGCGCGGGGGGGGGGGGTGGGGGGGCGGAATTTAGTGGAGAATATTTCAGAGTCCTGATGCTTTATGTTGTTAGTCATGTTAGTCTGTTTGTGCAGCTTCAGGACCATCTGAATCAGGGGACTTTTTTCAGGGTTCACTTCATGGTTTTTAAGGGCTTTAAAATGGTAAGAGTTGGGGTCACTCATTTTTAGGTGTTTCCAAAATTTGATGGCTCTTTTCTCAGTGCGCATTAGTAGAGGGTATTGGCCTAATTCTGCCCTGCAGGCGTTGTTCGGTGTGCTCCTCTGTACTCTGATGAGACTCTTACAGAACTCAGCATGCAGGGCTTCAATCTGATTTTTATCCCATTTTTCGAATTGGTGATTTAGGAGAGGACCCCACACTTCACTGCCATATAATGCAATAGGTTCTATTACTGATTGGAATATTTTGAGCCAGATTCTAATTGGTATTTCAATTTGGATAGATTTTTTGATGGCATAAAAGGCCCTTCTTGCTTTCTCTTTCAGTTCATTCACAGCCAAATTTAGCTTGCCAGTTGCATTTATCTTCAGCCCGAGGTATGGGTCCCTAGTTCTGTTGATCTCATTCAGTACTTTTATTCACCCCCTCCGCTCCATGACTTGAGCTGTCGTAGTTTGGTCACACCAAGGGTGAAGTTATGTCTCTCTCCCTGAACTCTGGGTCTTTTCTGGAACGTTAGTACTTTAGTTTTGTTAGGATTAATAGTAAGGGCCCAGGTCTGATAGAACTTGTGCAGGATGTCTAGGTTCTGCTGTAGACCCTCTTCTGTTGGACAGCAGAACCGATCACTACGTGTAAGCAGTCAAGGCGTCTGTTATGTTGGGCGTAATCACAGAGGGGGGTAAGCATAGATGCTGCTGATTGTTTATGCGCGATGGAGTGTGGGGTTCGTGTCGCGAGTGTTTTGTTCATTTGTCTATTATGTGTTACCGCTCTTGTGTCGTTCCCATGTGTTCTGTAGTTAGTTCGTACTCCCCCGCGTCCTCTCGGGTATACCTCACACCCGTCTCCTGTCTGCGTAGGTGAAGACATAACTTGTGCGTGTAACATACTCCTCTTGCTGTGTGGCTCTGCCTAGATGGGCCGATGCACAGGAGGGGGGAAAGAGTCTTTGGAGGAGTGGGGAGGTGTGTGTGTCGTGTAGGTCCCGCATGCGCTAGCGGTATACTCCCTTAGAAAGGAGGTGCGAGAGTCACAGCACGCCATCTCACGTTCAAGTTTTGCGTGGGGGAGGCGTTGGGCCTAGATCTCTCGTGAAGCGACAAGCAACAAGCTCAGGGTTGGGCGGGTTTGGGGGGTGTGGTGTGTCGGACTGCACGGGGAGTAGCGTCAGGGGCTGTGTGTCGTGACACATGTGGGGCCGATCCGGGTGCTGATACGTGAGATGGGGTTAAAATCCAGCCGGACTCCGGTATTCGGGTCGGTATGATCAAGGTAGGTGTCGTCTTGTTGCTGCCGACACCCGGGACAGTCCCGTGGGGGGGGTGATGAGATTGGGGTGTTCCTCCAGCGTGTCCTGTCCTCCCCAATTACTGCGGACATCATAGAGCCGCGGGATGGGTTTCGGGGCGGATGTCCTAGCACTCTAAATTCACTCAGTGGGGGGAGGATGGAGGCCAGAGCGCATGCAGGAAGTCGGCTCTGCAGCTCATGGTCAACCGGTGAACGGGGGAGAGGCAGCCGGTGGTGTGGGCCTGTGACTCACTCGTGTTTGTGCTCATTGCGCCGAGCTGTACTGGTGTGTGTGTGGTGTGTGTGGGGGGGGGCCACACTACACGACGGTGCGGTACTGCAGGTTCGGCAACACAGCGCGGCAGGCTATACATGTGGCGAAGGGGTAATAAGGGACCCAAGAATGTGGCGCCTGCGTCAGTTGAAGTACAACCAGTGCACGAGAAATGAGGGACACGCCGGAGAGGGGGGGGTGGGTGCTGCGTCACGGGAAGCAACGCAGGGACTTCGAGAAAGGGGGCAAGAGGTGGACACAACCTATGCTTGTTCGGTGTGAGGGTGTGAAAAGAGGAAAGGTCCAAAGGGGAAGTGTGTCGATAGAGGATACAGGGGGGGGGGGGGGGGAGGGTAGGGCGGGGTGGGCGGAGGGGCGGGACACCACAGAGGTCTAGGGCGGCACAATGTGGATAGAACAAGAGACGTCATTGATGGGGGTCGGGGGGGGGTGGGGGGAGATAAAAAAAAAAAAAAGGGAGGGGAGAGAGCCGGCCCTTAATTTTTTCCTCATGGTTTTACAGCCTAAATCAAACCATTTTTCATTTTCTTGTGTGGTTTTATGGATTTTCCTAGAGGTTGTGAGGTTAGATAAATTGGCCAAATATTTCAATGTATAATTTATGTTCTCCACTGCCAGATTGACACCATCTCGATTGTGAGGATAAATTCTTCCTAGAAAATTGTCTATAAGTAGACATACTTTTGGATGGTCAGTTGCTGTCATATATTTTTCTGTGCTGTTTTGTGCCCATCTGTAATTCTTTCTAATGTTGTATAGCTTACTGGGCTGTGAATGTATGTTGGTATTTGTTGTCCTCTTTAGGTAAACAGTAATTTGACTGTTGTCTGATAAGGGTGTTAGTGGTTTGACTGTGAATGCTCTGAAAGAGAATGGATCTAAATCTGTGATCATGTAATCAACAGTTGAGCAACCATGAAATGAACTGTAGGTGTACCTTCCAAGAGAGTCACCTTTCACCCTGCCATTGACGAGGTACAGACCGAGGCTTCGACAGAGCTCCATCAGAAGCTTCCCGTTTCTATTCACTTTGTCATCAGAGTTATTTCTTGGCAAGTTTACAATGTTTTGTGGGAAGCTCTGCCCAAAAATATAGTTATTCCCATTATCTGTGGTGTAGTCGGGAAGAGATCCTGTCCTGGCATTTAGATCCCCACAGATCAACACACTTCCCTGGGCCTGGAAGTGGTTAATTTGACTGTGGAGAGATTCAAAGATGTCCTCATTATCGTATGGAGATTCAGAGGGAGGAATATGGAGAGCACATAAGAAAATATCTTTAGTGGTTTGGGTAAGGTGCTTGTTGATTTTGAGCCAGATATGTGATTCTTCTTTTTTAATTTTTTGGATGTATTTGTCAATTTCTTGTTTGTGCCAGATAATGATGCCCCCTGAATCTCTTCCACGTGTGATTTTTTCATGTTTTCTAGAGGATAAAAATATTTCACAGTATCCTGGGGGACAAAGAGTGACTTCATCAGTTTTGCGCCATGTTTCCTGTAATATTATTATGTCCATGTCTGATATGTTTTTTCTAAAATCTGAGGTTTGGGTTTTGTAACCAAAACTGGATGAATTAATACCTTGTATGTTCCACATTGTAATGATTAATGATCTCATTTTGTCAACAAATGTAAAAATTCAACAATCTTAATATTGCTCTAGAGTGATACAAACCGAAGTCCAACACAGCATCAAGGATCAAAGAGTACATGTGTAAACGTAGATCTACACTTTTTTTTTCCATATATACATATATTATTGTGTGTATGTCTTTTACTCACTACTACTGTTCCAGCCATGTGTATATAAGTCTGAGCAGGTCCTTGATCTCTACCAGGTTGGTGTGGTTAGGCCCTTTTAGGGCTGCGGCATAACGCCTCTGCTCCTGCTGCTCGGGCCGGTGTGGGTGTGGACCAGGCTGCTGCTCTGCTGAGATGCTGTTGTTCCTCGCTGGAGCTGCTTTGGGTCTTTTGGGTCACGTCTTTAAGAGTTTTGGCAAACACACGAACACTGTCTTTATAGAGGTGGACGTCGTCGTAGAGGTGGCTGAGGTCCAGTGTAGGATGATGTGCCAGGTGAACATTTGGCATTCCTGCACATCTACGTGTGATGTCTGCATTTACTCTTTGTATGGTGCGAGGATGGAAGTCTGATCTGGGCAGGATGGTGGAGATGACTACTTTTGAAGTCGGGAAGGTTCGTGTTGCTTTTATGGCCACCCGTGTCACTGAATCTGCCACTCGCTCTTGTTGTGTCCGCAGGTCATTCGTGCCCACATGGATGATGATGTGGCTGGGTTCACCCAGATTCTCCCTGTTCAGTTGTTGTAGGGCAATATCTGTTTTTGGGCACCAGAGTTTTAATGTTTTGTGACCAGGAAAGAGCTGTTTTTCATTGATAAATTTGCCATTTGAATCGATTAAGAGGATGACTTCTGCTTTCTGTGGGTCACTTCCTTGCTCTTGGGGGCCCTTGGGGGCCTCTGTCTGTGGTGTCAGTGGCACTGCTGCTGGAGTGCTGGACTTGGGTGCTGCTGCTGTCTGGGTGGTGGGAGAGCTGGGCCGCTGCTGACAGATACAGCAGAGGCTCTCTGTCTGTTCTTTCAGGCTTTGTATTTCTCCATCTCTGAGCAGCAGCTCCTGCCTGACTGTTTCCAGTTCTTTATTCTTGGTCTCTCTATCTTGCTGCAGTTTGCATATCTCTCTTTTTAGCTCCTCAACACTAGTTTCAAAGTCTCGTGTGAGGTGACTGATGTTATTGTCCAGGTGTTGTAGGCGTTCGCTGGATATTGCATGGGAGAGTGTTAGTTCCCTGAGCTCCACCAGCTCCACCTCTTGTAGGGAGAGGCTGTTTCTGATCTGACTGACAGACTGTTCCAGCTGTGGGTCGTGTTCAGCGGGGTTAAGCTCCATCTCCTCTAGCCTCTCCCTTGAGCTCTGGGCGTCACAGCCTCCTGCAGCGTCACTGTTTGCTCCTTGTGCTTGTTTCTCAGCCTCTGCCAGAGCTTTTAGGATGGTGAAGTTTGCCTGGACAGAGCCGAGACATGCTTCAGTCCCCTGGAACATTATCGTTCCATTATGGTAGATATTTACTGTTAGAAATGCCTTGTTAGTGTCATTTTCTTCATAAATTTGGATTTGTCTGCCGTTACAGATGCCTAGTTTTCTATAACTTTTGTAGTGTTTACAGATGACCGTGTGCCAAAGATTGCAGTCTGCTGTGTAGAGGAGCAGATTAGTGACGATGGCTCTGTCCCCTTTTTGTGAAACGTCTGCCATGAGGGTCTCTGGGTTGTTCTTCAGCAGGCTGTATTTATAGGTTTTCTTGTCTTTCGCGCTCTTGATAGTCTGTGGGTATGTGATGGAGTGGGGCAGGGGCTCTCCTGCAATGGCTTCCATCGTTGTTGTTTTTTTATTTTTTCTGTAACTGTCACTTTTTAACTGTCACTCTCAGACTGCTACTAGTTTTCTATACTTTACTATATTTCAACTGAACTAAAATACTTTAGTCCTGCCTCACTAAGTTGTAAGAGTCTTTTCAAATGCAGTGCAGATGGAGATTCAGTCTTGCCTGTTATTTGGATGTGAACTGATTCCAGTATCTTCTGCTTTATCCAGTTGTCCTCCTGATTGCTCTGTTTCTGTTTCAGTGCTCTTTAGTTGTCTTGTTGAAGAAGCAGCAAAGAAATGTACAGCTATCACGGTCACCTTAATATTCCTCTCACTTTTTCTTTTGGTATGATATATGTTTTGTTAGGCTTGCCTCACTCTAAAGATAAAAGATTGCAAAAACTTTAGGAGCTCAAGTGGATCATGACTTTCCAGTTCATGGAACTCTCTCTCTCACTCACACACACACACACACACACACACACACCCAACAACACACACTCACCTCCACACACACACACACACACACACACACACACACACACTACCACACACTTTGTTTTTGTGAAAAGTGGGGACATCCCATAGGCCTAATGTTTTTATACTGTACAGACCGTATATTCTATTGCCGTACACCAACCCTACCCCTAAACCTACACCTCACAGGAGACCTTTGTGCATTTTTAGATTTTCAAAAAAATTCATTCTGTGTGATTTATAAGCTTTTTGAAAAGTGGGGACATGGGGTAATGTCCTGAAAAGTCACCTTCTCCCTGTAATACCTGTCATACCCTTGTTATTATGCACATTTATGTCCTCATTTGTCACAAAAATGCGTGCACACACACACACACACTCTTTCACACACACACATACTTGTTTTTGCTACATTGTGGGGACTCTTGACTAGGAGGTTACATGTGGGGACAGCAATTTCTAAATACAATACACTCTAAAAAAATGGTGCTATATAGCACTAAAAGCGGTTCTTTTGCTCGTAATCATAGAGGAACCACAGTTAGTGCTATTTAGCACCTATTTTTACAGGTGCTATATAGCACTTTGTCAAATGGTGCCATGTAGAACCATAAGAGGTGCCATATAGCATTTTTTCTCAACAATGGTGCACCAATCATAACTCATCCATGGCTCCCAGCATGCATTGCGACATGAATAAATTATGCAGCTGTATTGTTTTAGTATTTTCTTTTATTTTTGTTGTGACTTTTTACTGCCCTGTTATGTGATGTTCAAAAATCATATCAAAATTATCAGAATATTTTGTCACCATTGCTGAGATTCACATGCTGATTCTTCAGGTCTATGAGTGACGAAATTGAAACCTCTTAACAACCCATTACTCTAAAACTGGTTTATACAATTTTCTCATATTGTCACATAATGTTGTAGATACAATAATATATAACTCATAAAAGAACTGGATTTTGAAAAAATGTAACCAGAGACTCAGACACATGAAATGATTTTATCATAAGTTCCTTACCATCATATGTGTGCTTTATAAACACTATTGTAACAGCCAAAGATAAACTTAATTTAACTTCAAATTAAAGTCAAGGGTCAAGAGGCAACTACAGCAAACACTATTCACCAAAACGGCAAGTTGAGAAAAAAACATCTAAACCTTAATTCTCAATAAAGAACTTCTGTTTTAGATACTCCAGAAATAAAGTCTAACTGGTTAGTAATGTGTGAAGTTGGTGTTGCTGTTTGTGGAGAGGTCCTTTTTTTCTGAGGTCAAAGGTCTCATGTGGGGGCCCTGGAATATTTCCTTACAGGGGCCTTGGGGACAAAATAAAATTATATCTTCGAGAAATAGACTGTATTTTAATATTGTTTTAACCCTTTCCCCAACTAAACTAAGAGACTAAGAGAGAGTTAAAGAACCTTTAAAGAACTGTACAGGGGCTTACAGGTTTTACGGTAGTGGTACTATATAGCACCTCATAGACTCCAAAGAACTGCTGAAGAACCATACAGGGGCTTAACAGGTTCTTTATACGGTAGTGGTACTAAATAACACCTTAACCACTCCAAAGAACCACTGAAGAACCTTTTTTTTTCAGAGTGTAGAGCCATCATTTTAAGTCAGAGGTGTCAGGAGGAATTTTTGATCCAAAAAAATCTAAAGTTTAGAAAGCTTCATTTTTGTCCGTTTTTTCTATACTGGTGGGGACGTCGCTATTGTGTTTTACCACAAACCACCACTGGGTGTCACTATTATGAATTATCTATAGATGATCTATTTTTATACAATTATAAGCCATTAAAAGATTAACAACAAAAATTAAATTTATATAATCATTAAAGATATGTTTAAAAGAGAGAATTGTGTCTGTATTTATATTTTATCTTGCCTTTCACTAATTCCCATCAACTGTATTTGAATAGACCATTTCTGGGGATGTAAACAGTGAAAAAAGCCTTACCCCACCTGTTTAACACATCTAATTTTCTTTAGTTTTGAGAATCTGAAAAGGCAAGTCACGTTGTATGACAAGCAGGAAATGTTCATGGAGCACTGACACCATGGGTATCATGGTCTTAGCTAAATAACGATGATCTGTGCATACTGGAATCCACTCTCAATTAAAACACCACATGCCTGGCATTCATACTGCTATAGATTTCTATAAATACTAGGCTTGTAACAGTACACAAAACTCTGGAGTAGATGAATAGCGAAAGTGCATCAATTTTTTATTCAATAGTCAATACTACTTTTTAAATATGTAACAGGCTGCATATGAATACAAATGTGCAATTTCAGCTTCATCAATGTTCACAACACTTTTTTAACTTGTCAGTGTGTTAACTTGAAAGTTTTATTAATGTACTGAAATTTGTTTGGTAAGCAAACACATTTTGAACGTGTTGCCTTCAACAAACAGAAAAAAAATATCTAGGTAAAGGCCCTTTCACCTTTGCTTTTACATTTTTTGCTTCAAGAAACCAATATGAACTTGTTGCCTTCAAAAACATAGTTGGAAACAACATCTAGGTAAAGGCCCTTTCACCTTTTCTGTTACATTTTTCGCTTTAAGGAATCAATACGATTTTTAACATAAAATTTCACCGCCTCCAGAGGTGGACAATCCAGGGGTCAGAAAGTAAAAGTCCTGCCATATGTTTATTCCACCCATGAACTCAGCAGCTGATTTCCCAGAGGAGGAACCAAGTCATTCCTTTCAAGTCACAAGCAAGTCTAGAGTCAAATCCCAAGTCCTCAAAGAGTTAAAGTTAATGAGATAATTAAGAGACTAATTAAATGATTGAGCATTAGTGATGAACACCTGCTGTTAACAATGACCGCTTGAATTTGTCTAGATCATTGTCAAACATTGGTGCACTGCTGAATCAAAGCTTGAAGTAGCAGATTAATTTACACTTTCTAATGAATCATGATCATGCAGTAGTTTCTCTTTTGTTTATTGACTGCCAAACAGTGACTTTTGAACAGAAGAAAAAAAAACCTCTAAATAAAAATAACACTGGACTTCAAATTTGTATATGCATTTTATAGATTTTAAATGAATCCACTGTAACTATTAGAGTAGCACTTTGTTTGAATGCTGTAGTTCATAGTGTTGATTATGAAATAAACAGAAACATACAAGTAAAAAAAAAAGTATTTTGATTGCAACAAGGTCAGCTCATGAGGCCTATCTCACCATACACAAACAGCTAAACACTGCACTGCTCTCACTACTTTACAACACCTCATGCACCATTACAGAGAGAGATTTAACATAGGAGTCAAGGGTCAAGAGCCAAACTAAAGCAAACACTGATCTCCATGCTGGTGCCATCATTTTAACCAATAAAACATCAACATCTGATCCTCTGTAATTCTCAATAACAGCAGGTGTTCATCACTAATGCACAAATCATCATTTAATTAGTCACGTAATTATCTCATTAACTTGAACTCTTTGAGGACTTGGGATATGACTTGAAGACTTGCTTGTGACTTGAAAGTCCCAACTCTGAAAACAGCGCTAAGGCTTCCTGGAGGCTAAGTGAGGGCTGCCCGTGCAGAGCCAGTGCTAAGGGGCCAATGTTTTGCCATTGAGCAAATTCTCAAGGGCCCTGCGCTGGCAGTCCTAAGTGGGCCCGTAAAGGGCCAGTGCAGGCTTGTTTGCAGGGTAAGCTTCACAACACATGACAGACTGCCCACTCAAACCAGTGTCTGCACAGGTTTCTTTAGATTTTGATATTGTAATGAAAAAAAGGATTATTGACATCCTGAAAACTATTTCTGAGTCATTTGCCCTCAGCTAATTCACTTATTTTTAATTTAAAGGTGACCTATTATGCCCCTTTTTACAAGATAAGTCTCTCATGTCCCCAGAGTGTGTATGTGACGTTTTAGCTCAAAATACCCTTCAGATAATTTTTTATAGCTTGTTGAAATTGCAATTTTAGGGTATGTGCCAAAACGCGCTGTTTTCTGTGTTTGTCCCTTTAAATGCATGGTGCCCAACTCGTTTTTTGGGGGTCCTGGAGGGCCAGTGTCCTGCAGAGTTTAGCTCCAACTTGCCTCAACACACCTGCCGGGAGGTTTCTAGCATGCCTGGTAAGAGCTTGATTAGCTGCTTCAGGTGTGTTTGAATTTAGGGTTGGAGCTAACTCTGCAGGACACTGGCCATCCAGGACCGAGTTTGGGCACCCCTGCTTTAATGAAAACAGCTGGTGCTTGTTTTCCCCCTCTCCTTTCAGAAGAGGGTGGGAAGTTTCTAGAGCTCACGCCTGGCTGATGCCAGCAATAACAACACTCTCCATGCACTGAAATGTTCAGAAACTGCTAGTAGCGTTGTTTCACCATATATTAGGGTTACATACGTGCCCTTTTTACCAGACACGTACTAGCCCGGATTTCTATATTGCCTAAAATATCTTGGTTTTGGCTTTGTTTGCGTGTGCAGACCGATCGGTGTTGTATGACATCAAAATACCATACAGACGCTTCCTTATGCTTTCAAAATGCTCTCAATGTATTTTGATGTCATACACCGATCGGTATTTCGAACCGGTGTCGTTCCCGCATTCTGCCCCCTGCCAGATATTTATGAATTACACAGCCGTGAGCACGTTGCAATCAAATTGCCATCGCGTGCTATCACAAACTTTATAAGTCCCACTTGTGATTATGAGCTTGACAAATTCAAGTGGTCGACTTCACATTGCTTTCATATGCAATTTTTAACTCCCACATTCCTATTCACAATCATTCTGGTAGCACGTGAAGGCAGCATCAGTGAAAACAGACAGACAATGGTAGCTTTAGCAACATTAGCTCTTTCAGAAACGCAATTTGGAAAACAAACACGTGATACTTCTTCTAGATGGCGTAACGTTAGCTGGATCACGGACAGTTGGCACTGCTCCATCCTTCAGGAGCAACTTTTGTGCAAAACCTGCTTTATTCTGACCCTCATTCACAAAGCAGTCCGGTGTAAAATGATTCGCGCAGACATAAACTAATTTGTGTTGAGGGAGCATTTTCTTCGAAAGCAAAATGAATCCACCTCGTCTTCAGCAACTCAGATTTCTGAGTAAATGGTGAGAGCTATGTGGATTAATACATCCAGCTACAGAACACATTAGTACAGAGACATTCTCGATGTCTTGAGCAATGGCGGACCGTGTACAACTCGCTGTGAACTCGTTCAGGGCGGTTTGTTAAAACGGCAGTGTCTGTCAACATTCATGGGCGGGGCCTGTGGCTAAAAATAATCAATAATTTCATGTGACGTCACATTTAGCACCAATGCTAAAAACAGAGCCATTGGGAGACACTGCTTATGATTTATAGGGATTTAAAAAAAAGCAGTGGGTGGATTTTATCATTATAGGTGGTTGTGTACACACACTGCCAACACACATTTATGTCCAATTTTGTATAATAGTTCCCCTTTAATACTTTTTTTCTTGTTTTACTCCCATCAGAGAAAGATAAAAAGTAGACAATGTTTGTCTTGTTTTCTGAAATAGAAGATCTTGTTTTTAAAGGGCACTTATTATGCCCCTTTTTACAAGATGTAATATAATCTCCAGGTTCTCCAGGCTGGCAAAACTGTAGGTAGTTGTTGCTTTCCTGATGCTATGAGGTGCACCTGTCGCTCTTATCTTTTTTCTTTTTTATTGCACAACTTATAATTGCATACAAGATCAGGGAAATATGGTTGTATCTTTAATAATGAACAATCATAATGACAAAAAACATATACTATAATATACAAAAAAAACACAATGACAATGTTAAATATCTTTGAATAATCATATTCATATAATCATAATGTATCAAAAATAGCATTTTTTGTTGTTGTTGTTTTTGTTATTTATAAGCCGGAGGGATGAAACAGAGTTAAATTCAAAAATAAAAAGAGGAAAACAAAGGAGATTTAATAAAGCCTTGCATTTGGCTCCTCATCTCTGTCACGTCCCCACATTACAATTGCTCAGACAGTTTTATGTTTCATGCATTTATTTAAGAAAGAGAATCTCTCTTTATCTGGCAATATACTGGATATCTGTACATTAACAGCAGACATACATAACTAACATAATATAAAATAACAGAGTAACAATGAGTATAAAATGAGAGAGAGAGAGAGATCATGTAACTGTTTTAAAGTGACATGCAGAGTTGGGACTTTCAAGTCACAAGCAAGTCCTCAAAGAGTTCAAGTTAATTAGATAATTAAGTGACTAATTAAATGATGATTGTGCATTAGTGATGAACACCTGCTGTTATTGAGAATTACAGAGGATCAGATGTTGATGTTTTATTGGTTAAAATGATGGCACCATCATGGAGATCAGTGTTTGCTTTAGTTGGGCTCTTGACCTTTTTAGTAACTGAAAGTGGGTTGCTTTTAAACAATTGCAATATTGCTTTACAATAAACATTTATGCATTTGCACTTTACTGAATTAAAAGCTTGAAAAAGCAGCTTACACTTTCTGCTTTTATTTCAATTGAGTAAATATTGTGAAAGTGTCTTTCTTTGGTTTATTGCCTGACATTCAGCAGTTATATAACTACAAAACATCCTATTTAACAAATACCGCTGTAATGCTTAAATATCGGAAAAAAGAAGAACCGTATCGCTCAGGCTTTTAGACATGAACACTAATCATATGATCCTCAACAGTGGTGACAATAATTATTCATACTGCAGTGCATGATGGGAGTTTTTACTATGGTGTTACCCAGCATGCATTGCAGCATGAAGCATTTTGTTGATTGTCACCATTGTTGAGCTTCATATGCTGGTTCTTGATGTCTGTGTGTGTCTCATTAATTCTAGAGTTCAATATTTATATGCATTATGACTTAATTCATTCAAAATAACTATTAGAGCAACACTGTCATTGCATGCTGTAGTTTCGGATGGTAACAGGTTTGCTCCCCGACGACTAGCGCTTCACATGAAAAAAACTAACAGCTGTCCACTACACAGTACTGATCTCACGGCTTTACAACATTACATGCGTTGCTGCAGAGAGAGATCCAACACAAGAAGTCAAGGGTCAAGAGCCCAACTAAAGCAAACACTGATCTCCATGATGGTGACATAATTTTAACCAATAAAACATCAACATCTGATCTTCTGTAATTCTCAATAACAGCAGGTGTTCATCACTAATACACAATCATCATTTAATTAGTCACTTAATTATCTCATTAACTTTAACTCTTTGAGGACTTGGGATATGACTCTAGACTTGCTTGTGACTTGAAAGGAATGACTTGGTTCCTCCTCTGGTGAAATCAGCTGCTGAGTTCATGGGTGGAATAAACATATGGCAGGACTTTTACTTTCTGACCCCTGGATTGTCCACCTCTGACCGCCTCCCAACTTCTCCTTTGAAGTGCTGCTGGGGAGCTTTCAATGCAGTCCATACACTGAGCTTTCCCAAGAACCTTTCCTGACCTGATGCAGTCCATCAGAGTTTCCTCCACAGCCTCAATCTCCTCTGTAGACCACTTTCTCCGTGAGTTCTTGGAAGATCCTGAATAAAATAAGAGGAATTAGTCATTGTGATCGAGTTAAAAGTGACTCATAACAAAAATATTTAAAAAAAAAAACACACGGTCTTCAGTTTGTCTTTAATTGTTTTACAGTTTTATACACACATTTTTGCTAAAATCTAGTTAGCATGGTTAAAATCTGTAAATGCTTGCATGTTTACATGCATGTCACCTAGTAACAATGGGAACAAAAATGCGGTAACACTTCACGGTAAGGGTACATGAATTACCATGAATTCATGCATAAATTAATGTGTGAATTATGCATTACTTCATGCATTAATATCTCATGAATTATCAGGAACTAACATGAGTTCAAAGTCTTTCATTCATGACTTCATGGATGAACAACACCTTAATTAAGACATTAAGTAAGGTGAGTACATCATCATGATTTATGATTTATTACGCATGATCATAAAGTTTTCTTTGTTCACAAAAAAAACAAGGTCTTTACTATCCATTGTGGATAAAGCTATGGTTATGGTACATGATTCAAAAAAGCATTATTTTGTGCATGTAAGACAACTTGAATTATTAAAGGAATATACAAAAATCCACGTTACCTCATGCATGCATACAGGCTAGAACAGTATATCAATTAATGTGAGAGCTAATGTTTTTCATTAAATATGATACGAGTTATCAAGCATGTTCATATCTTCTTCATAGTAGCCTGCAGGTAAATGGACAGACCCCAACATTGGCCAATCACAGCACATAGTATGTGAACTCTGTTAACATCCAAATACAGTAGTCATCATTAACTAAGCATTAGCTTCTCATGACTTCATCGTGTGTGTGGCCCCTCAACTAAAGTGGTGACTTCATATACCATGAACTTCAAGTGCCTGTATATCCTCCTGACAACCAGAAGAACTTTTTTTTTTTTTTTTTGTGATTAGTATTTTGTCATGTCTCACGTTGTTTAGAGCTAAAGAAATGAAAAAAAAAAAAGATATTTAATTCATATGTTATGCCAGTAGAGGACTGTCTGTAGAGGACATTGGGACTTTCAAAAGTCCTGTTTTAAAAAAAATTAAAATAAAAAGACACGAATAAACATGGAAAGAAATCCACGGGCTGCAAAAAACAGTGTGATTTCTGTTTTAATCACAAATTAATTTTTATTTTTTTATACCAAACTTTATATAAAGATGATTCTCAACTATGTTATGAAAGATATTTTTAGGGTGAAATAACATCAGGATGCTTTGCCATAGCAGGAACTGGGCGATGCAACTCCGGATGCGATATTCTGGTAGTCAGGAGTGGTCAGCGTGGTCAGCATACTGTATTGTTGCACATCATGAGAATTCGGATGTATGTTATGTAAAATGTGTGTCTATAAAACTACAGTTCCCGTACTTTTTAACAGGCACTAAAACATATATACTGATGTATTTTCCGCCTGTAAGTGTACAAAACTTACGTATTTTCATCAAGCATTTAACAAAACACGACAACATTGACCTATTGACGACACCTTACAAATGAATCCTTATGATATTGAAATAGTCGGCATTAATGTATAGTTTTTTTTAGTTGTCATAAATGATTGACTATGGAACGATATTCCGGACTATTTTCAAATAGAATAGCAAATTGTATTTTCAGTTGCGTTTTCAATATGTGGACGCATAAATTGTGACATAATTCAAATGCAATTGCAAATCCTGCATTAGCGTTTGCATTTTCGCTTTCACGAACGCACAGTGACTGCCAAATTTCAAATGAAAAAGTAAAGTCCATTTGCAGCTGTATTTCCCATGTCTTAGGAGTTACTAGCCTGTCATATTTAAATAGCAATATTAATTACAACGTCTGCTTTTTCACTCTCGCTGCGTCGCTCATGTAACCTGCCAAAACTCAAATGGAATCGCGATTCCTTTTGCATTTGAATTTCCGATGTCTTCATGGAAAGCTGCCAATCAATGTGAGGGGCGGGGCTATACTAGGGGCGTGTTTGTATCGGGAGGTGACATCACTCACAGATGACAGTGCTGAATGCTTTGATCAATGGAGGTAATCAGTAAAGGCTCCGCTAAAGGCAGCTACCAATCAGTTTCGTACCTGTGTGAACGAACAGACAGTGCAACCTTCTTGGCACAATACATAATTATGTCTTTTTTACCTCTCTGTACAGGAAATCCAGATTTAAAACTGTGACATGCAACGTCTCAGAGAAATCGCTAAAACATAATGTCCTCTACAGAGGACAAAACTCCATAGCTGGTAGTCAGGAGGTAAAATTTAAACCATACATTTTTTCTTTAAGATAGCTCAAGCTTTAGCCTCCTGTTCACAAAAACCCCTGCAACTAACATATAATTCTGTTTTCTGCACTCTATACCCTACAAAGGACAAGCTTTTATATGTACTGCTGTGTTTGTGCCATTTGTTTGATCAGTTTATTTTTGTTCAAGATTAAATATTTAAATCCACATCAGTTTCTTGTTACATTAATAGGTGTCTCCTTACCTTAAAAAAGACCGAGCTGTTTATTTCATCTTTTTTGTAAATCCCTTTATGGTTTTGTACACCCCTTTATGGTTTTGTAAAGAGTTTTCAGATATACAGGCACTTCAAGTTCATGGTATATGTACTGAATTCCTTCTCAGCTCTTCCCAGGCATTGCTGTTGATTTAACTGGGTTTTACTGTTTAAGAATAAAGCAGAAAGTTTCGATCAAAGTCCCTTTGTGTCCACAGTACATTGTGTGCAAAAGCTTGAACTTTCATGTTCATATTCATGTCATTTTACAATCATGCCATCATTAATAACACACTGTTTATCAGTATTCTAAAGGACCAAGTCACCACTTTAGTTGAGGGGCCACAAACATGACGAAGTCATGAGAAGCTAATGCTTAGTTAATGATGACTACTGTATTTGGATGTTAACAGAATCCACGTGATATGTGCTGTGATTGGCCAATGTTGGGGTCTGTCCATTTATCTGCAGGCTACTATGAAGAAGATATGAACATGTTTGATAACTCATATCATATTTAATGAAAACATTCATTCTCACATCCCAAACCTCCTTCTGCCCAAACTAACTCAGCTTTCCGTGCCCACCTCCATCTGTCAGTGAATCAACAGCTTCCTGACAGACAGGCAACAGCTATTGAGGCTGGGAAAATACACATCCAGCACCCATATGACCAGCACTGGAGCTCCTCAGGTTTGTGTTCTCTCCCCACTGCTCTTCTTCTTGTACACCAACGACTGCACCTCTAAAGGCCCTTCTGTCAAGCTCCTGAAGTTTGCAGACGACACCACACTCATCGGCCTAATTCAGGACAGTGACGAGTCTGCTTACAGACAGGAGGTCGAGCAGCTGTCTGTCTGGTGCAGTCTCAACAACCTGTCGCTCAACACGCTAAAAACTGTGGAGCTGACCGTGGACTTCAGGAGAAACAAGCCCCCACCACGCACCTGTGACAACACCATCTCCCTGCTGAACGAGCTGAACACCTTCTTCGCTCGCTTTGAGGCACAAAAAAACAGCACCACTGCACAGAAGACTCCACCTCCTCCCGGCGACCAGGAGATTACGCTGTCCCCGGACAGCGTGAGGAGATCCCTCAGCAGGATCAATGCACGCAAAGCTCCGGGTTCTGACAACATTCCTGGGCATGCACTGAGAGACTGTGCAGTGGAACTCACCGATGTCTTCACAGACATTTTCAACATCTCGCTAAGTCAGGCTGTTGTCCCCACAGGCTTCAAAGCTACCACCATCATTCCAATCCCAAAAAAGCCGTCTCCATCCTGCTTCAATGACAACCGTCCAGTTGCACTTACCCCCATCCTCATAAAGTGCTTTGAACGGCTAGTCATGCAACACATCAAGTCTGCCCTCCCCCCCTCCCTGGACCCCTTCCAGTTTGCATATCGGTCCAACCGCTCGACCGATGACGCCATCGCCACTACCCTCCACTCAGCACTCACACACCTGGACAAAAAAGACTCATACGTCAGAATGCTGTTCATAGACTTCAGTTCGGCATTCAACACAATCATCCCTCAACAGCTCATTCACAAACTGGTCCAGCTGGGGCTCAACACTTCGCTGTGCAACTGGCTGTTGGACTTCCTGACTGGAAGACCTCAGGCAGTTCGGGTCGGCAGCAACACATCCAGCACCAGCACCATCACACTGAACACTGGGCCCCCCAAGGATGTGTGCTGAGCCCCCTCCTCTTCACTCTGCTGACCCACGACTGCACACCGTCACACAACTCCAACCTCTTCATTAAGTTTGCGGATGACACGACTGTAGTGGGTCTCATTAGCAACAGAGATGAGAAACTACAGGAGCGAGGTGAGCCGCCTGGCCTGGTGGTGCAGTGACAACAATCTCTCTCTAAATGGGGAGAAGACAAAGGAGATTGTTGTTGACTTCAGGAGAGTGCGCACTCAGCATGCTCCTCTGACCGTCAATGGTGTGACTGTGGAGAGGGTGAGCAGCACCAAGTTCCTGGGTGTGCACATCACAGAGGATCTCTCCTGGGCTGACAACACCACAGCACTGGCCAAGAAAGCACAGCAGCGTCTCTACTTCCTCCGCAAACTAAGAAGAGCCAGAGCCCCGGCCCCCATCATGTGCACCTTCTACAGAGGCACCATCGAGAGCATTCTGAATTAAATTAAATTATAAATTGTTATCAAAAATTCTGGTAATTCAGTCAATATCTAAAATATGTGCTGGACCTGGGACAAAAATGGACAAAATATTTCAGTATGTCTTGATTAATATGTCTTAATCATAAGTTATTGCATGGGAAATTGGTGAAGTGAACTTTGTATTGGAGAACCTTTCCCTTTCTTTTCATGTTTAAGCCTTCAGTAGCTAAACATTTTAGATACAGGTCTGAAATAGGTTTTGCTCATTAAAAGCTGCACATATTCTCGAATAATATTGGCCTGGGGTGACCAACAGCAACAGATCTAAAAATCAAATCATAAGGGATTTTGTAAATGTTTTTTATCCAATTCTGACATCTCTAGTTGCACTGCAGTCTATAGCAGTTTTGTTGATACTTTAATTAGAGCCATTCACATTTCAATCATACCCCAACACACCCCACAGTGTTTCCTTCTTGACAAATTGTGCCACATAATGTAGGGCCCTATGATTTCTGCGATGCAGAAAATGCAGATGGAATCGTGCAATCCAGTCATAAAAACGTAATTTACTGTATATTGGAATTTGCGTCCGAGGAAGATGATAGATTCAGAATGTGCCAATGTTTGGATGGATCAAAAAGTAGGTCAGTACAGTTAAATCAAAATGCGATATGGACTAGTGTCTGTGAATATTACGCCGCAAAAGTACTATTTAAATATGAATCCTAAATGTTCTGCTTTCTCTGTGTGAATAAATAGTGCAGGCGCGTGGTTTCGTTTGCTACACACATACTGAAGCGCAGCTGACGCTAACAGCATTTCTGCCCCTGCTGCCTCAATATATGAGCACATGAACACATAAACATAACCTCTAGAACTGCTCTGAGAGTCCCTTTGTAAGCATTTGACCATTTCATTTGGTGGAAAACTACCATCATATCATATATAAACAAAACCTAAAGTCTTCACGGCAACCCGTCAAAGACGGCTTTTTCTACTTGAGAAACTTGTACAGAATATTACTCATGTAATGATAGTACTACTATGTCGCGTCTGGACCAATCAAACACACAATATATATTTTGTTTTTATATTTAACAAATACTCTGTAACACCCCTCAGTTAACATGCCATATGAGGACCTATGGACCCTTCCTTCCGAAATGCGTAACACCCCAGGAAGCGAACAGGCCCCTGTTGCATGGCAACCAACTGACGTGATATCACTGTGTTTAATTGGCCAAAAAGAATGCAAAGGCATGAAAATCCTGCCTGTCCCCGGGGAAGGGCAGATTAGAAATGGACTGTTCTCTAATTAATTCATAGGAATACCTTTCTTTGAATGAACACACATGATCCTTCAGGTCATTGGGTATATTATTGTCATTGTGTATTTGGTCTTTGAAATTGTATACAGTTATGCAGACTTATAATCGAAACACACTCCTCTCAGCTTACATATATATAACCCTACCATGTTTAGTATCTATGAATTCTCCTTCTTATGATCGAAACAAGTGTGTATATTATATGTTGGTGCATAGGCAATATATATTAGTGTCCTGTGAATCTTTAGTAATTTCGATCCTAGTTCCATTTGCAAATTACCATGCTTAGAGTACAAAGGGTCGTAAACCCTCCAGCAATGGCCACCTCCCGCTCGGAATTTCCATCTTTCTCATTGGACAAGCCCATCTTGAAAGGCGGGGATCTTCTCCGACCTTAAAGGCCCTGCTCCAGGGACCCTCCCAGTCGGTGGTTTGTTGGAATTCTAAAAGGCGGTGAGACAAACGCTCCCGAAAACACTAAGCTCGTGCCAGGCTTCGGCCTTATCCTTTCCATTCATCAAGTTACTCTGACGCAAACTGGTTCTTTCTCATCAACCAACTTCAGCAAGATCTACGTGAGCCTTCAGATTGCATCAAGCTTTTCTTTCAGACAGACGAGATGTGCAAGTATTTAAACTTAGTCTTATTAATTGATAAATTAAGTATCATTTACACCTTTTTACAAGGTGTGTTTGAAATAAGAATCTGACGCTTCCCTCAGGTGTAGATCTGCTGAATATGCAAAATGGGTTTTCCATAAATTCATTCTTTATGCCTCTTTCTATGCTGAGTTTAAACTTTAACCCTTTCCTATACCACTGTATGTGTGTGTGTGTGTTGTGTGTGTGTTGTGATAGTGTATGTTAGACCATTTTTTAGTGTGTATGTAGGGATGTTAGACCAGTTTAATGTGTGTTTATGTGTATGTTAGACTAGTTTAAGTGTTTTTGTAGTTAATAAAGTCTTACTTGTATCACACTTGACGTGGTTCATTGTTTGCTCATAACTGGAGTCACTTAATCATGCAGATTTATGCTACAAGCTTTTGTAGAATTGTACAGTAAGAAAGTTATTTCCTTTAACCAGGAAATTAACGTTCTTAGAATTGACAAGACAGTTGACCCTGAGAGGTCAGCTAAATATCTACAGCGGATCTAAAATATTAATAATTAATCATAACTAGTTATGGTTAATTATTCATATTTCCTCATGAGCTGAGTCGCTACAACTACTACTAATAATACAATTATTATTAAAACATTTTTTGTGTGCAGATTCCTATTGAAATTACTTGATTTTGACTGAACTTTCACAGAAAAATGGAAAGTGTGACATACATGTATTTCATAAGACATTTGAAAAACAGCTTACTCTTTGTTGTGTGTGGTTCCTCCAAGTCCTTGCCATTCGGCTGCAGTTGTTTATCATTTTTGCCTGTTATAAACATATGAGCACAACTGAGAAGACTTTCAATATCTGCAATATTCAGTAATGGCATAGAATACTGACTAAATGTTTACCAGTAATTGTGTCACACATGTATTTAACAAAGATTAACAGGTGAAACAACAATGAAAAAAACATATTTTCACTTCCTTCTCTTCTCAGGATATAAAAATATTAGGGGTGTAATGATTCACTCATTTTCTTGACGCATCGATTACAAACCCTGACGTTGCATATGCATCGATCTTGAAACATGATTTTTGAATCGTGAATCGCCGATTTCAGACAGTAACTGATTTAAAACGCTAAGAATCGAATGAATTGTGATTTCTATAGTGATTTAATGCTTTCAAAATATACACACATTAAATGACTACAAGCAGGAATTAATGGAGATCTTGAACAGTGTTCTTGCCTCGCATCTCTCCTTCACGCACTCCACTATTTACCGCCTGTGACTGTCACAGGATTGCGCTCGTGCTCCGTTCGTCTCACTGACACAGCTGATGTGTGATGATCTCTCCTGAGGACTCGTGGCCAGTATAGAGTCTGGACCAATCAGAAACACAATTTTTCATTTGATTTAACAAATCAGTTATTCATTAGATTAACAAATCGTCAAAGACCCCTCACCCAATATACATACTGGGTGCCAGGATGTCTGCGAACGACACCAGGCCCCTGGTCACCATGGCAACCAATGCTGATATCACTGGTTTTATTGCCCAAAGGAATGTGGGTAGAAAAAATCCCTACATTTTCCATAGGAAGAGACACAATGCACAGTAAAAATGGACTCTTCTCTAATTAATTCATAGGAAAACCTTTTCTTTGAATGAACACACAAAAACCTTCAGGTCATTGGGTATGTTGCTTTTATATTGTATACTGTTATGCAGCTTGTGAGAACCACTCGTTTGCTGTCATCCTTACCTATATTTAATCCTCCTGTTTAGTATCTATGAATTTGTCTTCTGATGATCTGAACAAGAGTGTATTTCTCCTTTTGGTACCTAGCAACAATTATGTTTCTAAGAATTTTACACTAGTTTGTGCAACCAACACCCAGTGAATTACATTGCAAATTACATTCCCTCACACCAAGGGTCGTAAAACCCTCCAGTAAGTGCAAACATCCACTTTGAATTTCAGCCTTTCTCATTGGACAAGCCCATCTTGAGAGGCGTGAATCTTCTCAGACCTTAAAGGCCTCACATCAGTGACCCGCCTCCAGTCAGTGGTTCTGTTAGATTCTGAGAAGATGTGCGCTACAACACTCATAAGGACACCCTAAGTTTGTGCCAGGCTTCGGCCTTGACTTTCCATTCACCGGGATTCTCTGACTCAAACTGGTTCTTTTTCATCAACCAACTTCAGCAAAGATCAACTTGAGCCTTCAGATTGCATCAAGCCTCTCTTTCAGACAGACAAGACGTGCAAGTATCAAACTAAGTCTTATTAATTGATACATTAAGTAACATTTGCACCTTTTTACAAAGGTATGTTTGAACTAAAAAAAACTGATGTTTCCTTCAGGCTGCAGATCCGCTGATGATCAAGACCATAGCTACATGCTTTTAATTTCTCTCCTCTTTATACTGCTTAAGCTTTAAACCCCTTTTCCTATAATACCCAACTTTATGCGTGTGGTGTTTTTGTGGTGTATTGTATGGGTAGGTGTATTTTAGACTGTTTAAGTGTTTATGTAATTTTACATAAAATCTTACTTGTATCACACTTTGACGTTTTTCATTGTTTGCTATAAACTTGAGTCCCCTTCTCTGCAGATTTATCTACAGGCACTGTGTAGAAGTGTACAGTCATAAGTGGTCTTTCTCTTAACCAAGGAAATTAAGCGGTTCCTTAAATTAACATACATTGACCCTGAGAGTCAAGTAAATACTTACAGCGTATTTATAAATATTTATAATTACTTTTGTTATACGTATTAGACTAATTATTAATATTGCCCCTTTGAAGCTGATGGTCTCTACAGCCAGTAGTGGGGCTAAGAGTGAAGTATGTTTTGGTGGGTTTTCTGGTAGTGTTTTTTCAGGTGGCTCTTCGGGGCATCGTGTGTGCACCGGTGAGTTGCGGGACAATACCTTGAGCAGTTTTGAAGTCTGCGCATTTATGTGTCATGGGACGAGTCAGGAAATTAATGTGTCTTAAAGCAGGGCTGTTTGACACAGCGCAACCTTGGGGTGGAGGAGTGTTATCTCCAAACTTGCACTCACATGGGGGATGCTTGACACCTGCCGCAATTGTGGTCATATTGTGTTACTGTACTCTGGTTACGGGGGAGGTTGATTGTTTAATTGTGTTGGAGAGGCAATAAACACCTCTGCAGCCAGCGCGTCCCTCCATCCGAATCTGGAGTTGACCCCTGGTCAAGCCATACACGAGGTTCCCTGTGGAGGGAAGTGAAGGCTCTACGTAGGTTGGTGAAGTTTTAAACAATTTTGATATAAAAACCCGGGCTGATATAAAGAACGACACAGCATGAAGACAGAGCAACTCTAAAGAAATCGAGGGACGGGAGAGGGGGTAATCACAGAGTCTTGAGAGTGTGATGGGTCGTAATAAGCTTATAGAAAGCCACGTGGTAATGCCTTTCAGAAGCGAGGCTAGCCGAGAGAGAGGAAAAGATTAAAGACGTAGGAGGTGCCTGTATGTGTATGGAGAATGAGAGACAAAGTATGCGCGCACGTGAAAGAAGAATGAATAGCCTCACACGCTCATAACATAAGACGGGCCACCAGAGCGTCAGCTAACGAGAAAAGCAGAATGAACTGATGTAACATTAAGACAATAAACACAATAAATAAATTTAATTTATGAATGATGCAGTCAGGGACAGATCTGGAGTACAGTACAGAAGCCTATCAGTAATTGTCTACCTTATTCTGTCAACAAGTTGAAATAATGGTTTGTAGTTTAAGTTTCCTCGTGTATGTCCTCCCTTAAAATTTGCCTTAGCAACCGGAGAGGAGAGTCAAACAACAAAAAAAAACTGAAGAATAATAAATAAAAGAAAAGAAAATAAAGTAAAGATGACACAGCCAAACTACATGCCTAGACAATCCAGTATACGACCAACATACATGTTACCCGGTGGGTGGCCCATTACCCTCACCCACACACAAGGGCAATCACTGATGAAAAAGTAAGCGGGATAAGGAAGGGGTGAAATAAAGGAGTTATCGTTTTCCTCGTTAACAGGAGGGGGAAAACCCATAATATGCTCCCTGCCCAGCATGAAGTCAGTACTGCCGATGAGAATATGGCTGGTGGGGTCACCAATATTAAGTAATCCAACGATCAGAAAATTGCCATTGGAAAAAAAGAGATGCCAAAGGATGAGTATGGGGCCCACAGGGTGTGGATGACTTATAGCAAGAATTACAAAGAGGAAAGATAAAAAATAAGTCCTTGTAAATGATTGGATTTTGACAGGCGATCACACGATCGAAGATGGCTAGTCCCCGGGGGGACAAAACGGGTAGTCGAGAGAAAAAGCGGTTAAAGGCGCGTGGGGTAAAGCTGCGGACTAAAGTGCTACAGATGCCATGGCAGAGCCAAGCAGCACTAACCTAGCCAGCGAACCAGGCACAAAAGGGGGTGTCGCGCGACACCTAGGGGCGGTACCAGGAATCTGCGGTGGTATTTGCCCCCCCGACTAAGACATTTAAAGAAAGTAGGGAGCATGTTAAATTCCTGGAATGCCTTACCGAATGCAGAATCAAATCGTTAATCGAATCGAATTTAATTGTGAATCGAATTGAATCGTTGTGAATTTGCAAAAATCGTTCTTGAATGGAATCGAAAACCTACAGTATGAATCGTGAATCTAATCGATTCGTTGTCTACCCAAAGATTCACAGCCCTAAAAAATATAGTATAGCATTGTTAGAAAACACTCTCTGTTTTTAGAATGCCTCACCCCTCCTTTCTCACTCTTTCTCTCTCCTTCTCTGAATCACCCCTCCCCTAGCTGTTCTTCTCCTCTCGCTTTATGGTGTTTGAATGTCCTTACTGACCTCAATATTCAAGGTAAAGTAGTTTGGTGCTGATTTATAGGGGGGTTTTCAGCCTCCGTCCGCCAGGAATCTATTCCTTAGGTATGATTGGTGTGGGGGTTTCTGTACATGTGGCCATTTTATACAAAACACATGTTCTTGGGCAAAAAACATCCTGTATGGGTATGTCCCCCTATCCTCATTGGTTAAGAGGGTAAAAACTCCCCTCGACATGCCTATATAAGATCTGTATTTCTGTGAATAAATTGAAGTATTTGAGAATACAATTTGAATGTGTGTTTTCTTACTTCCCGGCCGTATTTACACTTTAGAGAGACTGAGAAGATTTCACGGTGGCAAAGAGAATATCGAGGGACCAAATTGTTATTTATTAACAAGCATGTATAGGATATAAAAATAATAAAAGCAAGTGAAAGGCGTGCAAGTCATAAAAGCACTGCACAGAATGCAGTCTTTACAAGTACAACAATATCAGAAGTTTCTTAATCCTTTTTAGTTTAAATCTTATTACCTTTGGCTGCTTGTTGATTTTTGTGTTGTCCAACTCCAGCAGTGGACTTCTTTGATTTGTCTGGACACATTATTCAATAACAACTCCTAAATATCAGCAAGCACACTCAATTTTTTTCTTCTAGTAATATTCAGCCTTTTCTAGCTTTCCCATCATTCCCTTTCAGACTGTTGTGAATTAAATTTGATTAGTAATAGTGAGAATGTTTAATGTAATGTTTAATTGTTTTCCAATAATGTCAGCAGTAACAGTTTAAATAATCATTTATTGTCCTGTACACTTTCAGAATATGTTGCCCATAATGCTTTGCTAGACTGAGAGCATGCTGGAAGGATGAGAATAGTGAACGACTCAATACATGTGTGCACTGCACAAGTGAATTCCTTCTTGTATAACACTGCACAAAAATACAGTAAACAGCTCTTTTGTTTTTAATTCAAGTGGTCACTGGTCATTATTGCGTGCTAAGCAAAGAAGACACGACACAGACTACACACCTGCTAAAGGTGAAGGTGAAGCATCATCTTCAGTCAATTCTTTCTCGTTCTCTGAGTCTGATTCATCACTGTCCATCAGTATTCTCTCTGGAAAACACTGCCACCTAATTATTTAGTTTGTGGGGTTGCTAACTCAAGATTTTTTAAACAGCTACATTCAACAGATGTCTATAACCAACAGTGGTGTTCCTGCTGATCATAACATGGCATTTGAGATTTTTCAATCATCTGCCAAAAAAACTATGGAGGAAAATGTGTAAATGAGTATACTTAGTTATTTACTCATGGGTGTTTTACCATGTGGATAAATCTGGATCTCATCGAGGTTCTTTCCTTTGAATTCAGATAGCTGTCCTTGTTCTATGGCTATAAGAATTTTACTGATCTTGGCCAGCTGTAATGTACCTTCAGATAGCCGATAGTACTGCCGATGCACCCTGATGTCGTGCCCTAGGAAGTCAGCAAGGTCATTCATCTCATTTCCTTTAAGTTGAGGACCTTGGACATGGTGGCCATGTGCTTCCTCAGTCTGGTGGAGGATAACGCCGCTGGGTGTTTGACTCCACAGCTTCGAGCGATCTGCGAATAGCATCTGATCCTCTGAAGTGACTGAGTGCTTGTGGTCTTCCAAACATGAACACGTTCTCATCGAGCACATCACAGTCACAGTGAGTCATGACAAGTAACTCCATCGATGTCAACATATCTGGTGTGAGAAGAATGGGGACCTTTCGTCCACGTTTGCCTCTTATTGCAATTCTCTGGAAGTACTTGCAAAGTGACCTCTCAAGGTCAGATAAAGCGAGCTCTACATCTGGATGAGTCGATGAGGTGTCCCTCAATATAAAAGCATTAAGGGACATCTTGGATACCTCTCCTTCCCTTCTACGATTAAAAAGTATCACCTGACAAAGAGTCACCTTTGCAAGTTCTGCCCAGTGCTTGATACTTGTTTCTTCCTCAAGTTTTGTTTGATACTCCTTACTCTGGCTGGCAAGATACTGGTGCATTTTTTTCACGTCTTCAGCAAAAGAAAGAAGTGGTGGAGAGTTCCATTTTGCTTCACTCAAATTTCGGAGGGCCTTGAACGACACACACTCACTCCATTTAGTGTCGCAAAAGGCCTGCACATTGATAAGGGCATTCTTATCACCGGACATCATTGCCTCACATTCAGTAACATTAGCCATCTTCTTGAGGTTGTGCCCTAACTTCAGGGCTAAAGATGGTGCTTTGTACGTGCTTGTTTCCTCATTCAAGCCAGCCACACTGTGAACCGCTTCAATGACATGAGGGAAATTAGCCAGGATGAAGAAATCTGACACCTCCTTCAACTTGCCCTTCTGTCTTCCTTGGAGGACTAGGCGCCCTGTCTCACGCATCTTTTGTCTGATATATTCATGTTTTGTGACATCATGGCCATGGTTATTAAAGAAATGTTGCCCTAATTGTAATATGATTTTCCCTTTGCGGACAACATTTGTTATCTGCCTCATGCATTTCAAGCACCATTTTCCAAAATCGTGCATTCACACTGTCTGGAACTGGTTCAGCAAAGAGACTGAACTCGAGTTTTTCCTGGCTTCATTCCTTTGACTTTCTGCTTTAGGTGGCATCTCTGCATGTGCCTCCATAATGATTTCCTCTTCAGGTACGCCACACAGTTTACGCAGTGCAAGTAATCACCTGCTCTTACTGGAGCAATGGATTGCTGTCGGGGTATCACCATTCCTGTTCCTTCTTTAAGCACTTGAGCATTATGACAACGGTTCCCTTTATTTCTCAAAAAACTCAGCTGCAGTCTTCGCTCTTTAGAGCCTTTCGGAAATGCAACGGCTCTTGCCACCTCTGGCATATCTCTGTGCTTTGATTCTAAATGGCGTGCCATTTTACTGAATGGTTTGCTGCAGAACAAGCAGTAATACTTTTTGTTGTACAGTCTGCCTCCATCGGTTTTCTTGTTCAGCATCATGACCCTCACATCAGAATGATCAGATGAAGACGATTCTCTGCTGTCATGTTCATCAGATGAAGAGGATTTTTTTGGTGTGGTTTTTGTCCGATGAAGAGGATTCTTTGATGCCACTGTTAGCGAAGGAACTGGAACGTGTCACACGCCTTCTTTTACATGGTTGAGATCTTGATGTTTTTGACTTAACCTTTCCTTTCTTATGCTGTTTGACATTTTTTTGCTAAACCCTCTTCCTCTGCTGAACTGTTACGGTCTGATTCTTCCTCTGTCTCCGGTATATACTCGCTGAGCTCTGAACTTGACAGAGATTCTTCTGCTGCTTATCCAAGCATTTTTCTGTTAAGCTGTGAATACAAGCTACGAGTTAGAAGTCTTGATCAGAAATGCCAAGGCTGACAACATATTAAAACTATTAAGGCCTGTCCAAAGTGAAACATTCAGTGTGCAGGTTTAATAAATATCAGTGCAACTTTTAATTTCCAGGCTGTACTAGCAAGAGAAGTAGTGAATATAATCATAAAAATCATAATCATTGCCAAAAGCAGGCCTACCAACCTGTACACTTTGTCATTGTAAACTACACAACAAATTGGTGCGTCTAACTGCAAGAGCTGGGGGTCTCACCTACTAAACAGCAAAAGAAGAGACTAACTAATCATTATGCTCTGAGTGCCAATTAAAAAATTAATCAAGTAAAAAAATGTTCAGTGTCCAATGCAAAGTGGTGCAATTTGGTATTTAAAAATTTTGCCCAAAGTTGGCAGGTCTGAAAATGGATTGTGGTACAACAATTACTTTAATATCAATAGTTTTTTTTTTTTACATTGGAATTAAAAACACTTGTATTTTTTGTATCCTTGTCTATGTGCAGGAAAGGAACGCTTTTCATATAAGGGTTCAAGACGAAAAAGGGTTTAAGCATAAAAACCATATGTGTAATACTGCTTTAAATTGGTGTTGTTTTTCTCCCCCAAAATTAATTTTTTTTCTTTTTAATTTATTTCCAGTTTTGTTTTTCTGAGCAAAAAATAATATCATACATTTTCCCGATTTACAGAAGAGACCCACTAAAATGTCATTCATGTAACAATCTTGTCAGGCATATTAACAACAAAAATCAATTTATGACACATTAAAAGACTAATTACTTTCACCCCAAATACTAATTAGTTGTAATTTTACATTTTTAAAATGTGCCACTATCGAATGACATAAAAAGATCACATAAAATCACTTTTGTAAATTTCTTTCGATTCTTTCGATCTTAACAACTTTGACCAAATAAGATGTTCAAATAAACTTACGATTACACTGTCAGTTCTTCTGAGCTCAGGTACACTCATGTCCGTGTCTGGAGTAGGGTCAAGGGTAATGGTACCATCACTATCATCAGAGCACTGATGTACTTTCTGAAAAATGAGCAGAAAAATACTCTCAAATTCACATTTTTAACTGCAATTCATTTTAGCTTGGAAAGCTGTTTTAGCTGTGCTTAAAACTGGACTGTCTGACATATTCAGTTCGTACAATGCTAACCAAAAAATGATCTGCTTTCTCCTTGTACAACACAGATCTCATCAACATTCTTGAAAACAGACGGTTACCAGAACTCCCCAACATGTTTTTAAATCAGAACAAGTAAGAAAGTAAAAATCACCAGGCAGCCTATTTAAGCTTTATTTTGGGTGTCCTGTGGCTCACCGTCCAGGGTGCCTACTATGTCTGAATCTAACACAGGCCCTCTACTGTAAGCTAACACGTTAACAATTTGTGGGCCAACCGATAACTGCAGTGGGGAAAACAGAAAAGGCTCCTGCGGGAGCAGGCACTGCTGCGGCAGTGGGGAAAATACAGAAAAGGCTCCTGCGGGAGCAGACACTGCTGCGGCAGTGGGGAAATACAGAAAAGGCTCCTGCGGGAGCAGACACTGCTGCGGCAGTGGGAGAATACAGTTAAGCTCCTGCGGAGCGGGGTGCTGTGGGATGGATGTAGTTGGGATGGGTCGTTCTAGATGGATTAGGTATGTTAAGGGGGTTAGTCATGGTGGGTTGGGAGTTTGAGTGAACAGGGATGGACTGGCGTTAAAGGGGACGGCTGATGAGGTTTCGGATGAGAGTGTTTCGGAGGATGGTAGGGGCATAACAGACCTCGAAAGAGCAAGGGCAGGCATTACAATAGGTAGGCGAAAAGAATAGCTGCCTCACTGAGCACCAAAGCAACATTGCGGAGGCGTCCACACAAGCCATCAAATGGGGTGCCCCACGATGTAAAGAACAGAAGAAAGAGGGGGAAAGAGAGGGGGAATGGTGGGCGTTGGGGAAATACAGGTAAGGCTCCTGCGGGAGCAGATACTGCTGCGGCAGTAGGGAAATACAGATGAGGCTCCTGCGGGAGTGGACGCTGCTGTGGAGGTACTGCTCATCGGAAGCCTGTGTGTTGCCAGATGTTGAGGGGGTTCTTGCCATCATGGACCGCAACCTAGTGCACGTTGGCTTTGAAGCAGGGCACCCTCATGCATTCTTAACACACTTTGAGGTGTGCATGAGCTCATTTAGAGTGTCTGTAATGAGCCGATTTCGTGTATGAATATAGAAGCCCTATGACTACGACTACCATCATTTGAATTGTCATGAAATTATCGTACATTATGGGAATAGGTTATTTTTTATATTATGATTTTTTATTTTTTTTTCACTCTATTAGTGATGTGACATTCAAAGCTTCGTTTTCGCACACAACCACATGACTGCTTTGTATTCTGATTCAAATAACCAAGGACAAACCCCAAATTCACGCAGTTTTAAGAAAACTGTCACTCCCAAAACACAAAAAAACAACATAGAAAGTCAAAAAAATAAAAACCAGAATACAATATTTTTGCATGTGTAGTTGGTGTCTGTCTTTTGTATTAATTCCTGTTCAGAAACTGTTAAACTGAACGCAGTTCTATGATAATCTTCGGTTATTTTGATCATAGCCTATATGCCAGCGGTGGCGAACTCCGGTCCTGGAGAGCCGCAGCCCTGCAGAGTTCAGCTCTAACCCTAATTAAAACTCACCTGCCTGTAGCTTCCTAATAACCGTTCAGACCTTGATTAGCTTGTTCAGGTGTGTTTGATTAGGGTTGAAGCAAAACTCTGCAGGGCTGCGGCTCGCCAGGACCGACGTTCGCCACCCCTGCTATATGCCTACGGCCTTGCCTATTTTCCGCAAATTTATTCACAGACTCATGTATTCATATTGTGTAATACAAAGACTGACATGAAGACTTATTTATATAGATATTTTATTTGCTTTATACAGGTTTTCATAGCACAAGCTAATTTATTATCTGAAACAGTCCAAAAATGGCTGGTTTGTCTGGGACGCAACGGTAGTTTTTTCCACCTTTTGACCACAAGATGTAGTTAGTGTGCACCGTCTTGAAAAGCTTCAAGTAATGAACCTTTTTACAATACAGTTGGGGGGAAAGCATCGTTGCTTCGCAAAGCTTAATTTTTCCATCACCAAAAATGATCGTACAAATACGACAATTATCGTACGTCTGGCAACACTGCATTGTACATTGTAAGACTAATTTTGCAGTTATGTGCGATCCACTTTCACACTGTTGCTAAGGATATTTACTTTGCACGCTCTTCATATTACAGACCTAAAAAGACGACAGAAAATGTACTCACTTGATTTTGCTGTCCTGCGGCAAAACACGAGGGCAGTTGCGTTTTAGATTAATACTGAGTGAGCGCGCCGTGGGCGTGTCAGTAAATGGTGAATATTTCCGTAAATTAATTGATCCTGCCAGAAGAATTGTGTGAAATGTATTATGTCTGTTCCGTCTGTCTCATCTCAGTAAGGTTTTATACATGCACAGTAAGGCGAATGTAACGCTTTCAGACATTTCAGTGTGGATGATAAACTTTTGCTTCATGGTTATAAAAAGGCATCAACATCCGTTTATGTCATAACGTCGTTCAACAAACTTTAGCCACGAAAACTTGCCTTTAGCAAACTTCATCTGAAAATTAATTAATTTGCAACACGGCCTGCGCCGTTCGTGGAGGAAGCCTTGAGTTAGCGTCTGCTGAGGGAGCTGTTTTGCACGGTCTATTGGCCAGAGCGTGTGACTTGATGACGCCTGGTGCCCAGCGGCCGTGTCTGGCGGAGAGGGAGTGATCATGGGGCCGACAAATTGCAGCGCAGGATCTGAAAAATCCCCAGTATAGGTCTTTTCGTTGGACGGGAAATTGGGTCTGTGGTAAAAAGCAAAAGGAACGAACTGAATGCTGAAAGTCCAGAAATAACGAAGGTAGGACGTACTTGGTTATTTATGGGAGTTTTCTCTTGCGCTGATTGAATAAATGGTTTAACCACTAATGATGAACTGGCTGTGTATCTGTGCGTGCTCCTCCCGAAATTTGTTTATAAACATCACATAACAAAATTTACTTTTTAACAAACATAAGACTGACCTAGCAAATGAAGCCATACAAAAGATTTAATACAACTAACCTTTGTTTTCATGCTCTGATATAAAAATAAAGTCTTCTCCCCTTCATCATTTAAAGTTTTTGCGTATGCCTTCATGTATCGTTCTTCACAAGCATTGTGATGTGTTCTAAGATTCTGGAGGCGACTCAAGTGATGGCTCTGAACCTACAAGACAACAAAACTAAGTTTTAAAGTTTTTTTGGAAGCTTTTCTTTTGCCATTTATGCTACCTTCAGAACTGAACCTTTAAATAAGGACTTATTGTTGACAGCAGACACTCTACCAGGTGAGCCACAGGAGATTCCCATTATTCCACTAAACAACTCGTTCAAATCAGAAATGTCAACTGTGTTTGTCTGGCAGGGTTCAGGTGGTTGCCTGACACACACAGACTGGCTTTTGTAATGGTTTGGGAGAGTTGAGATGTTGAGAAATCCAGACCTGTGAATCACTAGTGGCTGCCTACCTTTGTCTTCTGTTCAGGACCATCTGTCACATCATCCACTGTAATATAATTAACAGAAGACAAAAATGTTGTTTAGGTTCGCAATGAACAATGCCAACTTGAGGCTGTTCAAACTTTAGTAAAATATTTTCCCATTTTGTTTCCTCCTACTAGTTCTAGGCTTAAACCCCAAGAGAAATCTCAGTATGGAATAACAAAACCAAAAGACTAACTAATAGACTTGATACATTCTTACAGTTAAGTAATAATATCTGTGTCCAGTTACTGTTAAAAGTACTGCATCATTATTAACATGTCTTAGGGACAGAGTTTAGGGACAATTGCCCAATTTTATTTTGAACTTTAGAGAAGCCATTAGAAGTTAATTTTCACCAACAATGAATGCATGAAAAAATAAAAACGTAATGTTTCAGAAAGGTATTTTTTTACAATAACATCATATGTTATTATATAATATGATGTATAATAATCATATGTCTAGTCCTTTTATGCTGTTTAATGCTACCATACCAAATATTCTGTCATTTGAAAGCATTTCAAATATAAAAAAAGCACACCATATTGAATTGGTTTTTGAAATGTACATTTTCACTAAAAGCAGCAGATATAATTAACTACTTGCCTTACTTTTTACAGATGATCTGTTTTCTTTTTTATTAAACCCGTAAAGAAAATGTATGATCAAGTTATAACAAAAAAATTTAAGTTTACATAAATTAACCTTAGATTGTGCTAATTACTGGAAACATCCCTTAACTACTTTGTGATAATGTAGTGGGGCCTTGAGACTTCCATTTAAACTGACCAGTAATTAATTACACACTTATTTACCTATAAACAAAAGATGGCAGAATGAAAGCGTATGTCATGCACATCCACGAACTTGGCACAGAGGAGGGCTGTTGCAGGAGAGTATGGAGGGCTATGTTGGGTATTTATTTTATTCCAAGGTTGCTCATAGAGCTACTTTTAATTCTAAGCTTGAAGAATTATTTTAAGTAATATTTGACACACTACAATTCATGACCTCACCTGTGCATCCAGAGCTGCCATCCGTAGATGATCTGAAACTAGTTTCATCTTCCTGCAAGCACAAGTGTGACAGTGTCAAACATCACATTACACTGTGTATTAAACTGCAATAGTATAATTCGTCAATATAATAAAGTATTTAACATTGTGAAATAAGAGATATTTTCATAACAATTTGACAGAAAATGGCATTTTGTAGTCTAGAAAACTGCATTACAGATGTAAAAAAAAACTTGTTCTGTATTGATTGAACTTGCCTCTTGCGTTATTGAAATTAATATTTGTGTTTTTGTGGGAAAAAGTGATGAATCCAGCCTGGATCAGACCCCCCACATGACTCTGCACGTGCAGGCCGCTAATCAGATGCAACTCCTGACTACGTTACATTAATAGGCCCTTTAGCACCGCTTTAGTTCCAGAACTAAATGTACGGTACTAAAGTACTGGGACGATTTTGCGCGAACTATTTCC
Organism: Sinocyclocheilus anophthalmus; assembly: GCA_018155175.1. Classification (NCBI taxonomy): domain Eukaryota; kingdom Metazoa; phylum Chordata; class Actinopteri; order Cypriniformes; family Cyprinidae; genus Sinocyclocheilus; species Sinocyclocheilus anophthalmus. The sequence continues at coordinate 110,078 of JADLZN010010174.1, read as the reverse complement.
CAGTACCCTTTAAAAGGTTGCATTCGCACCGACAGTGTGTACTAGGAAGTGACATTCAACAACGGAAACAAAGGACAACATTAACAACAGGAGGATGGAGGACGCTGTGATCGGAGCTGTGTTTTTGTTGTGTCTCACGGGTTTCACAATAATGGACATGGAATGTTGACGTATACGTAAAGCGACTGAAAGAACGGAAAGGAGGACTAAGAATCTCCAACGACAACTGGCAGTGCTACATTTGCTACAAGTGCCTGCACTTCAGCGTCCGTCCATCTATCGCTGTTCTCCATACTTGCGAAATAAGTTGACACAATGTTTACTGTATGTTTACACTGCATTTTAAATCATGGCAGGTGAGGGCGTTTTCATACGCGTTTGGCCAATCAAATGTCTACTTATGTCACGATTAGTAACAGTTGTGCTGGTTAGACCCTGCTCCATAGTAGGCGCTAATTTGGTTCTCGAAAAAGGTAATCCGGTACTAAAATCGCTCCCAGTTCCGGCGGTGCGAACACGCCAAAAAGTGGGTAGTTCCACAATTAGTTCTGGTACTATGAAAAGATTCCTGCGGTGCGAAAGGCCCTATAGTTATCAAACATGAAATAAACATTGGTTAAGATATTATTTTCAACATTTTGGTGAAAATATGTCCTTCAGAAATAGCATTAAAACAACAACATTTTAAAGTAAATGAAGATTATAAGTGGATTAACGCTAAAACGCACGTTAACCATGTGATTCTAACTGTGGCCTTAAAACATGATCTTTTTTTAAAAACATGATCTAGTTTTATAAGAATCTACAGCCCGAATTAATACATTATAACATTTGGTACATTAATCTATACTTTCTGCAAAGGTGCATTAAGTTTATGCTGATTGTGGAAAGCTACGGTGGGAACGCTAATCTCCGCTTCTGTGTGATGCGCTGCTCATTACGACTACTACTCAGAATAATGCGCTGGAGATATTTTTTTACCCGATTTTCTTTTCTGTTTTTGTGCGATTTCTGTTTTCTTTGCAAATCGGTGAATCAGCATATTTGCTCTAACAAAATAAATGCATTTTCTGCTCAAAGAGAGACTTAATTACTCTACTAAGTAACTATTACTAGCCCTTGTAATTATCAGAAATGATATTATTTTACCCTCTGAGAGGAGATAAAATAAATAAAATAGGATTGAAACTAGTGAGGCTTGTCTTCAGTGAGACCAAACGGAACGGATGAGGCCTCTACTTGAGGCCTTGTTCTCAGATGGATTCTTGCATTTGAACTAAGTGACTAGACCAGTTCTAGACTGAGGTGTCATAGATCCATGAACCTGCTTGTTCCTGCTTGTTTCAAACAAGTTCAACACAACAACAGAAGCAGCTTATGTTGTAGCTAACATTAAATGGCTTTCTTGAATATATTATCAAAACATGAACTTTTGTTGGATTCTTAGAAGGGACTGAAATTGAGCGTGTGAAACAGAAAGTGAGTCAGAGCTGTTGTTCTTGTCTTGCTTTCATTGACCACATCTGTCAAATTACATGAATTCCTTTATCACTTTGACACAAACACCACCAAAACTTTATGTACTATACAAGCCAATTTGCACGTTTCCATACTGTTTTCAAAACTATTCAAAACCTAGCACAGTACAAAAATGAATAAGACAGAAATGTGCAACATTTCTACAGTAATATCATATAGAAAAATGTTCTGAATGTGTAAATCACTACTATCACAGCAAGCCTGCATGTAGCTTGGAAAACCAGTCAAATAGTCACACCTCCCAAGTCTGCTTTTAATTTAACGAAAACTGAACATAAACTTACCAAAAGTTAAAGGGATAATGGCATAGTAAACGCCCAAATGAAAATGTTATCATCCTCATGTCATTCCAAAACCGTATGACTTATTTTCTTCTGTGGAACTTTGCTGAGTTTTTTTACGACACTTTCTTAATTTTTGTTCTAATGTCTCTTGTTTTTTTGTTTTTTTTATCAGTGAAGTCAAGGGGACACTCTTCAGACATATCTTTTTTTGTTCCACATGAATCTAAATTATAAGTAAATGAGGAACAGCATGTTTTAATTCTTTTACAGTACTGTCGACACGACTTTCTTGTCTGGGGCGTTTTAGCGAGGGAACACTGATAGAATTATCTGTTTAAACCACACCACACACACACACGGACACCACACACAACACACTTTAAATCAATGATCGTAAACAATACTTATATCTTTATTTTTCATTTTTCAAACTCTCCGTTTCTTTATACCTGTATTCATTAACTTTAAGATTATGGTTTGTCGCTGGAGAGCCCCCAAAATGAAACATATCAGTGTGTAATGTACACTACCGTTCAAAAATAACATAAAGTCAGAAATTTAATTTTAAACTTTTATCACCTATTACAACCACATGATATGACAGTTTCACATTACACTACATCAGGTGTGTATGTATTGTTGGGGAGTCTCATACTGTCAGACCTGGTGGTCACTGTTCGGGAAGAAATGACTCTCTCTGTCGCTCCTTCGTTTTTTATATTAGGTTCCCATAGCAGCAGAGATCAGATTTCAAATTTAATATCTTCTCACATTGTCCCGTTAAATCTTTTTGTAGAAGCAAGGCTCTCGTTTAGTTAACAAGGACTCATAAGACCTCCACTGTAGTCAATATTGGCTAGTTCATTTACAAATATTCTAGAGTCACACAGTTGACTGTTGGTTTCTGGTGTTATGGGTCGAATTGGCAATAGTTGCAGTAAAGTCCGACACTTGAGAACAGCAACATTCATTATCTCTGTAATACTTGGTAACATACATATGACAACTAACACATGGATTACGACACCTCTACTCTGAAGTGCTTCCACTTCATGCTACTATCTGCCACATAATACATAGAGACATAAGATGTCATTTCCGAGGTCAACTAGTAGTGAATTTTCACGTTTGCGGTTTGTCATGGGTGGGTGTGTTGTGATGATAGAACATAATTTGACAACTATGAGTTTTGTACAAGATCTATCCTTGCTTTATCTGTGTTTGGGGGTGTTTGGTTCTGAGTCGTCAGTCATAACTATCTCAGAGGCACATTTTAATGAATGTATTATGAAGTTGGTGCTTTAACTATTCAATTCAGGTCAATTTACATTTCACATTTAAATACAAAACATGTTGTTTTAAAGTACTGTACAGTCTAAATAGACAGACAAATATAAACAACAAAGCATCAATCAATGATATAATTCAACACCCCAGACAATGATAAATGCTAGAGAATAATCATATTTTGAGAGTGGATTTAAAACTAGAAAAAGAAAGGGGAGACCTAACATGAAATGAGAGACTGTTCCACAAACTTGGGGCCACAACCAAGCTTGATGAAGGATCTCAGCTGTCTCGATGGAGAGTAGGAGGTCAAAAGATCGCTGAAATATTGAGGGGCAAGCCCAACCAAGACCTTAAATACAAACAACAGAATCTTAAAAACTTCACAGGCAACCAGTGATGAGAGGCAGATCACAGGCAGATCCGTTAGGAATCTGGCAATAGCATTCTGCACCAGCTGTAGCTGGCCAAGAGACTATTGTGGTAAACTGACATAAAGCATTTTACAGTAGTCAAGTCTTGATCTATTAAGGGCATGCATCACTATTTCCATGTCATTATGGACAAGAACAATTTCAATTTAGTGATAGCCCTAAGATATATATAAAAACTGCTCCCGACAGCGCTAATTTGCTTTTCAAAAATGATAGATGTCGAACAAGACTCTGAGGTCTGAACATTAGATTAAATGGATCCTCCTAACTGAATTTGAATAGCTGAGACAGAGCTAGGAGAGCCTAGGATAAGCACTTTGGTTTTGGAATCATTTAGCTGCAAGAGGTTGTTAGCCATCCAGATATTAATTTAATCAAAGCAGCCCAGCATAGTGGTTACAGCGCCTTTACTGTCTGAGTTTATTGGCAAATAAAATTGGGTATCCCTGCATAGCAGTGATAGGAGATATTAGATTTCTGAAAAACTGAGCTCAGTGGAAGCAGAGCAAACAACAGTGGGGATAGAATGGACCCCTGAGAAATCCCAGAGTGTATAGGCCTACAGGAGCTGAGGATGCACTTAGGTCTAATAACACCAAAACGGCACAAGAACCAGCATCCAGAGAAAGGAGAATGTCATTTGTTATCTTCAGAAGAACAGATTCTGTACTGTGCTTTAGTCTAATGGCAAACTGATAAATAGCAGGAAGGTAAAATGAGTTAAGATATGAGCATAGTTGATGGTACACAACTTTCTGTAGTAGTTTTGATTGGAAATGCAACTGCAAGATGGGTCTATTTAGCAGAATAAAGCAGGGTACAGATCCTTTAAAAAATATATATAATGCTGGAATTACCCCATTTGCCAGTGAAGTGTTAACAATTGTTGTGACATGTGTAGCCACCGTATCAAATGCAGCTTTACAGAGGCAAGCAGGCAAACAACCCAATTAACAAGAAAACATTTCATCTTAGCTACCAGTTCACTCAATAGGATAACGCTACTTGATAGAAACAGTCAGAGCGCCCAGACAACTGGCTTCCAGATAGATAAGAGAAGTTTAAGGTTGGGATAGATGTATTTTATAAATGAAAAATTGGAGGAACATTTGAAAAGCTTCAGCTGAGGATACGTTGCAGAAGTAGGATGTAAAATAGAACCAATGGTCTTAAAGAGAACTCTCAGGTTATTTTCATTCACTGCAATTACTTTAGAAAGATTATTAGATTTCACTGTCTTCAAAGCTTTTTGATAGTTGGCAATACGGTCTCTAAATATTTCATATGAAATCTGCAGTTTAACCTTCTTACATCTTTGGAAACAAAACAAAATCAGCTCAGAAACCAATGAATGTAAAGGAAAACCTCACATAGGATGGAGTACATTGAAATCTGTTATGGTAGCCATTAGAAATCTAATTTGGGAACTAGCCAGTTATTTCAAATCTAAGCAAAGCATATTTAGGGTATCATATCTTCATTGATTTGATTTTATAACTGTACACAGTACTGAACACTTTTGTATACAGTGGTACACATAAGGTAAACAAAATGCCCCAGTTCATAATAATAATTATTTACACTGCTGCAAAAATATGTAATTGGTCATGAGCTTGAGCTTAGAACTTGAACACTCCCTCCTTAATAAAGAAGACCCAACAATGGCCTCAGTTCTGGATGAGACTCAAAATGTCTGGCACTCCCATTCCCACGAACATGACATGTGTTATATCAATATCTGTGTTCTTCAGTGGCTGACAGGACTCTTCAGCAGGTGGTGAATACTGCACAAAATATCAGTCGTACCACCATCATGGACATGCACATAAAGATGGCCAAACAGCATGGTAAACAACACCTTAACTAATAAAAACACAGAACCACTACCATATGTTGCAGTTTTATTGCCTGTTTGTTGTAATTTGTACTCGTGTTTCTTCTGCCACCCTGGAGAGAAATGAAGATCATCTCAGATGATGCAGATCAGTAGTTGGATGTACTGTACATTACAAATTTCTATTATAATTTCATCCCCTACACATTGTGTTGAACTAATGATGTCGTCATCAGCTAAAACACATGAAGTTTACTTTACTTAGTGAACAAGTGCGTGGTAAACACTTGGCTATCGGCGAGTTTTCGTGCAAACTGGGCTTTGTTTTGAACTAAATTAGCTTTTTTTAAATGTAGACTTTATTTATTTTTTTATTTAGTCATTTATCAAACGCTTTTATCCAAAGCGACTTACATGAGTACAACAGAAGCAATCAATTGTAGTATTAAAACGACTAAAAACAGATCCAAAACTAAAAGCTAAGACTTTATAAATACTACTTGTACACATTTTAAAAATAAAGAGATTAATTAAAAATGACAAATGCATACAATAAAATTTCAAAACTTAACATTTAAATAAAAAACAAAAAATAAAGCTAAAAACAATTTAAAAAAAAAAGAACAAAAGGTATAAGAGTATAATAATGATTCTAACATAACACTAAGCCAAACCCCAAAAAAAACAACAACTACATATGTGTATGTACAACCACACCACACACACAACATCCATACATATATATTTATACATACACATTTATAATTCAATATATATATTCATTTCCATTTAGTTTGTTGAAGTATTAAAATAACTCAAATTAAATCAAACTAAAAACTTAATAAAATATCTATACAGACATAATAAATTCAGACAAAATTAAAATAAATAACAAATACAAATAATACAAATCAAATTACAGTAGTTTATCAGTAATCCTAAAAAAAAACACTGAGCCAAACACACAGTTTTAAACCAAGCTTTGTTTTATACCCGTTTAAACAAAATACTACATTAATCAGCTGTACACACTTTCCTCCTTATTTTTTTCACAACAAATGGCCAAGCAAGCGCAGATACTGACAAGATACGCCATACAGAACGAGACCAACCGCGATCCATGGCAACGTCCCATATCACGATTTATCAATAGCGTTAATGCGGTGATTATATTGAGGCTTCCGCCAGCACATGAACAAATTTGTGTATTACAACATTGTACTATGTTATTAATTAATGGTTAGGTTATTAATGAAGTGAATAATGATTCCCAAGAAATAAACATTATTAGTTCCAGTAGTTCAGTGATTGCATGCTGTTATTGATGGATTGTAATAGTGTCTTTGGAAACCGGTGACACTTATCTGTCTATGAAATTTGAGTAATTGTTATGATGTTCGGGTGGTGAAGAAATACTACTACTGGTCTGATACTTCATTGCAATCTTACTAAAATGTTGGTAAACTGCTCAGCACTGCCAGAACAAAGGCACACATGACCCGCACAACTCAAAGACATGCATCGAGAACTCCGGTGGCATCTCTGCATAATGAACAAGAGTATCCATTCACAGTATCCAATCCATATAAATTAATGATAACTGCTGCTTTTTTCAAACCTGGATGACAATTACGTGTACATAAAAAGTAATACAGACTTTTAGAGGAAAACAAAATCCTGCTTTTTATTATACCTTGTGCCACACCATATAAACTATTTGCAAATCCAAATGGTTCATCAACTTGTAAGAAGACTGGAACTGTTGCTCTGCCTCTTCTTTTTTTTTAAATGAGGGTACATAAGCTCAGATCAATTATGCCTACAGCCATTAAGTTCCAAAAAGAAATACAAACCCTGTTGTAACTGAATGAAAACACGTTTTGATAAAACACTTGAATCCAATATCTGATACAGCGTAAAGAGAAATTATATAAGCATTATATGTAGGCTGTCCATTTTAACAACAATAATTAATTATTATTATTGATCACCTTACATACAAGATTAAAATGCTTACTAACAAGTGCAAATGTAACACTGAACTACCTGTATCAAGCATGTCTTTAAGCATGTCACTTGAACATCATGTTACTTATAATTGAACACAAAGACTTTATAAGAAAACTTTACTGTATAAACAATTACACACTCAATACATAGCCAATTTTTAATGTACATGAAATAAAGAAACTGTGAACTTGACAAAAAAAAAAGACAGTGATTTAACACTCAGTGCTCATGCAAAACACAGACATGAACAGTCAAGGTCTTTGGGAAGCTCTGATGATCTCTGAGGTTTTGAACAAAGAATCACTGCATGAAAAGAGTAATTTCCAGGATAAATCTGACACTGGACATTTCAGTGAAATTTAAGGGGTACGACGTGTGTACGAAAACAAACCATCAAAGACAATAGATACACAAATACAGTCCACTCACATTACTATGAATAGGGAAAAGTGCAATGCTCAATATGGCCACCATAGCGAAGGAAGTCCCGCCTTCCAGTCAAAACAGCCAATCGTCAATCTTTACAGACTGGCGGTTCTTTGGGGGAGGGGCGCTTTACAGATTTGCTTGTTCGTTTGATGACTACTGTCTGAGTGCCTGCTCTGCTTTTGACAGGAGAAATACCACATTGCGTTCGGCTAAGAGTAAAAAAACTAATTAATTTATTTGAACATTTTTTAACATAAATTTAAAGGTATGCACAAAATGTTTCCTTGTTAACTCAGGGGGGTCAAACTCAATTCCTGGAGGGCCAGAGCCCCGCTCAGAGCCTTGTTTCCAGACGCTGCTAACGACACACTATCCTGTAGCCTTTCAATAAGCTCAGACACGATTAAGTTTGGATCAGGTGGGTTTTAGGTTGAACATCCTAAATTCTGTCAGGGCCTCTCGTAATTGTAGTTTGACATCACCCTGGTTTCACTACATGTAAGATTTTATATGTTGAGTATATATTGTTCGTCCTGTCGCGTTAGACATCATGTGTACTTCGCAATTGTTCTCAACCCTTGTGTCCATGAGCTGCTGTTCCCCCTAACACTTCCAAGGCCCGTTCACACGAGGTCTCTCCTTATCTAGACACCACATTTCAGGTCTCTGTGTAGATGTCGTTTCATGAGCTGATCATGCAGACATGTGTTTTGATTAGGAGACACACAACATGTGCAGTGAGCTGGGGGCCGCCCGGACCAGGTCGTGTTTTCGACGACCACACTGGCTTACAATAACAATTTTTCAATACTTGCAATACAGATGAGTAAATGTTTTTACACCATTGTTATTTGTTGCGTACAACAATTAACAGAAAAAAATGTTCGCTGTTTGTTTATTAAATATTTTGCACGACATGTCCCAAAAACGGTTTTACTTATCACTCTAACGGAAAGAACATCCACATCACATCCCATCTCCCATTCGAGTCCTTTCAGTGTCGTACTCTGGTCTTTGTCAGGTTCAGTCTCTGTTTTTCACATGTGTTTGGGTAACCACGTCCTCTGTTACCCTTGAAACCAGCCGTAAAGGAGACTGGTTGTCCGTGAAATAATTGCAAAGCTTTGCGCATGGTCAGGCCGCAATCTGGAGCACCTGGAAAAAAAACAGTTTTTTAAACGGTAATTAGAGCCTAAGCAACCAAGTAATGGCCAGGTCACTTCAGATTTTTGTTGCTGAATTTGAAATGTAATTTGAGATTGAGCAGTCAGCAAGCAGTTTTGAATATTGGTCATGGTATTCCCCATGCATTTAGATCGACCTGGTCTTTTGGATGGGCTGCCCCGGGACGTTGCAAACAGGCCGGCCTAGTGTGAACAGACTTTTCTCATTTCTTTAAAGGCAACTTCTGTCCCGGTACACTTCCCATCACCCACTTGAACATGATTCTTTGGATAAAGTCGGTCTTTCTGATGCACACACAAGACGTGTTTAGAAAGATTTTCCCAGTATCCCAGCCCATAATGCGAAAATTACCATGTTTTATTATAAGCAAAAGTCGAGTTAACTCATGTTGTTCTTTTTTGCAGATTTGATTCTGCCAATGTATAATACATTTTTACTACAAATACCTGGTTAATTTTTATGGTATCATAGTTTTTCCAAACTACAATAACCATGGGTTTATTAGTATCTGTTTTTTTTGTTTGTGTTAATCATTTATTTACCCATGGTTTAAATTTGATCGAAGTCAGGAGCCACGCACTATCATGTTTTTGTCGGCTGTCGTGTATCTTAAAGTTATTTTAACCATCATAGGCTATTTCCGAATTGAATTAATCTAAATGAGTCTTTTGATTAACAGAATTGCTAAATTTGAGTGAGATTAATAAAAAAGTTAGCTGTTAGTAAAATATACATGTTTATTAGTTAATGTTATTGATGAGCTGACTTCTGATTCACGTGAGACAGCCTTGGAGGAGAAATATTGCGTCTCAGTGACAATTTATTAATATAATCATAATTTTCAGTGCAGTTTATATTTCACTCCTTTTGTTCGTGCTATGTTCTAGTTTAAGTGCAGAAATCTATCATGTGTTGTTTTATTATGATGTGATTTATTGTATATATAATAATCTAATATATATAATGTTTTTAGGTCAGATAGCAAATGCTGACATTCTTCTGGAAACCTGCTTGACCTTTAAAGAACAGCCCATCATTCAGTCATCACTTTACACAGAAAGAGTCTTGATACCGATTCCACTTTCCCCAAGTTATTCATTCAAATTCAGTTTATTTCATCACATTGCGTTCCATTCCGGTTACTAAATCTGCAGAACAGCCGTTTCTGACTAGCTTTGCGGGGAAATATTCCTTTTACTAGTTTCCCTAATTAAGTTGTATTTTCACAAGTTTGGGAGAAACTTGTCACAGATAGATCCAACCCACCACCACTGTAGACATCAGAGAAGGAATTACGTCCTATAACGCCTATCGTGTCCTCACCATCACATTATTATCCTCAGAGGACAGCGTCCAAATTATGCCTGATTCTCTCTATTATCGAGTGCAGAATCACACCCCCTTAAAAATTATGCGCCTACTAAATACCAAGAACAATACAGTTTTTGTATTTTATCCACCGCTGTATTAACTCACTGTGTCGCACTTAAACATCCAAGTGATTGATATAACACCACATTAATAGAAAAAAATCAATCAATCACAGATAGTTTGTGGTCAGATACTTTTTTTGACATCTTTTGCTTTATTACCGCGTTAGTCTTTGGGATATGTCTCCCTATGTATCATTCTTGAGCATATGCATCTGTGTATAGGTGAATTATAAGACAATTTACATAACTGGACAAGGAGTGGTCCGTTTTCAAGGAGATTTATAACTTGCTTGTCACCCGCTTTTTGCGGAGGGGGCAGTTTCTCCAGGCATCAAAAGTATGTGGATTTTGTCACTAGAGTTACTTGGGATAAAAATTTGCCTCCGGGGGGGAGAGTCATTCTGGGGGATGTTCTCAACGCCGGTAATACGAGTGGGCTGAAAAACTGCCACGCACAAAAGTGGTCCATTTCTGTCCGTGTCAAGAAACCAAAAAATGCCAAAGCACATACATGGAAACTGCCGGAATCGTGCAGTTTACAGACAGGTTTGTGCGCTGGCATGAACAGTCCGGAAACGTGCCTTTTCATGCAGTGTATTACACAATCTGCTACAATGTTTAAAACTTGTCAGTTTTCAGGCCTAAGCACAACTGTGTTCAAATAAGCATGCCCCTTTAAAAGTCTCACTAAATTAAAGCCTGTCCAAAATTTCCAAAGACCTTAACAGTAAAGACATCATTTTAAATGCACAAATATGAGGTATGCTGTTCATTATTAGGAACTAGGGATGCACCGATACAACTTTTCCAGTACTCGCCCGATACCGAGTACTTGAATCCAATATTTTTTATTGCATTTGTAAATTTTTTAAATGTTGGGTACAGAAACCAAAAGGGTATGTACAATGTTAGTTGGTTAACTTAATTTATCAAATAGATACATTCAAACCAAAATTTATTCAGACACCTTCATCATTTCTCACATATCACAGTTTATTCGCTATAGTTTAGAAAAATTGTAATAAAATATGACAAGAACTCAGTTAAACTAGTGTCGGAACAAATTTCATCCTTGATTTATCAGAAATATTCTCATCTTGATACAACAGGTAATAATGGATAACAATAAACCAAAACTTATTCTCCACAGCTCGCCTCAGATTTAACAACTCTCAATACTTTGGTCGTGGGATGTGACCCTTAGGCTCCAATGACAGCCTGTAGTCTCCTTGCATGCTGTCACCAGGTTTCATGCAAACTGAGCTGCAATGTTTTTCCGCAACTCAATTCGGTCTGCATTATTTGGGGGTCTCCACAAGTTGTATCAAGTTTATATCGTGGTAGTCCACTCGTATGAAGTCAAGGGTTTGTTGAGGGTATATATATCCGGTTGCTATCTACCAATTGCATATACACTAAGAACTATACACAAACACTTGTCCTACACCCACCTAGTGAAAAATATACCACAAAACATTCATTTGATTGGTCTCGGTCATATATATTTTTGCTGTTTGACTGTATTCTGTTATTTCACAACGTTAATTATCCATTTATTCATGAAGAAATCACAAGGTAGTGTGAGTTTGACTCAGGTTTAGGCACAAACCTCTGCCGCGCATTGGACCCTCCGGGAAGATTTTCAGGGAACCCTGGCCTAGCTCCATTTCACACAGGCTGTTATTTTCACTTTTCGCAACAAATCGTGTTCTACTTGACTTAAGGGGTGAAATTCACTTCAACGTTTATAGTGAATGCGCCTATAAATGGTCTTATATTTACGATTTAGTTTTACTCCAAATGATGCGTGCTAAGTGAGCGAACATCAATAAAAATCACAAAAGTTCAGCGCTCTCTCGCTCTCTCTCCCTCCTTCCCTCCCTACCATTAAGTAACTTGTGTATTGTTTTACTTGTTTTTGACATATCTGACCGAGCTACACACTTTCCAGTGATGTCTGTGAGAAAGACATATTCACTCGACAAGCTCACGCATCTGCGCCGCCACACGCTCAATCCACTCAGCGTGATTTGCTTATCAGCTCGCGCACATCAGTTATACAGGCGTTAATACTGAATGTTTATATTCATTGCATACATATACTTTGTAGACATCTTTAATCTCTAATAACTCCTTTCTGTTGTTGGTGTTTCTTTGTTTGAATATGGTGTTTATCACATGCTGTGTGGTATCGGCGTTTGGTTTCGGGGAAATTAAAACAAAAAAAAAAGCATTTTAACAGTTACAAGTACGAGTACAAGACTCAGTACCTGGGCTACCTATTAGAAACACAGTGGGTACGGAGAGTATTCAGACCCCTTAAATTTTTCACTCTTTGTTAGATTGCAGCCATTTGCTAAATCATTTAAGTTAATTTTTTCCTCAATGTACACACAGCACCCCATATTAACAGAAAAACACAAAATTGTTGACATTTTTGCAGATTTATTAAGAAAAACTGAAATATCACATGGTCAAGTATTCAGACCCTTTGCTCAGTATTTATTAGAAGCACCCTTTTGATCTAATACAGCCATGAGTCTTTTTGGGAAAGATGCAACAAGTTTTTCACACCTGGATTTTTTTTGGGGATCCTCTGCCATTCCTCCTTGGAGATCCTCTCCAGTTCTGTCAGGTCGGATGGTAAACGTTGGTGGACAGCCATTTTTAGGTCTCCCCCGAGATGCTCAAAACTGGAGGTTTAAGTCAGGGCTCTGGCTGGGCCATTCAAGAAAAGTCACAGAGTTTTTGTGAAGCCACTCCTTCGTTATTTTTAGCTGTGTGCTTAGGGTCATTTTCTTGTTGGAAGCGTAAACCTTTCAGCCCAGTCTGAGGTCCTGAGCATCATGGAGAAGGTGGTTCTCCGTCCAGAGATCTCCCTGTACCTGGACCGCATATATCCAATCTCTGTTCCCTCGTCGAAATTTGGACAAATACCCAGTCACGTCCGGTCCTATGCAGCTTGTAACAACACCCCCACAAGCAATTGATGCTTTTCAGTGCCATCCCCGATGCTTCACGGTGTTCTGGGACTGTGACTTGCAGTGTTAGCTGCCTGGTTTTCTCCACACCATACTGCTTAAATTTCTAGGCGGCAAAAGTATGCTTATCATGGTCTCATCAGACCAGAGATCTTAGTTCCTCCACTCCCTCTTGAGTCTACCTTCCGATAATGCAACTTATTTACCGCATGTCACAATACTTCGCCATAGCGGGCTTTCCATGGATTGTTTTGCTCTACTCACTGAGAGAACTATCACCGTCGGGCCACTCTGCCATAAGCCCTGCCCCGACTGGGTGGTGAGGCTTGACAGTTGAGACTAAACGCAGGTATGACTTATGTAGTAAGCTTAGTCGCAATTTCCTCCCCTCTCCCGACCTTAGGCCCGACATTCTCTGGAGCTCAGCCACAGTTATCTTTGGGTTCTTCTTTACCTCTCTCACCAAGGCTTTTCTCCCCCGATTGCTCAGTTTGGCCGGACGGCCAGCTCTAGGAAGGGTTTTAGTCGTCCCAAACGTCTTCCATTTAAGGTTATTGAGAGGCCCCTGTTGCTATTAGGAACCTTTAATGGTATGGGCATGATCTTTTTTTGTACATACCTGGGCTCATGGATCTGTGTGCTTTGCCGAGCATTGTTTCGTGTTTCGTTCTTGCAGCTTCTTCAGGTTTTGACCACGTTTTCTGTTGACCTCATGGGCGTTATTTTAGTCTGTCAGGTGAACACTGCCCTGTGATCGCCATGTCAAAGGTCTTATATAGTACAGGTGTGTTGACTTTATCCTACATACAACTCCAATCAGTATATTCAAAACGCTGGTCAGTTGTACTCATCGAAATTGAAGGTGTAGAACCACTCAAGGATATCATAAAGATATGGACAGCACCCTGAGTTACAATATACATTGAGTGGTACACATCGATATAGGGTCTGCGCCCCACTACGTAGGACCAGGAGGAATTTCGAGTTTTTTTCTTTGATTTTTATAATTAAGTCTGTTCAAAAATGTCAACAAATTTCGTGTTGATTTTCTGTCAATACCTGGGGTGCGGTGTGTACATAATGGGAAAAAAATTACTGAACTGGATTTTAGCAAATGTTTGCAATATAACAAAGAGTGAAAAATTAAGGGGGTCTGNCAAAAGATCCGTCAGACCTGCGTATGTATCAGTTTTTGCTTTCATCTTTCTCTGCTGAAGTTCATACTGCCAAATCTTCATACTTCCACAACAAGATCAACAGTGCTCCAGACACATGTACTCTCTTCAAAACATTCAATTATCTCCTCTGTCCCCCTCCACCACCTCCCACTACTTCTATTACAGCTGATGATTTCGCCACATTCTTTACAGACAAAACTAGAACAATCAGTAGTCAATTCTCAGCCCCACACACACACATGACTTCAAACCAACCACACCCACTGCTAAAACTTCCATCTTCTCCTTCTGTCCCCTCACTTAGACAGAAGTATCAAAACTTCTGCTCTTCAGCCATCCTACAACATGCCCTCTTGACCCAATCCCCTCACACCTTCTCCAAGCAATCTCTCCTACACTCTTATCAGCACTCACACACATCATCAACATCTCTCCTCACAGGCACTTTCCCCACTGCATTCAAGCAGGCTCGGGTAACCCCACTGCTAAAAAAACCTACATTAAACACTTTACTTACAGATAGCTACAGACCTGTCTCTCTCCTTCCATTCATAACAAAAACCCTAGAAAGAGTTGTTTTCAACCAGGTATCATTGTTTCTTTCACAGAACAACAAACTGGACACTAACCAGTCAGGTTTCAGGATTGGCCATTCAACTGAGACTGCACTACTGTCAGTCACAGAAGCCTTGCATATTGCAAAAGCTGATTCCAAATCATCAGTTCTTATTCTGCTGGATCTATCTGCTGCTTTTGACACTGTCAATCATCAGATCCTCCTGTCTGCCCTCTCATCACTGGGCATCACAGGGATTCCACTTCACTGGTTTGAATCCTATCTCACTGGTAGGTCTTTCAGGGTGGCCTGGGGAGGGGAGGTATCCTAAGCACATCAACTTGTCATTGGGGTTCCTCAGGGATCAGTTCTTGGCCCCCTCCTCTTCTCCATATACACAACCTCACTGGGTCCCATCATACAGGCACATGGTTTCTCCTACCATTGCTATGCTAATGACACGCAGCTCTAAATTTTATTTCAACCAGATGATCCAACGGTAGTGGCACGTATCTCAGGCAGCCTGGCGGACATCTCGGCATGGATGAAAGAACATCACCTCCAGCTCAACCTGGTAAAGGCTGAGCTTCTTGTCTTTCCTGCCACTCCAACTCGACAGCATGATTTCACCATCCAGCTAGATTCATCTACAATTTCCCCATCAACTTCGTTCAGAAATCTTGGTGTAATCTTTGATGACCAGCTGACCTTCAAAGACCACATTGCAAAGACTGCTCGATCTTGTAGGTTTGCATTGCACAACATCAGAAAGATCAGGCCCTTTCTAACAGAGCATGCAACACAGCTTCTCATCCAGGCTCTTGTTTGTCATTTCTAGGCTGGACTATTGCAATGCTCATCTGGCTGGACTTCCATCAAGCACAATCAAACCTCTACAAATGATTCAGAATGCAGCGGCACGACTGGTCTTCAATGAGCCCAAAAGAGCCTATGTTACACCTCTCTTTATCTCCTTGTACTGGCTACCGGTTGCGGCTCGCATCAAGTTCAAGACATTGATGCTTGCATATAGAACAGCCACAGACTCAGCACCCGCCTACTTGCACTCACTACTATGAATTTACATCCCTTTCAGAAGTCTGAGATCCACTAGTGAGCGATGCCTCGTGGTACCATCACAGAGAGGCTCAAAATCACTTTCCAGAACATTTTCGTTCACCATTCCTGGCTGGTGGAATGATCTTCCAACTCCTATCCAGAATGCTGATTCCCTGACATTTTTTCAAGTGACAGCTGAAAACTCATCTCTTTCGACTCTACTTGACTTCATCCTAAATAAAAATAAAAAATACTTGGTCTCTATCTTTATTTATTCCTTCCTTTTCTAGCTTGCACTTATTTGAATAATACTTAAAACTTGGTTTTACAAGCTCTTCCTGTGTCTGTTTGCCTCTTTTAGAAGAATCGCTTTATGTATTCCCCAATTGAAAGTCGCTGTGGATAAAATCATCTGCAAAATGACTAAATGTAAATGTAGTGTGTGAATATGGTCAGTGGTTCGATGTTTAGGGAGGAAGCCAATTTGAGATTTGCTGATGACATTGTGCTGTTTTAAGAAATATGAAATCCGAGAGTTGATTATTGAGCAAAACACTTTTCCCAAATTACTGGTTACACAGATCCCTCTGTAGTTATTAGGATCAGTTTTGTCTCCACTTTTAAAGATTGGAGAGATGAGTCCTGTGTTCCAGACCTGAGGAAAAACGCCTGAACTCAAAATCAAATTAACATTGAGTAATGCAATATGCAATTCAGGAGAGCTGTTTTTAAGCATTTAATTTTTTATGTTGTCAGGGCCACAGGTTCCTCTTCATGAGCTTGCTTTGGAGAATGCTTTGGGAACGCCTTCTGTGACCATGCTCTGAATCACATGTGAAATCAGTCCAATAGCTGGGAGAGACGTCACGGGCGGGTGACGTCATGGCATGATGTGAATCTTTCTCACCAGATCGTATTTACTCCTCTGGTTGTTTGACTACATTTAATTCTGAGAAATAAAATGAAGTATTTATCTGACTATGAGAAGTTAGAAATACAGAGGCTCTTGGGATAAAAATTTCTCAAATGAGAGCACGCGTTTACCTCTCTTCCTCTGAGGAGGTTGAGGCGGTCAGCAGGGGCTGCTGGGTGGGAGTAGTCCCAACCTACCATGCTCCAGCCCCTCATTCTGGGGGCCTCACTTCTCATACTCTGCAGAGTCTAGAGTCAGAGTGGCGCTCCCAAGCCGAAGGCTTCTAGCGGAAGGCGGGTCTGCGGACCGTCATTTTCGCTGGATAGTCTTCGTCGTGAACATCCTGACGCCTAAGGCCTAGGACTTTTTGAGGGCCTGCTCCTTCTGGGGAAGAGCGGTGTACATCGCATTACATGGTGCACGTCTCCCCCCAGTGCCCTCGGGAGATCGTTCTGCCAACCCTGCCGGCGTTCCAGGCCGCAGCGGTCTCCAGCAAGCTTTTCTTTCAGTTACCGCCCGGCAACGTAGTGGCACTGAGAGGCTCACGGTCTCTGCGGAGGCCCCCAGAGCAGCTAGATCGGCCGTCCCCTGCCTGTGTGCCACTTCAGGGCACTGAACTAGCCATTCTGGGCACATCAGAGATCAGTCTCGAGAGACTGATTCCCTTAGTAAATTATTTAGCAGCATGGAAGCTACTGCCAAATGTGTCTCAATGGGTCCTGCATACTGTAGAAAGAGGCTACAGAATCCAGTTCAGTTCTCGTCCGCCTCAATTCAATGGGGTCACCCCCACTCTAGTGGGTCCCGAGCATGCTCTGGTATTAGAACAAGAAGTAGTTACTCTCTTAAGGAAGGAGGCCATCGAGGTGGTCCCTCCGCACGAGACAGACTCCGGGTTCTACTGCCGTTACTTCATCGTTCCGAAGAAGAATGGGGGATTGCGTCCGATCTTAGATCTCCATCTTCTGAACCGCGCTAAGATTCATGCGACTGAAGTTCAGCACCTCACACTCAAACAGGTCGTGTCTCAGATCAAGTCTGAGGACTGGTTTGGCATGATCGATCTAAAAGATGTACATGTCTCCATCCTTCCTCATCATAGGAAGTTCCTGAGGTTTGCTTTTGGGGGAAAAAGCCTACCAATACCGGTTCTTCCTTTGGCCTTGCACTTTCACGACTCAACCACATCGATGATTGGTTGATATTATCTCAATCAGAGCGGAGGGCAGTTCGACATTGAGATGTCGTTCTCGCCCATATGAAAGAGTTGGTGTTAAGACTTAACGCCAAGAAAAGTGGGCTTTCTCCAGTACAGAGAACCACTTAACTGGGCGTGGTGTGGGATTCGACCACAATGCAAGCACGTATGTCTCCTGCTCGGATCGAGTCGATCCTCCCCCCCCCCCCCCACCCCCCCGCCCGCTATTGCGAGAGTAAGAGAAGGCCGGTCACTCACTGTCAAGCAGTTCCAGACTGTTGGGTCTGATGGCAGCTGAGTCCAACGTGATGAGTCTTGGCCTGCTGTACATGAGACCCCTACAGTGGTGGCTCAAGACCAAGGGGTTCTCCCTGAGGGGAAACCCGCTTCGCATGCTCAAGGTCATGCGGAGGTGCCCTACGTGTCCAAGGACCAAACCAACAAAAATGCGTTAGACATGTGGAGGAAACCTTGGTTCTTGTCTCAGGGCCGGTGCTGGGAGCTCCTTGTCGCCGTGTAATGCTAGTGACGGACGCGTCCCTCACCGGTTGGGGTGCGGTCATGAGTGGCCTCCCTGCCCGTGGTTTGTGGAGTGGTCGCCATCTGACGTGGCTTATCAATTGTCTGGAGATGCTGGCCGCGTTTCGAGCTCTGACACACTTTCTCCCAGACCTAAGAGGTCACCATGTGTTGGTGCGGACCGACAACACAGCGGTGGTCTCTTACATCATTCACCAGGGAGGTCTGCGTTCGCGCCCCTTGCTCCTTGTGTGGTCCCAGTGCAAACTCCTCTTGCTGAGAGCAGTTCACATTTCTGAGCATCTCAATATGGGAGCAGACATCCTGTTGAGGCAGGGGCCGAGGCCCGGGGAATAGAGGATTCACCCCATGGTGGTGAAGCAGATATCGAGAGTTTTTTGGCCAGGCAGGTGGACCTGTTTGCGACTGTTATGACATTGCACTGTCCCCTCTGGTTCTCCCTCACGCATCCAGCTCCATTGGGGCTTGATGCCATGGTGCAGACGGGGCCGAGGCTTCGTCTGTACGCCTTTCCTCCGATCGCTCTGCTCCCGGGAATTCTGGAGAGAGTGCGCCGGGACGGGGCCCGTCTGTTGTTAGTAGCCCCGTTCTGGCCGGGCCGAGTATGGTTCTCGGGCCTGATTTCTCTCCTCGACTGCTCTCTATGGGAGATTCCCGTCAGGAGAGATCTCCTCTCACAGGTGGAGGGCGCGCCCCAGCCCGGAGCTGTGGAAGGTCCTAGAGGTCATCGTGGCGGACATTGTGACCTACCACGCCCCTCTCAGTGGCCTTTCAGTGGGAAGACACCCTCTTCTTACACGTATCCTCCGCGGTGCGCTGAGGCCGAGGCCACCGGCCAGAGAAGCTTATGCTAAGTGATGAAATCAGGATGCTATTCCATAGCCTCGAATCCTCTGATCTCCCCTCTCCTTTGGGGGTCAAGGCTCACTCCTCCAGAAGTTGGCCTTCGGGACGGTGGGCCCCGCCTACTTTAGACACTCCTGGCTCCCCTTTCTCTCGCCTTAGTTGTGCTCGTCCACACTAGGCAGGGATTTGCAAGTCTAGTGGCGTGGGCATTCTCATTCCCAAAGCGTTCTCCGATGCAGCTCGAGTTCCTGAAGAAAAACGTCTCAGGTTACGTATGTAACCATGGTTCCTCAATGGAACGAGACACTGCATCGCAAGGCCATACTTCCGGCATCCCTGCCAGCGCTTGCTTCATCCAGGAGCTGACACCAGCTTCGCCGCACATGCTTTTTTAGCTTCCTGGCCATGACGTCACCCGCTCATGATGTCTCGCCCAGCTATTGGACTAATTTCACATGTGATTCAGAGCATGGTCACAGAAGGCATTCCCAAAGCGTTCTCCAACGCAGTGTCTCGTTCCCTCAAGGAATCATGGTTACATACATAACCTGAGACGATTTCTTACATTTGAGGAATTTCAGTTCTCCACTAAGTTCTTGTTGGGTTAATGGATAATCTAGTGGATTTTGGTTGTTTTTGATACATGATTCAAGAGCATTTAATTTTTCAAGAACTTTTAACTGGTTGGAATTATTCAGAGGGTCAGTTTGATGTGTAAAGAGCTTCTCAAAATAATATTTTCAAATTTGACCATCTTGTATAGCTAGTTCTTGTGGCTTTGTATTGTTAAAGGGGTCATATGATGCGATTTAAATTTTTCCTTTCTCTTTGTAGTGTTACAAGCTCTTGGTGCATAAAGAAGATCTGTAAAGTTGCAAAGACTAAAGTCTCAAATCCAAAGAGATATTCTTTATAAAAGTTAAGAGTCAGCCGCACCTACCTAAAATGGCTTGTTCTAACACCCCCCCACATATCTACATCACTATGTGGAAAGATTTGCATAATGCTGCCCAAATGTTCACGCAAAGAAAGAAGGCGTAACTTTTATTCTGGCTGTAGTATTGTTGCTGCCGCCATATTGTGAAGACGCTGTGTGATTCGTTGTGAAAGCGAAACTACTTTGTTTGGTCTTCCAAAAGAGGACGATATCTGCTTCGTCATGCCTGGAGCTGATCCGTGCTGGTTGCTAAGGAAATACATCAACTTTGCGCTGTGGATCGCCGGATCGGCTTTCACCGTGGACGAAGCGGAGTCCAGCCCGGGTCGTCACATTTGGTTGCCGCAAGCCTCCTTCGTCGAATCCGCCGCCTCTTCTCACTCAGCCCGCCGCCTCTGCTCACTTTATCCCCCAGCCTCTGCTCCCTCAGCCCGCTGGCCGTTCCTCACTTTATCCCCCGGCCTCTGCTCACTCAGCCCGCCGTGTGTGACGCTGTTTCATTGTGAAAGCAAAACTACTTTGTTTGGCCTTCCAAAAATGGACACGACTAGAAATCAGTGGTTAAGTTGTATTTACAACACTGTTCCAGAACAGTTCAACCCAAATATTCAGATGTGTGCAGTGCATTTTATGGAGGACTGTTTACTGATCCTGGTAGAGTAGACTACAATGCCAGCTGTTCTGACTCAAAGACTGTAAGTACGTTTTTTATATTTAAAGTAGTTTTGGGCAGTGTAGAGTAGCTGTTGTTGTGTCGCCTTCCCGATCCACAAATGCGACATGGTTTTTTATTTTACACGCCCCCCCCCCCCCCGCCGATGCAACGCAACGCGTAAAAAGACAGTAAAGTCATTATAATCCATAATTATGTCCCCACTGGATGCAACAAATGCTTCGTTTATAATGGGTTTTCATGTTTTTAATCATCGCTCCGGCCTGACAGGGCATCATCACAGTATGGTAGGGGCGTAACATTTCCGTCACACGCTTGAGGTATTCGGCCAATCACAACGCACTGGATAGCTGCCAAGACACAGCCACCTCACTTTTTTCAGACTGATGAGCTTTGTAAAAATCGACGCGTTTCAGAAAGGCGGGGCATAGAGGAGAAACAATAATGTACAGTATGTGGAAAATAATGTGTTTTTTTGAACCTTAAACAGCATAAACACATTTCATTACACAAAATAATGTTATTTTTAGCAGCATCATATGACCCCTTTAAACTGTTCCACGTGCTCCAGAACTGACACTGATCAATTGTGTTTTCCATCTTCTGAAGTGTGTTGTTATAATAATCCAATTTCTTCTGTCTGAAGAAAGTGTGTTTTTGTACTTTTTCAGAAGTTCTGAGTGTTTTAAGTGCAATTCTGAGTTAACTGGATCTTTGTGTTTTTGATTTGAAATTAATTGTAGCTCTTGTCCTATTGTTTTACAGTCATGGTCAAACCACTTTTCAAAAGATTTTTGTTTAGCTCTATTTTTGTGTTTATATGTTTATATTTTCAAAAATGTCATTAATATGTTTAATTGCTAAATGTATTCCTTTCCGATTATTATCATATGTTGAATTGTTAAACAGTGTTACGGAATTGACTATTTCATTTGACTTCAATACTTTAACATATGTTTCAGCAGCACTACGAGTCCATCTATATGGTGTCTTGAGTTTATGTAGATGAATTGGCTTTTTATGAATTTCCCTTGATTTGCTGTTTTCCCCTTTAATAAGAAGATTGATCTGGCTGTGATCAGACAGGAGTGACTGAGCTTTGACTGTAAATGCACTGAAATGGGAAGGGCTTATATTTGATATGGCATAATCTACAACACTGTTCCCGAGATCTGAGCTGTAGGTGAATTGTCCGCAGGAATCTCCTTTGTTTCTACCATTGAGCATATAAAGACCTAAAGTTTGACAAAGGTGGGCTAGCTCTCTCCCGTGCCTATTGACTCCAGTATCCTGGTTATTTCTTCTAGGTAGAGTACTGAAGATCTCCTGTATTATCAATATAGTCTATTTCTGAACCAGTTCGAGCATTTAAATCTCCATATAGTAAAATTTTCCCCAGAGTTTGATATTGATGAATTTCTTCCTGTAAAGTGTGGAATACTTCATCGTCGTAGTATGGGGAATCTGATGGAGGAATGTACATTCCACAGATAAAAAGGTCATTATCTAGAATTCCAAAGCTTTTATTCAAATTTAACCAAATGTGATGTTTGCCTTGCTGTACTGGTGATGTAAAAGGGGCAAGGTCATTTTTTATCCATATGACTAAACCTCCAGAATCTCTACCACGATGTACTGAGTTGAGTTTCCATGAGGGCACTATGATTTCAGAGTAACTTGGAGGACACTGAGTGGACACATCTGATCTACACCATGTTTCTGTTAGAATTAGGATGTCAACATTTGTGATGCTATTTAAAAAATCTGTGTTTGTGCTTTTTAATCCAAATGTTTTAGAGCACAAACCCTGAATATTCCAAAAGCTAATATTTAACATTTTGACATGATAATAATCATTGTGTTGTGATCAATCATTGTAGATTTTGTTGCACACTCTCACACACACGGGATCCCACTGAGCAGTCTCATTACTGACACACGTTACCATGACGATGCAGCCTCCTCCTTCTGGGTGTCCATTATACAAAGAAACTGACACCTTATAATACCTCAAGTCCACTGACGATCTGATGACAGTTCAGCTGTGAGAGAGACTCAATATGCATTCCTTTTAGATAATCCAGAGATTCCGTTATATTACAGGGGTGATATTATCATCATCATTATAAATATTCTCCTTGAAAATCTGATTGGTCTGTTAGCTTGTATCTTCAGCCTAGGCTTCTTGTGCCAAACAGATTTAAAAATGGATATTTATGAGCACTTTCACCAACTTTCTGACATGTAAAAACAGATGATAGAGGCCGTCAGTTCAGTCGGCTTACAGTGTTTCTGAAACACAGTCCAGGCTGTTTGTTATGAGGATTCTTACATTCAGTCCAAATCAATTGTGCTGCTCCATTAAAATAAATAAATAATATTCAGAACAATCTCACACAATTTCAGGTTTTTAATGTAAAGTATTGCAGTCATAAGGCTATGGTAATTTATTGATCACAACAAAAATATATTTATCATTGAATTTAAAGTCTTAAATATTAAATGCTCAGAGGGGAATCTTCTTCCTGCAATGGATGTGTGTCCGTGTGTGTTCCTGCTGATCATTCTTACTTTAATGCTTCTTTATTATCAGTCATTATAATTCAGTGATTTTACACTCTCCTGCTGTTTTTTTTTTCTTTTTCATTTAATATGAAAAGCTGTCTTTTATTTGTTTATATGTTAATTTAAGCCTTTTTTTGCACACATTATGTATTTATATTTGGCTTATTGGCTTGAGTTTGCACATTGTATGGGGAAGAGCATTTGTTAGGATGTGGATGTGGCTTCTTGTTTAATGATATGCAATAAATGAGATTAGAGTTCTGTTGTCCAGCTGATGGTAGCAGTGATTTCCCTGCGCTGTCTGTGTTCAGAGACGCTCTGAAGCTGTTGGGTCAGAGAGGTGAGGGCCATCCCACTCCAGACGCCCCACATTCCCACCTGTGTCCGTGCCCGGGAAACCCGGCGCGTCGGTGAGCCCATGCTGCTGCAACAACATTCTAAACCACACAGTTCTCTAGCGCTAAGCTTTGCTGTAAACTTAAACCCTTCGGTGAATATCATGGAGAGGCTGTGGCTTCAGGCCTGGAGACTTTACTTTATATGAACCCCTGTGTTTAACAGGGGTGTAAGAAAATATCGATACACGTAAGTATCGCAATATTTTGTTTGGTGATACTGTATCGAGTCTCAAAAACGGAATATCGATATTTAAAAAAAAAACATACAAAATTCATGGCAGTTGTTTCGGTTTGAGTTTATTTCCCGATCGCTAGCTGGCAGTCTTCATCTCTGAACTTAAACAGTGACAGGAAATACTAGCATTAGGGCACGCCACTAATGTTAGCGTTAATATAGTTCGCTGCTAGTAATAGAGGATGAAAGAATTGTTCCACTTCCCCTTTCGGTGTACAAAGCTGAAGTGTGGCGTCATTTGGGCTTTTAACGTCCACCGCGGGACCGTGGCGCGGGCGCCGCCTCAGTTCCACCGCTTGCCGCGTCCCGCGTGAAGAGCCTTCGGCTGCAGCCTTCTCTCGTGGTGGGGGCGTTTTGTGCAGTTGGGGTGGTGCTCGCATCGCGGTCTCGGCGATTTTTTTTTTTCCCCCCACCCCCCCCCCACGCGGGAGCATAAATACAAACTGAAAAACCTGTGAAATCCAAGTGGAAAGGTTTTGAGAATGTTTAACATCTGTATTCATTTTATTGTTTTAAATTGTTTTGTTTTCTTTAGAAATCCTGCAAGCACTTTATTTTTCATTGATATTAAGCAGATTTAATTATTTTATTCAGACCAAAATGTTATGACCTTGTATGTTACAATTGTAAACTTGTTCATTTTATAAAATGCATATTATACACATAGGCGGAGGGTGAACCAACTCCAGGGTACAGCTAAAAGCAGCCAAATGTATTAAACATCATAAACCCGTCTTTTTAGGCAAGAACCAGACATGGGTGTCATGTAGGCTAAAAAAATGTTTAATGGGACTGAATTTGTATTTAACGTGATTACAATTGAATACAAAATTTTAGAAATTGATAATTATGTAACGTTTCCTTTCAACTGTTATTCAAACAGCGAATAAATTATATAGCTATAGAAAGTGACATTATCACTAACATTGATCTATCGCAAGGTTAAGCACTCTCAAAAAAACAAAACTATCGTTGTAATCACTGAAGCTGTATACACTGTTAAATGAATATCTTCCTTACATTGTATGTACATCTGAGCTTTGTTGTTTATGATGAGAGAATTCGCAAGAGTCCTGAATTCAGTCTACAAACGCATGCGCACTCAACAAAGCTGATGAGTTTCAGCGATGACTCATCTGAACGCCTCTGATTGGCCATTGCATTCCTAAGCTCAACAGATATGTGTGTGATTGGTTAAAATGCGCAACACTGTAAAAACGCCTAAAATGAAATACGGTGCAACATGAGCAGATCTTAATTTAATGCCGCAATCGACACTGTATGTTCATATTCACTTTGTTAGCAACAGACGTAATAGATTTAATTTGTTTGTGCAGGGGCATTTTTGTCTAATTTAGTGGCATTTTTGCCCCAAGTCCCCATGGCCAGGGGAAGGCTAAGCCTTAATAAAGAACCGACTAGAATCGGTGATGTCAACCCTCATACATCCAGATCAAACAGGCTTTATAAAAGGGAGACACTCCTCAGAAAATACTAGAAGATTAATAAATATAGTTGATTACTATAATAATTTATGCAATACAAACAAACCACCATTTATAATTGTATCTTTAGATACAGAAAAGGTCTTTGATAAGGTAGAATGGCCCTTTCTTTTCACCACTCTCAGTGATTTTGGCTTTAAATCATATATCATTAACTGGATTAAAACACTCAATACTCCAACAGCATCTGTTATAACTAATGGCATTTTATCAAAACAATTTAATTTTAAAAAGAGGAACCCGACAAGGCTGCCCATTATCACCATTACTTTTTACAATCTTTATTGAACCCTTGGCAGCAGCAATTCGACAATCAGACAATATATCTGGTATCCAATCAAAACATTACTATCATAAAATAAGTCTGTATGTGGATGACATTCTTTTGTATATTACAAACCCATCTTCATCGCTTCTGTCGGCCCATAGTCTGATAAGTGATTTTAGTAAAGCATCAGGATATCAGTTAACTGCTCCAAATCCGAGATTCTCCCTATTACCAAATTGAACTGCACTGTAAAAAAAATCTGTTAAATTTACAGTAAAGTACCGGCAGCTATGGTTGCCAGAACTTTACCGTGAAAAATACGGTAGCAACATTTTAGGTTTTACAGAACTGTTTAAATTTACAGTGAAAACCCATATTTCATTAACTGATACAATGTTGTTATGCAAACCTTTGAGTTAACGCATTTTATTTGCAGAAACCGACTGCACTTAAATTGTCCAATTGGCATTTGTTTATAAACTAATATTTATAATGTTTAAGTAACGCAAGCATATTGGTCTTAAGAACTATTTTGCTTAAGTCCATGAAGAAAAATCTACTGATTTATGCAAAGTCATTAAAATAATTAATTCAAATCTCTTGCAAATAACAGCAGCACACATTCATGTGTGATTGAAATTATTGAAGAGATTCACACTGCATCAATAACTACACAGTTACTGACTTTATATAAAGCAACAAGCAGCATAACATCTGTGTTTCTCTGTCCGTCCTTGACTTAAACACAGGCTCTGCTCTCCAGCACAATGGTGACCCACAAAACACAACAGGAAGTTGACTGTTAGGTTTTACAGTTTTCTTTTCTTGATGTTACGGTGAAATACCGGCAGCTGTGGTTGCCAGTAATCAACAGTTTTTTACAGTTTGCTTCCGTAAATTAAATTAACAGTATATTTATGTTAAAAATGCATTTTACAGTGTTTTTTTCTTCATCTCACACATTTACCCCCTTTAATCCCACAGCAAAATCCTCAGTTTTAAAGAGCACTTTTATGTGTCCACACTACAGAGTGTTGAAGTGACACTGAAGCGAAGTTAATGAGATAATTAAATGAGGATTGAGGATTAGTGATGAACACCTGTTAACAAGCAGAATCACTGAAGGAAAGAGAAACAAGAGCAGAGAAACACAACTTACAGCCAAAGCCAAAGATGAAATCAACAGAAAATAAAACACATTAAATGTATTAAGATCTCAGCAGAGGAGGATTAATCAGCTCCACAAACAGCATCACCAGCTTCTTATTACTAACCAGTGTGACTTTATTTCTGTCATATGTGTACAAAAGCTCTTATTGAGATTTTAGGTGTTGTACTTTCATTTGAAGTCACCATAATGGCAATCGGTGTTTGCTTTAGTTGGGCTCTTGAACCTTGACTTTTGAAAAATAGTTTTTATTTGGTTACTTAAATTAGCTGTGCCTTTTTAACGCAAAGTCAAAATATTCCATGATCAGATAAATCTAATATATTAATCTCTAATTGAAATCAGTGAATCAGATCATGAGATGACATGTTCTCATCATTAATAGTTAACAAAACCACTTCACTATAATTTCTTTCAGAAACATGTCATAACAAATATGCTTTACACACAGAAACAACAGCAGAGAAAAAATAACGTTAAAGAGTCAAGGGTCAAGAGCGCAACTAAAGCAACCACTGATTGCCAAAATGGCGAGACCAAACAAAACATTGTCAATACAATATAAACCTCGGTTAATTCTCAAAGAATTTTTATAGATATATGACAGAAATAAAGTGAGTCTGGTTAGTAATGAGTGAAGCTGGTAATGCTGTTTGTGGAGTTGTGTAATCTGCTGTTTTATTTTGGTTAATTTCATTTAAGGCTGTGGCTGAAGTCAGTTGTAGTTTTGTTTCTTGTTCTTTTCTTCAGTGATTGTGCTCGTTAACAGCAGCTGTTCATCTTTGTCTGAATTCACTCATTAGTTTACATTCTCTCTGTCAGGTGGACTGTATTAGTAAACTCATGTAGGGAATAGTGAATGAGGGTGTAGGGTGTTATTTCAGACACAGTCTATGAGTGTTGACTCTGAGGCTACTTTCTCAAAAACAAAGGTTAGCTCTATTACAGTTATTTACCGTATATAGTAAGGAAACTTACTGTAAATAATTTAACAGGTTTTTACTGTGGCATTTCTACAGTCTTTTACCGTTAAAATCACAATAAAAAAAACTGTAGATTAATGGCAACCACGGCTGCCGGTATTTCACCATAAAATCAAGAAAAGAAAACAGCAAAATACTGTAAAACTTAACCGTCATCTTCCTGTTGTGTTTTGTGGGTCACCATTGTGCTGGAGAGCAGAGCCTGTGTTTAAGTAAAGGACGGACAGCGAAACAGATGTTATGCTGCTTGTTGTTTTATTTAAAGGCGGTAACTGTGTAGTTACTGATGCAGTGTGAATCTCTTCAATAAATTTAATCACACATGAATGTGTACTGCTTTTATTTGCAAGAGCTTTTAATTGAATTGATGGTTTTAATTACTAATGCATAAATCAGTAGGTTTTTATTCATGGACTTAAGCAAAACAGTTCTTAAGATCAATATGCTTGCGTTACGTAAGCATTATAAATATTAGTTTATAAACAAATGTCAATTGGCCAAGTTAAGCGCAGTCAGTTTCTGCAAATAAAATGAGTTAACTCAAAGGTTTGCATAATAACATTGTATCAGTTAATGAAATACAGTTTTTCACTGTACATTTAAACAGTTCTGTAAAACTTAAAATGTTGCTACCATATTTTTCACGGTAAAGTGCTGGCAAATATAGCTGCCGGTATTTTACCTTAAATTTAACAGATATTTTTTTACAGTGTACAGTTAAAAGAAGTCATACAAAAATCTATTGGTTCCTGTACTCTGACAAATTGTAACTCTCACATATACCAAACAATTGAATCTTTAAAACCTAAAAAAATATTATCACAAATATATACATTCTTAATATTTTCAGAAACCGACATAGTTGCTCCAATTCAACAATGGACTAAGGATATGGGTACAGATCAAATTATCAACTGGCAAGAAGTTTGCAATAATATTTATTCTATGTCCTGCAATAACAAAATTTAAATGATTCAATATAAAGTAATTCATAGAACTCATATCACAACATACAAACTGCAGCGCATGGGATATATTAAAAATAATAACTGTCCACACTGTCCAGCATCCATTGACGACTATTTCCATGCATTCTGGCGGTGTTCATTGGTTCAATTATTTTGGTCGAAGGTCATGAGCAGGCTCTCAGATATCCTCGAGTTCAGCATCCCAGTTTGTCCCAAAATAGCTTTACTGGGAGACACTTCTACACTGCAGATTTCTAATCAGTTTAAACCATTTTTATTGATTTCATTGACAGTAGCAAAGAAACACATCTTACTTAACTGGAAAGACAGAACAGATCTTTCAATAAACCAGTGGCTTAAATTATTATTAGTACATTTAAACTTGGAGCAATTAATGGAATTCGCACACAACATTGATCCTTCCAAACAAACTTGGCCTCATTTTGTTCAATATCTGAGTGAGAACTGATTCCGGTTTGTCTATGTCTCTGTCATAAAACATGAGAAACTTCTGAGGAACATTTTGTGTCCTTTTATATAACTTATGTTGTTTATATCCTGTCAGCTTATGTCGATTACTTCTATTATCAAAATTTTTATATATTTTTTCCTCTTTTCTTTTCCTTTCTCCCTTTCAATGTGTAGATATGTAACTCTTTGAATCATTTAAGCCTTTTATTTTCTCTTTCCTTATTAACATTTAATTTAAATTAAGTTACCATGTGTTTTAATTTCTACACCTCCATTGTTACCATTGCAGTTATCATAGTTGTTATCATTTTTTCCCTATGTTATTCATTTACCATTTCATCTTTAGCTAATTTAAAGAAAACAAATCTTTCTTTCCTGTTCCTTTTTTTTTCTTGTCCCATCTCCCCTCCCTTGCTCTTTCACTGTTCTCTCTATCGATTCCTCTCTCTCTCTTTCTCTCTCTCTCTCTCTTTCACTCTCTCCCCCTACTTTGATCCCCTCCTCTCTGTTATCCTTTTGGCTTGAAATAATGTTTTTTTACTTGAAAGGGGAAAGACTTGTACAAAGAACTGCCACTGGGTCTGGCAAACAAGGCTCTGAGAAGTCAACCGACTGAGGCACAGACTTCAGGAGCACTGTGAACATCCTTTACTAGGGTCTATTAACCCACATAGCAATTGTATTCCGGCCCAGCTCTGGGCCAAACAAGCAGTTACACTCGGCCCACATGCAGTAAAGAATTACGGCCCTTGTTTGGCCCAGATCTGGACTACAGACATGAGCCATAACTGGCCCAAATCTCAGCCGAATAGTAACTTATAACCAGCCCTGAACTGGGCCAGAACAAGTTTTAATAGTGCTACCCAATCTCAGCCTTCAGTAAATCACATAGAGACCAGCCTTTAACCAGAAACCCCAAAACTGAGCCATAAAAAAGCCAAAAAAAACAACAACTCAGCCACGGCTCCATCGATAGGCAGTAAAACACACAGCTACACCTTTAGACAATTAAGCATCTGTGATTCACACTTCTTTAGATTGTGAGGGAAAGAGTTTCTGGCTCAGCTGGTACTCGAACCAGAGATCTTCTTGCTGTGAGGAGGCCACATTTCCCACTGAGCCACTTATACTGTGCTTAGCCACAGACATTACATACAGACACTTGTGCAATAATAATACATAAAAAAAACTGAAACGTTTTCATGATTGTATGTATATAAAAAAAAATAATAAAAAAACATTTACAGGTACAAAACTCTGTTTGGCTAGATGCTGAAATGTACAACATACACAGCCAAATCCTCAGTGAACACTGCACACAATGTTAAAAGAAACACGAAAGTAGTGTTGAAGTTCACGAGATGAATGATCAAATTAAATGATCAAATAAGCATTTGGTAAAATCAACTGAAATGAAACACATTAAACCTCTGAAGATCTCAGCAGAGGATGTTCACCGCCCGGGTGATACGTTGTCTATAGCAAAACCCACATCATCTTTACAAAGACGTAACGTCAAGTTTGCCACGCAACGTCGTCTTTAAAAAGACGCACCCGAAATTGCTCTTTTAGGGGAAAAAGCTCTTTTAGCGTGCTGAGGCGCACAGGGGAGATGATCATCTGCAACACAAACAGGGGGTAGTGCAGCCTGATGTGTGCAACCCACTCGACACGGGAAACCACCACCGCTGAAGCGCCGTCCGCCAACACGAAGAGCTCTCTAAGAGCGCGCTGAACTTGTTCAGTCTTCTTCTCTCAGTAGAGTAGTCAGGAGCAGAACGATGTGATCGCTCGGCTCCGAAGCAGAAAAGCTGAATATGCGCTGCATCTGCTGCCTACTTATACTCACGCTGTGATCAGCAGCAGCTGGATGCAATAATCCAATGCCAATGTGCATTGGCTCGTTTAGTTTTACACTCAAAGTGGATTGGTCTCTCTAAGCGAGATCCCAATTTCATCGGTCATCCGACGTGACGTCGAGAGTGACCGACTGAAAGGGAACGTGTCTATACAGCATATTCTATTTAAAGTGCTATAGTGGAGGTCAAACATCTTACATTACATTTAATTGTTTCGCAAGACACTTATCCAAAGCAACTTACAAATGAGGAGAATAGCAGCAAACTTGAACTGTTTGGCAGTACAGTACATGAGTTCTGACATATTAAAACAAACACATTAGAATGAACATGTTGCTATATTAATGTAGAATCCGTATCTCTCAGCAAAAGTCTGTTTCCAAAGCCTGAACTGAATTGTGATTTGATTACCAAAGAATGAACCGAACAAACAAATAATACTCTGCAAACATTCATGTAGTTGAAAAAGAGGCCTTTGGAAAGTAGTGCTATTTTTAGTATTGTGATTGTGTTGCAGTATCTGTTCCATCTCTGGCATGTGTCAGCGATTGGTCAGAGGTGATGGAGGCCTGGACGTTTGTTCCCCAAATCTTCTGTTACGCAAGGAAAAAGAGGAAGTAGAAAACATCAGCTTGGTTCCAGTAAAAGCTGTTGTGAGTTTGAGAAGTTGGCAGTATGTTTTTATAGTACAGTGACATCTTGCTCTTGAATTGATTTCTCAGTTCATGACTCCTTTTCCAAGACTTTACGGGGAAGAAATAAATAGGAATTGAAATAAATATGCTTTTTGTGCCAACATCAGCTGGTGCTGCTACTATGGTGTGCTTCCATTACAGATTTGCGCAAAACATTTGCGATATTTTATAAATGTTGATAAAAAACTATTGCGAAATTACAGCATTTACATTAACCGATGTTATGCGACTAAAACTTTTTTTTTTTTCATCTCGCATGGATGTTGGTAGGTTTACGTACATCGCAGTGTGTGTGTTTGTGTGTTTCAGTATATCTAACCTGTGGCTGTTTGGTATCAGTGAGTTCAGTGCGGTCATCAATCAAGCCTGCATCTTAGCCATGGGCAGCACCAGGACTGAGCTGAGCTTGGCCCCCCAGGACCCAGACGGCCCCGTTCTCCACACCAGAGTATATGAGCGGAGTGGAGCGGCAATAATTTCCCCTCCGCGCATTTAATAATCACTCCGCTCCGGGTTCACCATTTCCCGCTCCCGCTCCACTCCTCGCTCACTGATATCAGAAACACCGCTCCACCTTCGCTCCTCTAAAGTATTTCAGTATGTTTGAAATATCACAGTTCTGTTCATAACGTATATTAAAAGAAGAATATAAATAAAATAACAGGATAGTTTCAAAGTGACTTATTAGAACACTAGTGTGCAAACTTTTTTCCTACCTCATGCAAAGCTAACATGGTTGCACTGTCAGCATTAAAAGGTATAATTGCTGCTTTTTGCAGTGCAAATTTAGTATGTGATGAAAATAACAGTACGTTTTCATCAAGTTATTTTACCTACATATCGCTGCATTTCTTACAGATTTCTGCTCATTCGAAATCGGATACAGATGAAGTAACACTGTAAGATTACATTTGTTTGAATGCATTATTGTGAATATGTGTTGTACCTGTTTAAATCATGCTTTCAGCTGAAAATATTCAGTATCTAGGAGGAACAAACAAATTCCTTGAGAACTATAACTTCCTGCTCATGTCCATTGCCGTCATCCTAGTCTTCGCAAGTTCACGTTCTTTCTGATTTGAGTGATCCATCTCTAACAAGCTAGCTAAATAGGCTATGTTTTGAATTGAAATTTATTTGACAAGTTTATGAACTTCACAAAATAACAAGTATCCCATACACTTAAAAAAGACTGTTGAGGATAAAAACATAATAGGCTATGTACAGAAGAGACAGAGCAACAGTATCTCCTAATCAAATACTACTAAAAAAAAATAGTAAAGATAATTCATAATTTAAACAAATGCAATCACTATTGACAATAAACACACCACAAAATCAAGCTAACTAACATCACCAAACAGCCATCTTTTTACTAATCTTTTAAAACTCCCAAAATCTTTTACTCCCTTTATTGACACTGGTAATATATTCCATGCAATAGCAACTAGATTATAATGCTATATGCGATAAGATTTCATCTCAAATACTGGGGGGGGGGGGGGGGGGGGGGGGGGGGAGGTGCTAAACCATTCAGGTCTTTATAAGTAATAAGCAAGATTTTAAAATTACAGTGGGTTACGGAAGTATTCAGACCCCCTTACATTTTTCTCTCTTTTTTATATTTCAGCCATTTGCTAAAATCCTTTAAGTTATTTTTTTCCTCATTAATGTACACACAGCACCCCATTATTGACAGAAAAACACAGAATTGTTGACAGTTTTGCAGATTTATAAAAAAAGAAAAACATGAAATATCACATGGTCCTAAGTATTCAGACACTTGNTAACTAATGTTAACTAATGAAACCTTATTGTAAAGTGTTACCATACACTGTACATTGGAACACATTTTGGACGTACCTATTAGGAGTGCTCCTATATTTGTTTTCCTGATCCCTCGCTTTTCTCCCCTTCCACACCAGTTCAGTTGTTTGGCTACAGGACCGAAAACCTTGGAGCATATTCTCCATATGGTTTTCTTCAGTGTATGTCCTCCGCTGATGGATAACCGGTTCACCTTAAAAAAAAAAAAAAAAAAAAAAGGTAAATTCCAAAACATACAAAGCACAAACATTAGGTACTTGTTCACAGACAGGGGACAGAGCTGGGAGATTACTTAACACATTGTAATCTTTACTGATTCCAATAGTACCAATGAAAAAAAATTAAAGTGGCAAGAAACCCAATACATTACACATTTTAAATCATGTAATCAGACTACTTTTAGATTACTTTTGACCTAACTCGTCTATCGTATTGATTTAAATAGGATAGTCAAAGTACCATATGGACATAAAAATACAAAGAGTAAGTAAATATATTTTAATTGTTGTTATTAATAGCATGAAGTGCATTAAACATTATATTATGTCAAGGTTTCCCAAACTGGTGTTTGTGAAGGAACTGCAGGGGTTTTGTGAGTTTAATGAAAAGCTAATAATAATAAAATGTTAAATTAAAATAAAGCGTTTTAAAATCAATGAAAAAAAAACTTACAAAAAAAATATCAATATTTTACTTGTTTACCTGCATGTCATGTGACCAATAACCAATGTCAGAGAACCGATGAACATACAGATGTGATACTTAATTATAAAAAAAAACTAAATGTAACTAAAAAAAAACAATGAGATCTAGGCCGGATGGACGGGCTAGAGGATAGGGATTAGGACTGATCTCTGTGTGAATGTCCACAAAACCTGAAGACTTTCTGAATGTATATAAGCAGCCGGCTATTTTAGAAATGAAAACTTCAAAGATGAAAAAGTGGAATTAGGGGGGAAAATTAAATTGCAATAATCTATTGTAGTATGTAAATAATATTTAATATGTAATCCATTTAAAAAAAGTAATAGCGGATACGAGTATTATTTAAAATGTAATTTTCATATATTAAAAGGCATTATTAATTTTAATCTTGGATCTATTTACGAAATAAAGATTATCATGTAATCAAGTTCACTACGAAGCGCTGTGACAGGGATTAGTTAAGTCAGGACTATAGGTCTAGTTTTGCATTTATAAAAATGCTTTGTGCATCTTGAGACAAAACAATGGCACTGACTTATTTTAAGGTATGTCAGAGAAAGATTTTTTTTCAGTTGAGACCGCTCAAACATGCTTTTTAGTCTGGGACTATCTTAAGCCTTGTCTGTGAAAACACGGGTATATAATAGACATTATTTACTTCACTACAACTGTTAAACCTACAAATGTCAATGATTTTTACCATCTTTTGCATCATTGCTTTTTCTGATAATTGTCTTTCCAGTTTGTCTAGTTCCTCCATGGTTGTGAGAGGAAAGACATCATCCTCACTGTCCACCACCAGCACTGGAGCATTGAAACGGCTGTTAGCTGCAAGGGACTGGACCACTGAAGTCAGATGATTGATCTTCATGTCCAGTTCATTAAGTGCCTCCAGAATTGCCCTCTCAACAGCTGCAACACAGTAGGTTTATCTGGGAGAGTATTTTTATTAAACTATAAAATGTATAATTTACAAATTTAGCACTTCAATTTAACGTACGTGTACATTGATTAGTGATGCAACTCCATCGTCTCACACCTGAAGCAAACATGAAAGCACCAACAAAAAAGCTCTTAAATGTGATAAAAATGATGTTGCTAAAGATATGGGTACATGCTTAAAGCCTTAGGCTGATGATACACAGGGCAACTTTTTGGGCAACGTTGCTGTCAAGAGGCAACCAAGTGAGACACAGGGCTCACAACCAATCTAAAAGTATCCAAATAGAAATGTGTTACCCATTCTAAATGGGAAAGTGCCCAAGCAACATTGATCAAAAAAAGTTGCCCCGTGTATCATCAACATAGCCTAAAAAAAACAATAGGTTATTTATGTTTTAAAAAACTTTTAGTAATAATACCAAATTTGATGGCCAGGTCGTGTTTCATGATTAAAATGGAGAACTGTAAATCAACCAGGACCAGAAAATAAAAAAAAACAAAAAAATAAAAAAAAAAAAAAAAAAAAAAAAAAAAAAAAAAAAAAAAAAAAAAGAAAAAACAACCCCCAACCACCCCCCCCCTCACAACAAACCAAACCCCAACAACAAAAAAAATAAAAAAACAAAACCCATAAATTGATTATTTTTTATTGGGAAAGTTTTGTAGAGTTTTATTTTTTTTTTATATTTTTTTTTTAAAAAACTGTTTGTGTGGAAATAACCCCAAATAATTGGTATGTAAGGAATTTTAAATTGGATCTAGTAATTATTAGTGGAAATTGGCACATGCCCCTGAGTTGTTGTACTTCGGGTGACACGAGTTAGACTAAATCAAAAATAGCTTACTTCTTGTGGTGTGGAGATAATGGCTGTAACTAACCATCATATTTATCTGTCCAGTTTGATTACATCAATGACAGTTTTAACTTGTTAATGCTGACAATTGACATTGGTATAAGTGGGATAATCCACAGCTAGATGTGCATAAATAATAATTCACTCTGCAACTGCCCATTAAAAAATACAAATTACTTACTATTTGTTCTTGCCTGGTGGGTACTTGAGGGTCTCAGTTCAGAGATTGTGTCCTCTGATGGATCGTACAGAAAATTACCTAGTGTTATTAATTTGCAGTGTATGTGTTTCCTGCATGTGTTTTTATGAATGTTCTTTTACCTTGAAAGTTAGATGGGTGTTCACCCCAAGCATCCTCTTGCTCATTTTCATTTGACAAGCTCACTGGAACAACTGGAGCTGAGAAAGGTAAAGTTGGTAAATTGCATTTGCTACCATGACAGTGCATGAAACTGATACACTATGGACTAGATTTACTAACAGCTTGTGCCAGTGCAAACCGTCTTTTGGCATTAAAATAGAACTGTCAGGATTTACTAAAGAGGCGCAGTAAAGAATTAGCGCTGAAAAGGCGTGGACAGTTGTTTTTGCGTCTGACCTTATTGAATATGCATTTGTAGGAGTTTTCCTTTCAGACGCAAAATTTATGGGAGGAGAGTATTAAAATGAATCACGCAATGCAATTTAATAACGTTTGTGCTCGTCAAATTACTGGTATTTGCTCCATTTTTAATGCCCAAAAAAGGCATATCTTAAAGCAGGCGGTAATTTGCGCTGCTCTTGGTAGATTGCACTGGTCATTGTGGAAATGATCTGGCTGCGTCTGTTCTTTAATGTGTGCATTGTCAGTAAATCACACGCAGAATTTTCCCTCCCATCTGCGCTTTTATGGAATTGCGCTCTAATGCTAATTTGCACTGCTTAGTAAATCTGGTTCAAGGGCTATTAAAGTGAATACCCCGGTAAGGATCAAAATTGGAAAGATGTTATTTATTTTTTTTTTTTACTTACTCTGCATTCTTCCTTGATGTGTGGTTGATGGTCTTTGGTCTTGAGAGAGTCTCAGGACAGAGAATGTGTTATCTAATTATTCAGAAAAAATGTTGTATTATCTTGTCTTAGGCTGTGACTCATTGGCAATGAATGTGTTTTTGATTTCCTCCGTATACAAATTAATGCTTTTTACCTTGAATGTCAGGTGAGTGTTCACCCCAAGCGTCCTGTGGCTCGTCTGCCTGGGAGAAGCTCATGGGAATATCTGGAGCTGAGAATGATGGAACTGGTCAATTTTGTTTGTAATTAAGTAATTTTACATGACATTTTCATTTTAATGGCTGGTTTTCATTCATTAAAGAGGTAGTTGCAAACTTCTGAATCAGGCAGGAAAAAAGCACATGACTAAATCTACAGTGAGGGGAATTATTAAGATGCTACCGTGGGTACGGAAAGTATTCAGACCCCCTTAAATTTTTCACTCTTTGTTATATTGCAGCCATTTGCTAAAATCATTTAAGTTATTTTTTCCTCATTAATGTACACACAGCAACCCATATTGACAGAAAACACAGAATTGTTGACATTTTTGAAGATTTATTAAAAAAGAAAACTGAAATATCACAGGGTCCTAAGTATTCAGACCCTGTGCTGTGACACTCATATATTTAACTCAGGTGCTGCCCATTTCTTCTGATCATCCTTGAGATGGTTATACACCTTCATTTGAGTCCAGCTGTGTTGATTATACTGATTGGACTTGATTAAGAAAGCCACACACCTGTATAAGACCTTACAGCTCACAGTGCAAGTCAGAGCAAATGAGAATCATGAGGTCAAAGGAACTGCCTGAAGAGATCAGAGACAGAATTGTGTCAAGGCACAGATCTGGCCAAGGTTACAAAAAAAAATTTCTGCTGCACTTAAGTTTCCCAAGAGCACAGTGGCCTCCATTACTTAAATGGAAAACGTTTGGGACGACCAGAACCCTTCCAAGAGCTGGCCGTCCGGCCAAACTGAGCTATCGGGGGAGAAGAGCTTTGGTGAGAGAGGTAAAGAAAAACCCAAAGATCACTGTAGCTGAGCTCCAGAGATGCAGTCGGAAGATGGGAGAAAGTTGTAGAAAGTCAATCATCACTGCAGCCCTCCACCAGTCGGGGCTTTTTGGCAGAGTGGCCCGTCGGAAGCCTCTCCTTAGTGCAAGACAAATGAAAAAACACCTGAGGGACTCAAAGATGGTGAGAAATAAGATTCTCTGGTCGGATGAGACCAAGATAGAACTTTTTGGCCTAATTCTAAGCGGTATGTGTGGAGAAAACAAGGCACTGCTCATCACCTGTCCAATAAAGTCCCAACAGTGAAGCATGGTGGTGGAAGCATCATGCTGTGGGGGTGTTTTTCAGCTGCAGGGCCAGGACGACTGGTTGCAATCGAGGGAAAGATGAATTACAGGCCAAGTACAGGGAGATCCTGGACGAAAACCTTCTCCAGAGTGCTAGGACCTCAGACTGGGCCGATGGTTTACCTTCCAACAAGACAATGACCCGAAGCACACAGCTAAAATAACGAAGGAGGGGCTTCACAACAACCCTGTGACTGTTCTTGAATGGCCCAGCCAAAGCCCTGACTTAAACCCAATTGAGCATCTCTGAGAGACCTAAAAATGGCTGTCCACCAACGTTTTCCATCCAACCTGACAGAACTGGAGAGAATCTGCAAGGAGGAATGGCAGAGGATCACTGCTAATCTCCTCAAACTAGAACCCACAAAAGCACTCTTAGTTGTGAAACACTTGTATAGAAAAAACTTCTTTCCCAAAAAGACTCATGGCTGTATTATATCAAAAGTGTGCTTCTACTAAATACTGAGCAATGTGTATACTTATGACCATGTGATATTTCAGTTTTTTTTCTTTTTTAATAAATCTGCAAAAATGCAAACAATTCTGTGTTTTTCTGTCAATATGGGGTGCTGTGTGTAAATTAATGAGGAAAAAAAATAACTTAAAATGATTTTAGCAAAATGGCTGCAATTATAACAAAAGAGTGAAAAATTTAAGGGGGTATGAATACTTTCCATACCCACGGTATATCTGATAAAAAAATTCCCAAGTACATTTTACCAATTACAAACCATATCACATAACCACAAGCTGAAGTGTCATAAACAAATGAGGACTGATTTTTAAAAAGTTTCACCACCAGTTCAAGTCAGATGACAGCAACGGTGACGAGGGAGTCGTGGTGTGAGCTGCTACTAACAATGAGCAAGACTGACCTTTCAGAGTAAGAGAGAAAGTTAAAATGAACTCCCAAAACTTACTGCCAAATTCCGGAAGATAAATTCTTCAGTGGTACAAGAGGATGTGATGCTGGTCCTTCAAGAGCCAGGTCAACACTACTATGTTTATAAAGCCTTTTAAAAAACGGTCTTAATGTGTTGTACAACACTTCAGCTTGTGTTTCGTCTTGTTTGGGGATCATTTTTCAGGACTTTACCTTAGCAAAGACTCAAAACCTGACATATTGTACTTGTGCTGGCACTGGAGACTAAAGGGTTCCTGGTGGTTTCAAACCTATTCCTTCACCTTAATTACTAAAGTTTTATACAGTTAATATCTTTTCTTCTCAACCTGTTTTTTTTTACCCTGCTACACCATTGAGTATTTCTTATCCAATGGTCACACCTCAATTTTGCAATTGTTATAGTGTTGCATCTTTCTCCTGGGCATTTAATAATTTTTAACTTTAAATTGTGAGTCAATTTGAACTGTACAAGAAAAAAATGCTTATTTTTGCACACCCGAATACAAAACATTTTTTACTTCCAGCACTCTTAATAATTATATAACGCTTATAAATTATTAGTAGTTATTGAGATTGATGTGATTTTGAATTGGTAAAATGTACTTAGAATAAAAATATGATCAGAATATCAACTTGCATAATAATTGTGCACAAACTGCATGTCAGCGACGTCTATTCAGCGATCAGAAACTTGACCCACCCTGTTATGGAGTCAGCCTTTTGAGTTGTCAAATGCTGTAAATTTACAACTTTTACATTGTGTTTACAGTACTCATGTAGAGCCCGTTACCTTGACAGCTGGGGAAAGTCTCAAAACGGGCCTGCTGTGGCTTTTCCATGGCCCTTTGGTGGTGATTAACAAATGCTGTTGAAAGAATTGGTATGTAGATGTGTTATGTCTGCCTCACAAAACAAGATTTTGTACTACACAAAGCCTTACTAAAGTTTGAGAGTGCTATTGCTTCTAATTAGCAATCAAATGTTTATTATTAAATTATGCTTAGTATGTAAATCCTCAAGTTATGAATGTAATGATAGTAGTTCTGTCCAAATGGTTAAAATAGCAATAGAATTGGGTGAAGCTGAAAAAGAAAAGAACGATGTAAACCAACAAGTCACAAGAGACTGTGCAATACATTGATTTGACCATAGTTAAGGAACATTCTTGAGCATGGCACAAAGTGCTTAAAACATCCATAAATATCAGTTTTCTAAATTTAAAACTCACAATTGCTGAAAGAGTTCACTGCTTTGCTTGATGTAAGCAGAGGTCGTACAACAGGACCTGAAAAAAATTGCACTCAGCAGTTACACACTCTTATGTCTAGCAGTCATTTAACTGGTTTTATTGTATTTTTACCTTTTGTCTTGACGTGTTTTAGGGGTGTTGGAACTTTTGGTGCGGGTGGGACTTTTGGTGTAGGTGGAGCTTTCTCTCTATTAATTTTCTTTTTTTTGTGGGGGGTATCATGAGGCTCATTATCTGATGAGAATATTTTCTTTCTAAGAGCAAAATCAGGGAATTGGATTATTTTACAAAGCTGGATTATATAGGTAATAACACTGGCATGTTTGTCAATTGAAATAATTTTTTTTACATACAATGTAATTTCTTCTCCCAATTCAAACTCCAAAAAGGGTGCATACTACTTTCTGTGGTCTATATACAAGTCTTCTGACACCGTACAATAACTTTGGAAGGTTAGGAAAAGGCCAAAACATAATAATAAAAAAAAAGAAAATAAAAAAACTTATTGAATTGGCACAATTGACCCGTCGCAGGAAGTTTGATTGACAGGCAATCTGACCAATCATAACGCAAAATCTGCGATTTTAGTCCGACAAACAAACAAACCAGACAGGAGAGTAATGACCGGATTAACGTCGGTGGACTTGAACCTGAAAAATGGTGTGAATTGATGTCTTTCCGCTGTTGAAACAAGATACCTTCTAATGTTCATTCATGTTTATTTCATGCTAACTAGTAAAGAGGAAGAGATGATCAGTTCACGTGCCGCTTGAACTGAGGCACTAGAGTGATCTGTCACGACACATTAAAGAGCCACAAAATGCTAT
This sequence comes from Sinocyclocheilus anophthalmus, assembly GCA_018155175.1. Classification (NCBI taxonomy): domain Eukaryota; kingdom Metazoa; phylum Chordata; class Actinopteri; order Cypriniformes; family Cyprinidae; genus Sinocyclocheilus; species Sinocyclocheilus anophthalmus. The sequence goes on along the minus strand of JADLZN010010174.1, from coordinate 67,944 downwards.
TTATTGTTTGAAAAATGAAATTATTTAAAGCTGAGACTTTGTTTCATACCTAAAGTAACCTGCTCTGTCTTGTCTGCCGGTGCATTGCCATCTTCTTTGCCACCGCGATGTATTTTTCACTGCTTGAGAACAGGATGTGTGGCGTGAGAGCGCCATGGCTTGTCGGACATAGCAACAGTAACTAAGGGGGAGGGGCTTTGCGAAGGATAAATGATGACACATTAGAAACTGAACATAGCTGGTTTCTAATTGTGAATGACATGTGAAAGCTAGAGCTGAATTCAAGATTATAAGTAAATAACTTAAATGTATCTGTTACTCACATAAACTTTTTATAGCTTCAGAAGACTGAATATTGCTCTTTATTGATCTATTTTCAAAGTGAAATATGCATTTTTACAACTTACTTGTGAATTCTTTTTATAGTAACTTCAGATTCTGAGATGTCAGAAGTGTAGCATGCCCTTTTCCATTTTTTGGAAATGTTGTCAAAAGATGCTGAAAGAACCAAAGTATGTGATCTTAATTCATGAAAACATTAAGCCATGGAATGTCATGTATTAGTGATTTTGCCATCTGTTTTAATAATGTTTATTTAAAGTGTAGTTTAACCTGCTTACCCGACTCATGTAGAATTCTGGCCTGATGCTTGGTCCAACCCTTATCTGGCTGTGGTGCCTCCATCGACCTGACGCTCTTCAGTAACCGGTCCAAGTCTTTGTATGGAGGCCACCATGAGTGGCTATCTGAGTACCAGGACTTTGCTACAGGACCGGTACTCCCTTCTCCGACGAACTCCACTATCAGGTACATGTTTTTTTTGTAGTTTTTTTGTTGTTTTAGCTGCAACAACCTAGAGCCCCATAATGTGTAACAATACTTATTACATTTCAGTTGTTCATATGCATGATTCAATTACCCAAAATATATGTAAGTCAAGTCCAAAATGGAAAAATAAGAATTAGTGTGTGTGTAAAAGAGGGACTGAAACAAAAGTACGGTCATAAGGAATTAAGAAAGCTTTCGCCTCAATGTTCTCAAACTTGCAGAAATGTGTTGGTCCTGAGATGCCATCAACTAGATGAATACCAAGTGCTGAGGATGGAAGGGGATAATCAAAAAAAAGTTCATGATTGTTGAAGGTAGTGTAGGCCACATAAACGCCATCCCTCGCTGAAATTATATTTTGCAGCTTTGCAACTTTTCCATCAATGTAAACAAAACTGTTGGCCTGGTCCAGTTTCAGAGTGTAAAAGCATGTTTTTATTTCTTTGTACTGTGAAGATCCATGAAAACATTCGGGTAGAGGGCCAGCTGTGTGTTGTTTTCTGAGCAGTGGTGGGTTGTTTTTCTCCTTTTTTTTGCTACAGCTTTGCATTTCTGAGAACCTTCTCACAATTTGACTCAGTGGACATGTAGGCTTCCGCAGGAGTCTCTTCAGCTTGTTAAGGTGATCCTCGTACTGGAAAGCACTGAAGTTGTCAAGGACACCATGGTGTTTTGCATCTTCTGCAAGATGTACAAGACCGTGGACATTGTAGGACAGGAATTTGGGCCGTATAGCTGTCCAAAGTGTGTGACAAAAAGTCGCAGAATATCATTGGCATAGTCGATGTGATCACCAATTAGGCTGTTATTGCACAAGATGAAGATTCCCACAGAAAACAGCAGGAAGTTTTTGTACACCTCTGTGCTGAGTAGGTCTTTCAGCATAACAGGGCCTGTGTACAATAAAAACGGTCTAAACTCGGTCGCCTTCCATCGATCTATTTCCCTCACTGCCCTTGGTTTGCGCGCAAATTCCATAGGCACATTTTTCTTGGCACCAACCAACCTTTCTGTCAGCACAGTGGCTTGAAATCCTGACAGCCTGCAAGTTAGAGGACCCAGTCAAAGCCACAAGTGGAGAAGCCGCCTCATGACACCAAGGCACACAAGGTGCATGTAATCAAGGGGGAATCCAGAGACCATATCCAGGGAGGTTTCTTCCAGAGGTGAGGTGCCATGGTGGTGATCTGGATCAGTCTTATTTCTGAAGTTGTCATTGTTTCTAAAAGGCATGTCAGTTCTAGGGAATGTCATCCTGTTCTCCAGGTGCACACCATCCTGAATGCACTTTTCGCATCCATGGTAGCCTGCGTGGCCTTTCACTTTTTTCAGAAATGCACGTGCAGGTGCGTCACAAACCATTGAGGTAAGCTGTAATGCTAACTTGAGTCCTTCAAATTCAAAACCATGACTTAAGTCTTTTATTTCACAGATGAAGTCCTCAAGATACTCATCCAGTGAGCTAGGTTTACTGTCACCACAAAATAAACCTATTGTCACAGGTTCCTCCTGCACCAAATTTTGCACAGTTCCAAGAATGGGCCAGAATTGAGTTGCTGAACTCTTGTAGAGAGGCAGACCATCAATGCTCACCTGGAGCTTCAGATTGCTCATGTTCTGCAAAATGTCCATGTTGTTGTAGAGTACACCCGAAATGGATTCCAGTAGACCAAAATGATAGTACTGGCCACCAGCCTTGTTTTGGACTTCAGTTCTATTTGAACGCACTGTTCCTAATAGTGTCCTTGCATCTTTTGGCAAATTCAGATCGTGCTTGCGGAGGATATTAAGTAATGAATTTAGTGCCACATGTGTTATTTTATGTTCTGTCGCCCAGGTTGCCAAGTCATCATTCAGGGAACTTGGATGCAGTTCAGAATCTGTGTCTGAGTCTGTGTCAGATTCACTGCTATGTGAAGCACTTGCCATGGTGACACATTCATGCTCATCGATATGGGACAAACCATCCATAAAGTCATTGTTGTCATCAGCGGTGCTGCTTGTGTCACTGTGCATGCCACCATACTCCTCCCTCCATGATGATGGTGATAATGCTTCCATTGACTGGAGTTGTTTGTCCACCTTAGCCTTGGCTTTTCTTCGCAATGTCCAGTAAGATTGTTTTTTGCAATCCATGGTACTGAGATATTAACACACGCACACTAACACACACACACACACAACAACACACACACACACACACACACACCCACAGATGCATTGCACCAACCTGCTAAGCCAAATGCAGTGGTTCTCAACTCCACTATTGGAAGACCCTTGCATTGCACATTTTGGATGTCTTTTACATGTGATTCAACCCATCATATAATAGAAGCCCCTTAAACCGAATAGAGCATGTTAAATGAGACAGACATCCAGAATGTGTAGTGTTATGGGTCCCCAAGATTGGAATTCAGAACCACTGGCGTAATGTCTAATAATTCTATCACAATAAATACGCATACCTTGGTTTTGACCGAGAGTGTGAACTGTGGATATCGTCGTTGAGTGAGTGTGGTTGACTGTAGAGAACTTTCTGTAATTGGGGAAGCAATATAACAGGTAATGTCAGTTTTGTCATTGTGTTTAAAGTATTGGACCTAAATGTGTGCCTAGAAATAGCATGCAAAAACTTAATAAATGTGTGGTCACTTATTTTAGATAAAGTTTATCCATTTAATTCAACTAGTTACTTTGTTGTGACAAAAATTTAAGGGCGAGGTTGTCAACCTCTTTTTTTTGGAGGGCTCGATACCTGAAAACTTTATCTCTTAATTCCAACCAGTTGATGATTGTTGGATGAGGGTTAGAACTAAACTCTTAAGAATGGCCAAAATGTCAATATTGAATGTAAAAATATATTTTTGATCTGCCCAAAATTTAATGTCATGAGACAGTGAGTGTCATCAGAACAAATTTTGAAAGATATTTTTTAAGATGGACCCAGAATAATACTAAATAAATTTTAGAGTTATGAGTATATACACAGATTTTTAGTCTTTTTAGAGAGCACTCTATGCAGGGCCCAATTCGAGTTCCTAATGATTTTTTTTTTTTTATTATAATTTTTTTTATCTGACAGGATTTTTGGTTCGCTACAAAGATGGTTAAGACATGGTGGAGGTTGAATCCAATGGTGCCTTTTTCATTTGGTTTCCTTTAATCATCCAAAGGACTTGGTGGCCAATAAATAGAAATGGGATGAAACTACTTTTTTAAAACAATTAACAAATATTAAAAAAAAAAAAATGTTTCTGCCATAATATCATTTTTGTTTCATTGACTAAAAAAATATATAAAGGGGGAGCCTTTTCTGTGTATGGATGCTCTTTCTCCATCTTTCGCCTACACTGACTCTAAAAAGAAGATTATGGGAAAAGCAGATCTCATTAATATTCATTAACTCATTACCATAGCTCTTCTTAGTTAAAATATTATTTAAGCTATCAGTAATTTTATTTTCACTATTTGCATGGGTTATTTCTGATATCAACTGCCTTTGTTGATATAAATAATTACTTTGATACTATTAAAAATGTGAATTCCTGATATCAAGAATTCAATTGTTATGATGAAACTGGCAAATCAGAGATGCAGGATGCTAGTATTTATTTATTTAAGAATTATCCCTTTAATGTCTTCATTAAGACATAACTAACATGCTGCATGATGTTGCTTTAATTGATCTAAACCCAAATACTGAGTGGTCATTCAAAATATATACTTACAAAGCCAAAGACGCTCTCGAGATGTGGCTCTTAAAAGAGCCTTTGTGGTGTATGTAGCTGCTGTAGACACAAGCAAAAGAGAGACAAAGAAGAACAAATATGAGTGAGATATGTCTGTACAAATTAAAATGTTTTCAGTTTCATCAGTGATTATTGATTAATTAGCATGTTATGATAAATCTGGCAAATCTGAAATGCCGGTTGACTGCTACTATTTTCACCTACAACAATCAGACGGCAATCGACACTGGAAAAAAAGAGAGAAGATAATAATTATTTGCATGGTAGTCTATAAATTCCCAAAGTTTATAAAGGCTCTGATGAATATGTGTAATATTGTCTGATAATGCAAGATGAGAAGAATGCAATGTATTTGATGATGCCTCACAGCCCACTAACAAATAAGCCAAAGTAAAATGCGTTTTCATTCTTGAGAATCACAACAACAACAAGAAGTATTATTATGGTTGTTACAAAATGAGGGATTTCATCTAGTCTATAAAGGTGTCGAGGCTTATGAGTTTCGTCTCTCTCTAGGTGCACGCACCAGCAGTCAACCCTGTGACAACTCACTACTTTCCATACAAATATGAATAATGGAGATATTAAGAATAATTGTATAATTGGTCTCTTTTAAAGTAACGTTAACATGACCGATAACTCTGAAACGAAAGAGCGTCGATCGGCTCCATTAGCAGTGACGTCACGGCGATGTAACGGCATTTAACGGTGTTTAGCGGCGCTGCTGAGCGGACTAACGTTATATAAAGAGACGGAAAACCGTTGTCTGTGTGAGATGTGATACATTTACCGGAAAGGACACATTTAGAAAAGTCCCATTGTTATTAAATGTAATTGGTTTCATGAGTGAAAAAGCCTGCTATTTATTTTCGTATTATAACCCTCAGAAAAACGAACTGTTCCCTCAGACTGTTTGTTATTATAATGACTTACTAATTACATTTTATTTATTTCTTCATCGTTTTAAATGTCATTTACTTTTGTTGTTGGCCCATACTTTTAAGAGTAATGTAACTAAACTGGTTAAGTAAACAGTAATGTACCTGAGGAAAACGCACTGCTGGGGATGCCATCAAAGGGGAGTCGGGCTGTGCGCGCGGGGGGCACAGACCCCGGCTTATATATGCCCGCTGCCCGGTTTCGCGGGCTTGGCACGCGAGTAAGAATTTAAGCATTGATCGAGCCGACTTAGACCGCAGTCCTTGTATTATATTCTATTATTATTGTTTAATGTATGCTACAAGATAGGCCACTACTGTACACACTGCGGTTAACTGGCGCTGTGATGTATTAAATTGTACATTTTGCATTTGAGAAACCTGGAGATTCAGTAGCAGTAGCGATAGAGTTGGGAATGGTTGGAGGGCGCAGTTAGGAAAGGGGCGCGTACCCTTATTTTGTTTTCAATACGATACGATAGTTCAACTGGCAGTATGTCGAATCGAGTACGATTCGATACTTCGGCACTAAAACTTTTAATTATGAAATGTGGATATAAATTATTGAAATAATAAGAGTAAAATGGGTAGTGGGAAAAGCACTAACTTATGTTTAGAAATCATTTTAAACTGTGTAATCTAATTTATTAGGAATACTGAGATCAATACAAAAAAATACAAACATCAAGTATTTCAAAATTGTTCTGTTGTGTAACATTATCATCACTTTTTTATATTGTGCTACCAGTATACAACATTAATATTCTAACTTATTGTACATTTGAAATTGATTAGTGCAATATTTGTCCTGCCATAGGGAAATCTAGTGATGGCTTTGCGCATTGCATAAAATGCAACCTTTTATCTGATAGATTTTTATGTATCGAGTTCTATAACATTAAAAGAATAAGAAACAGATCAGATTACTTCAACGTTCATTTAAATAACTGTAATGCACACAACTATGTATGGCGACCTAAAAAAAAATTTCAGTTGTTATGTGAAATAACTCTTCCTTCTGTCCTCTGATAAGCATTGTTCAGGGCTGCCGTTCCCAAAAGCTTTAATGCTTTCTTATGATACTTTTGGGGAAAGCAGCCCTGTTTGAATGCGCTGTCAGCAGTGAGTGAACGCTCTCTGTGATTGATTGGTTCTGTCTTGCAACATTTGCTTGTGTTCAGATGAGCAGGAAAATAATTCTATCCTGCACAATTACTTGCGAACAAAGGTTATTGTCCAATTCAATGCATTTGTACGCATTATTATTAATATTTTAAATAAACAAAATCACTGGTAAATAAAAACACACCTTAGTATCGATATTTAAGTTTGAGTATCGATACTTTCGATACTCGCGTCAGTATCGATATATCGATACTTAGGATCGATACGCCCATCCCTAGCGCCAGTTCGGCGGAAGTTAGAAAAGCAGTAAAGTGGTGGCTAGAAGACAAACGTGCTGTCTCATGTGTATTCTTTTTTAGTGGATACATCACAGAAAAATTGGCGATGAGGATAAAAGTTTTATTCAAATTATGGCGCTTATTGGAAATATAAGCGAGTTTGTTCCGAAAGCAGAGTCGTGGTCGGCTTATATTGAACGGCTGGAGCAGTTCTTTGAGGCGAACGACATAAGCCAGGAGAAGCAGGTTGCGACCCTGTTGAGTGTGATGGGAGCAACTACCTACGGTTTACTGAGGAACTTGGTACAACCAGAGAAGCCGAAAGATAAGTCTTACAAAGACATTGTGGACACTTTAAAGAATCATTTTGAGCCAAAGCCTTTGCTGATTGCAGAAAGATTCCGTTTTAATCATTGCGATCAAAGAGCTGATGAGACTGTGACAGAATACGTCGCTGAGCTAAAACAGTGCGCTGTGAGTTGTGAATTCGGAGCAACGCTGGATGAGGCATTGCGCGACCGATTCGTGAGTGGAATCCGCAACGAAGCCTGCCAACGACGACTGTTGTCAGAATCTAATCTGACGTTTGCACGTGCGTTTGAGATCGCATTGAGTATGGAGACGGCGGAGAAAGACACGCAGCAGCTGAGAGGGCATGAATCGCGCTGGGAGTGGTTCATAAAGTGGATGTGCGTGCAGCGCGACATTCCGATCAGAGAGGGAAGAAGTGCTATAGGTGTCACGGCAAAGATCACAGCCCTTATGTTTGTCATTTCAAGGATGCAAAATGCCATAACTGTGTTAAAACTGGCCACATCAAAAGAGCTTGCAGAGGAAAAACGGAAGCTGGAAAAAGTAAACATTATGCTGAGAAAAACACTAAGTATGTGGAGGCAGAGGAAGCTGAGTTGCCCATGTTTTCACTGTTAAGTGATGAGAACGGGAAAAAGTCATTCACAGAGACATTTAAAGTAAATGGCAAAGAAATTATGATGGAAATTGACACGGGCGCTGCCGTGAGTATCATATCTGAGAAACTATTCCAAGCTGCGTTCTCAGAAGAGCCACTAGAGGTCGCAGGAGTCAAGCTTAAAACGTACACTGGAGAGATTATGCCTGTGTTGGGACAGTTTCAAGCTAATGTGAGCTACGAAAAACAAAGTAAACTGCTAACCTTAATAGTAGTAAAAGGGGAGGGGCCAGCTTTGTGTGGCAGAAATTGGCTACAAAGGCTCAGCTTAAACTGGAAAAAAATTAAACATGTCAGTCAAATGGATCAAACAACGTCTCTTGAAGAAGTGCTGGATTCAGGCTTGGAGGTGTTCAAAGATGAACTAGGCACACTCCGTGGGCTTAAGGCAAAAATACTGGTGAATCCTGAAATTCCTCCACGCTTTTGTAAATCCCGGCCACTGCCTTTTTCTATGAAAGCCCAAGCTGACACGGAACTGGACCGGCTGGAGAAGGCTGGAATAATCACGCCTGTAAAACACAGTGAATGGGCAGCACCCATTGAATGAAAAGTGATGAAAAAGGACAAAACCATAAGACTGTGTGGGGACTATAAATTAACAGTGAATCAAGCAGCTACTACAGAGACTTACCCATACCACGGATTGAGGAGTTGATGGCTACACTGAGTGGAGGAACGGTGTTTTCTAAGATTGACCTGGCTTCAGCATACCAGCAGGTTCTTCTTGATGATGAGTCCAAACATTTGCTAACCATCAACACACACAGAGGATTGTTTGTCTACAATAGACTACCATTTGGGGTCAGTTCAGCACCCTCAATCTTCCAAAGAATTATGGAGAACATCATGAAAGATCTTGATGTCGTTGTTTACCTTGACGACCTACTGGTCACTGGAAGAACAGAACAAGAACATCTGCAAAAGCTACAGGCAGTTCTACAAAGACTCCAGGAGAATGGCTTGAGAGTGAAGAAGTCAAAATGTGAGTTTGAGAAAAAGCAAATTGAATATCTAGGATTTTTGTTAGACAGTCAGGGCCTTCATCCATCTCCAGACAAAGTTGCTGCAATCAGGGATGCACCAGCACCCACCTGTGTGAAGGAGCTTAGAGCTTTTCTGGGTTTGGTCAACTACTATGGACGGTTTTTGCCCAACCAAAGTACAGTGGCAGCTCCCCTCTATAGACTGTTGAGAGATAATGTACTATGGGAATGGAAGCAGTCAGAGCAAAGAGCTTTTGAAAAATTTAAAGACTTGCTGACAAACGAAAAGATTTTGGTACACTATGATCCAAGTCTACCACTCACGTTAGCTTGCGATTCTTCAGCATATGGGATTGGAGCTGTTTTGCAACACACCATGCCCACCGGAGAGGAATGTCCCATTGCTTACGCCTCACGGACTCTGGCACCTGCTGAGAAAAAGTATTCACAAATCGAAAAAGAGGGGTTGGCGCTCATCTTTGGAGTAAAAAAATGTCACCAATATCTGTGGGGAAGGAAATTCAAGATGGTAACTGACCATAAACCTTTGTTGACTTTGTTCGGAGAGCATAAGAGTCTACCCACCATGGCAGCGGCCAGGATTCAAAGATGGGCAATCATCCTTTCAGCTTATGACTACCATATTGAATACTGTCCCTCAGAGAAACACAGTAATGCAGATGGCCTTTCACGTGTTCCCCTTCCTGTCACGACTGATGTGGGCACAGCTGCCTTGTCAGAGAACATTCATGCATTAATAGCTGAACACTTCAAACAAGCTCCTTTGAATGCGGACCAGGTGGCACTTATAACACGCAGAGACAAGGTGTTATCCAAAGTCCTGAAATATGTCATGGAGGGTTGGCCAATGGATGTGGATGAAAGTTTGAAAGCTTACCATTCACGCAGATATGAACTGTCTGCAGAGAGAGGATGTGTGCTCTGGGGCACCAGGGTGATAATTCCTGATAGACTGAGAAAGACTGTGCTGAATGAACTGCATGTCGGTCATCAAGGGATAGTAAAGATGAAAGCTCTTGGCCGCAAGTATGTGTGGTGGCCTAAAGTGGATGCAGATCTGGAGCAGGTTAGCAGAGCCTGTGAGTCGTGCCAGATGGAGCAAAAAGCACCACGTCAGGTTCCGTTACACCCATGGGAATTTCCTGGTCAGAGCTGGAAAAGACTGCACGTAGATTTTGCTGGTCCTTTTCTAGGACACACATTTATGATACTAGTGGATGCTTATTCGAAGTGGTTGGAGGTATTTAGAATGCCTAACCTCACCTCACAAGCTACCATCGCAAGACTGAGGAGACTGTTTGCAGCATACGGACTTCCGGAGCACATTGTAACAGACAATGGAACGCAATTTACATCTGAGGAGTTCAAAACCTTTATGCAGCAAAATGGCATCCTTTATTCAACGAGTGCTCCAGGTCATCCTGCTACCAATGGCCTTGCAGAAAGGTATGTGCAGACTTTTAAAAGCGGAATAAAGAAACTCGCACATTTGACTATGGACTTGGAAGATAAGATCTCTCTTTTCCTCATGCAGTATCGCACTACTCCAAACTGCACTACAGGCCAATCGCCAGCAGATCTTTTTCTTAACAGACATGTGCGCACTCGCCTGGACTTTGTTCATCCAGATGTCGCTGTCACTGTTCGCAGGAAGCAATACGTGCAAAAGTTCTATCATGACCAACGAGCTGTGGAGAGGTCTTTTGCTGAAAAGGATGCAGTGTACCTCTGTAACACCACAGGAGGAGGGAACAAATGGGTTCCAGGTGTAATAGTAAAGCAAACCGGACCAGTGTCTTACAAGGTTCAGGGACGAGATTCAGATGTCACGTTCAGGAGGCATGGCGACCAGTTGAGACCCCGGGTTGTAGAGGATGAGCTTGTTAAAGAGACTGATTGCTCAGGGGTTGACACTTCGATTCAACCCTGCACACCAGAAGAGGAAAAACAAGCAGTTACTAAGCCTTTCGGAGAGGACAGTGAAGGGGTTGCTCAGAGTCCACGTCGCTCATCCAGAATAAGAAAACCACCGAAACGCTATGACTTGTAATAAAAAAAAAAAAAGAGAAACCCTTGGATGGCACTTCAGTATAGGACTGTTATGGTCATATATATATGCGATGCTTATTTTGTTCTGTGCTGTTGTTGTTTAAAAAAAAAAAAAAAAAATAGTAACAGTTATGTTATTGGTTCAGACAGTAAAGTTGTGGGTTGCCATGTATAGATTATTATTAGGGTGAAGCTGAAGGTACCTTTGTTTAAAAAGGGGGGTAATGTGATGTATTAAATGCTTACAATTTTGCATTTGAGACCATTGAGATTCCGTAGCAGTAGCGCTAGGAATGTTGGGAATTGGTTGGGGGCGCCAGTTCGGCGGAAGTTAGAAAAGCAGTAAAGTGGTGGCTAGAAGACAAACGTGCTGTCTCATGTGTATTCTTTTTTAGTGGATACATCACATTGGCATTAAACGTGAAAAAACATAGGGTTTTCAAATAGTGTGGTGTTTGTGTTTCCCTACTAAATTCAAAGTAATGGTGTTCCCAAAAATATAAGTCATATATATTTTTTTGTTTTCCTCCCAGTTTGAGAGTCCCTCTTTGTTTAATATAATTGAGCAACCCTATAGGTGGCGATGTACGCACGCGAGTCGCCAATAAGCCAATGTATGAAGAAGCAGTCAGTCAGGCTGATCGCGAGCCTCCTCACTGCGTACGATGTGTATGATACGCTGATGGTTGAGAGGTAAGCATAGTATGATAGGTGGAAATGTATGGTTTTATGATAGTATGTTTGTCATTGGTGGGACTGTTGTAACATTTTAAAAAGTGAACTAAGTTTAAACCGTTTTACTCGACCATATGTTGCAACCAACCGCGGTGAATAGCCTATGTTTAGTTAACAACAGACATAGCATTTGATCCAAAATCAACTCAGATACACGTAAATGCATAGCAAAATTCTTAATTTAATTTTTTTTGTTTTATAATAATGTTAGATATTTAAATGTATGCAATAGTATAAATCCATTAAATTCCAAACCCATGTGACCTAAAGACATCGAGCATGTGCAAATGATCAAGAAAGTTATTCACTAAGCCTTGTGCAATATATAGGATATTATTCATAATAATAATAATTATTATTATTGCCTTTTGCTATGAAAGGGACATTTTGTTGAATATTTCTTAATACAGACATTAAGGGGACAATTCTTTAAAAATAAATAAAAACTAGCATCCTGCATCTCTGATTTGCCATAACATGCATATAAATAAAAAGACGCTTTCAAGATAGCTCTTTAAATAACCTTTGTGTGTGATAATGTCATATAGTTATAAATTGCTTTGATTTATAGGCATTAAACTAATAAACCACTTTGACTAGCGACTTTACCATTTGTTTTAATAATGTTTATTTACAGTGCAATTTATTCTGCTTACCTGACTCGTGCAGAATTCTGTCCTGATGTTTGGCTGTGGTCCCTCCATCCACTCTTCGGCATCCGGTCTTTATATGGAGACCACCATGATCTATACAGATCTAGTGATCTCTTCTCCCACAAACTCCACTTTCAGGTATGTTTTTTCTTTGTTGTTGTTTCAGCAATGTTGACTGTATTTGTGTATGCCAAAACCTAGGGCTGCACAATATTGAAGAAAATTGCATTATGCGATTGCGATAACTTGTTAAATAATTCAATATTTGATATGCAATTCAATAATGCTTAAAGTGTGTAAAATAAACTTTAATTATATGTAGCGTTACGACCTCTAGGGGTAAGCCGTAACAGAAAAAGGATAATATACACACCAGAGAGATGCCAAATAAACAACTTTATTTGCTTTACACGGGAGTATCTTCAGGGGTAGACAAGGCCAAAACAATAAACAAAACAGACTTCCCTTTCATGGGAACTTCGAACTGCGTCCTCTAGGGGTCGCTATGGGGAACGCCTCGTCGTGACCCGTGTCTGAAGCATACATTGAAACAACACCAACTTCTTTGGCCGGCGACAGCCATGACGTTTTACCCCCCCCCCCCCAACTACAGTGCGACTAGAGTATAAATCGGCGCCGGGAGCTACACATCATTCTCTTCTTCATCTTCATTGACCGTTTTGTTTGAAGCGTGCATTTCTGTGGTAAGAGCAATCTCTATTCATCTCATTATGGCGAGCACTAGCAAAGCATTTAAGGATGTGTGCATCCATGTTGACGTTGTTTAACATCTGATGACACACACGATCTATGCGTTGTTTTGTTTGGGCAAAGAGCACGCACACAATGTCCCCGAGGGGGCAATCGGCGTGCACTGCAAACGTTTTTTCCAAGGAAAAAAGCTCCGCTCCCGTTTGTCTCTCTTTTCGAGGAAAGAAGGGCAGCCATCTGCTTCCCGCGATTCAGGACCCACCGCTGCTGAGGCACGGAAGGAATTAGCTCGTGTGAATCGCCAGGATGGATCTGGCCGATGATATTTGAAGGGGGTTTTGCCTTCCCTTTCGTGATCGGCACTGTGCATGGACGTAGCCGCTGGATGATGATTTTATATTTCATTAACCTTGTCCTGATTCAGGGCCATTGCCCTGTGTATGATGAGCTTTTGTAAATTATGGATCGCGCCACGGTGAGGTTTTACTTGCCGTGAAGCGGGTGAAGAAAAGTGATGCTGTGAAGTATCTCGATGAACGTTATTTTCTGGCCATAAACCCTCCAGCTCAGGTGAGCCTTCCTTTCTTCCTGTTTTTTCATATAAAGAGTGAGAAGGAATGGAAGAGGCCGTTTTTCTTCACGCATCCATCGATTCCAGCATACGAGTTATGCCAACATCGATGCGATGCGCAAAAGTGGTTATGAGAAGATGCCCCTATAGAGAGATGCTGGTCAGCTATCTCTCTATGGGTGAGACGTCCTCTAAGACTCCCTTCCTTGACATCCCGCGGGTTGGGGTAGGAAGTATCGCGGGTCACAGGAAGGTGAGTAAAAGACCTAAGGGATGTGATCCAGACAGGGCGTCAGTGCTTTTGTCCGGATCAGAGTGATACCTCAGTATCTACTCATTTCCTTAGGGGGTCTTACATCTGCCCTTATCTTTACCTTCCTAAATTCCCCTGTGACCACCATCTCCACCTGACCGAGGTTAGGTGGGGAATTTCCTGCATTATTGTCGCCTATGCTGGACCTATTAGGTTTGGTTGGTTCTACGGCTTCATAGTGACCATCTTACTGATGGTCCGTTCTAGAGGCTTCTTCGGACAGAGCTCTGATGCGGGAACCATTGTTGGGTGAGTACGATCCATGTCTAATATATTTATGAATATATATGTGAATATATGTGTGTTACCTTCTGCTAGTTTCTTTGCAGTGTTTCCCGGGACCTGTGTGTTTCTGTCCCTTTCTAGGGTAGGTCCTCGATGGGCACCCCCTCTGCTGGGTTCAGAAACCGGGTGCTCGACTTGCAGTGTTTATTTCACTCGTCGATATATGTCCAGAAGGTAAGTAAAGCCGGGTTTCGGCTTCATAATTCCTGGATCATGCGGCCATAACACAGGCTTCTGCGGGAGCCTTTGTGATTATCAGGCCCCCGGCGCGTCACTGCAGAAATTTCCTGGACGTCCGGGCTGGGGTTACGCTTTCATGCTACCCTGACTGGTCTACCGTATCTGGGTCGCCCTGAGGGGTTTTCCCGATCACCAGGATATCCTCTTGAAGCATCACCCCCCTCACCATTGAGGGTTATTGTGAGTATGATGTTTCCTTTGAGCGTTAATCCTCTCTGAGGAGTTGGATTCCTCGCTCCATGGGCTGTCCTCGTGGTAGTATTGAGCATTGCTTCCCTTTTATCAAAGGGTTATCAGGGATGAGCAACATTATTCCTCTGAATTCAGAGTTCTCCTCTCACTTGAGAAGTTGAGTTCTCTGTTTCTCCAGAGCGCCTGGATCCAGCAGCATCAGGTGGATTAGGCCTTTCCTCTGCCTCCCTGATGTGCTGAGTTTTTTGGCTAGCTTGCAGTATGCTTACCCTTCTGCTTTTACAATCATGCTGCAGGTCGAGCCCCCTCTCATTGAGATCTGGGTTTGTGCTCCCTCAGCCAAGGTAAACTACTGCTAGCTGTTCCAGCATTGGAACATGCTTTAGGTCGAGCCCCCTTCTCGACTGAGATTTAGGTGTGTCGCTCCCACAGCTAAGTAAACTATCGCTAGCTGTTCCAGCTTTGGAACATGCTGCAGGTCGAGCCCCATCTCGGATTGAGAACTGAGTGTGTTGCTCCCTCAGCTGAATAACTGCTAGCTGTTCCAACCATGGGAACATGCTGTAGGTTGAGCCCCCTCTCAGCTGAGAGCTGGGTGTTATGCTCCCTCATCTATAACTTACTGCTAGTCATTCCAGCATTATAGCCGAGATATAGGCGTCTGGGGATACGCGTATTTTATCCTATGGGCTGCTCTTTCAGTGTCCCACGACAACCCCTAGAACTGTATTCAAAGTTTGCACGTTATGCTTTGCCCATTTTTCTAAAAATCCTGTATGGTAAGAGTTACGCGCAAGACGTCGTGCTCGTTTTGAGTGGTTTAAAACCCCGGTTCCGCCTTGGCCGCCACTCCTCCTATGTATCCTCTGGATACCTACTTTAACTGGGTGTTGCTACTAGGGGTCTGTTGAAACGGTTCCTTCAGCATATGCAGAGCATGCTGTAGCCCCTTTGTGACAGGCCAAGACTTAGTATGATTCTAGGCTCTTGGTCGTATTCCCTTAAAGGAATCTATTTCTGATTCCAAGCCTTGAGCTCTACCCCGGGCCCAGGAGTCTGGCCCTAACAGGTAAGTATTTTGGGGTAAGTAGCCTAGGCCTTTGGCCATACAATATGGTAGAGTTGGTACTTTGTGCTCGCCATGGTTTCTGGCATGCACTCCCCTCAGCATGGTGGATTGGGTATACCGTTCCCCATAGCGACCCTAGAGGACGCAGTTCGAAGTTCCCTTGAAAGGGAATGTCTCAGGTTACTTATTTAACCATGGTTCCCTGAGTAGGGAACGAGACACTGCGTCCTCTAGGTTTCTTGCCATGCTGCGGACGCAAGCTTCAGACGAAGAAGTGAATGATGTGTAGCTCCCGGCGCCGATTTATACTGTAGTCGCACCTGTAGTGATGTCATGGCTGTCGCCGGCCAACTTGTTGTTGGTGTTTTTTCAATGTATGTTTCAGACCCTTGTCACGACGAGGCTTTCCCCATAGTGACCCCTAGAGGACCCAATGTCTCGTTCCCTACTCAGGGAACCATGGTTACATAAGGAACCCGAGACGTTTTTTCTTTTGACAACCACTGCTCCTGGTGTGTGTGTCACGGTGTGTGGTGTGTTCACTGCTGTTGTGTGTGCACTTTGGATAGGTAAATGCAGAGCACTAATTCTGAGTATGGGTCACCATACTTGGCCAAATGTCACTTCACTTCACTTCACTTCACATCACTTCACTTCACTTCACTTCACTTCACTAAATAACCTCAAACAGAAATAAAAACAAAATACAGACCAACTTCCCTACCTCCCTCAACCAAAAACAAAGTGAAAAAAAGATACCTAAATAAAATGGCGTCTAACCCCCTACGTCCCTTACTTTGGCAAACTAGTATTTACAAGAATATTTACAAAGTTATTTACAAAGTTTCCGGGCGTACACACAGCAGAATCAGAATCCAAATCATAGTCAAGACAAGCAATGTTTCAGATAAACCAGGGTTTCAGAATTTGATCTTACAATAACAAACACTAAACAGATTCAATACACTCAGAATATCTCTCTCTCTCTCTCTCTCCGTTACGACACCTTTTCACAACCCTACAACCAACGACGGTGATACATACAATAGCAAGAAACAGTAAATCAGAACGTTAGCGCAACACAACAGTATGAAGTCAACGAGGCTCAAAAGGCCCTAGATGAGGGTTTGGGGCGGTCCTTATATCAGGGTAGGGTGTCACCATCACCCATCACCACCTCCCGCTGGTTAACAGAGGCCACACCCATCTGGAACACAAACATGTCGACACACGAGCAGAGAGATCGAATACACACAAAACCAGTACACAGATGCATAGACTATCTTAAAGGTCATAACACCCCCACCCATAAAATAAAACATACAATGTTTTACTGGTTGACACGGGACAGTGAGTCAGCAATAACATTTTCAATACCTTTTTTGTGAAATATTTTCAAGTTGTAACCTTGACAGATCAGAGACCATCGCATTAAACGATGATTGGCATTAGACATTTGTTGAAGAACGGTAAGAGGGTTATGATCAGTGAAAACAGTAATAGGCTGTACACTTGAACCAATATACACTTCAAAGTGTTGCAAGGCGAGGATTAATGCAAGGGCTTCTTTTTCTATAGTACTATAGTTCAATTGATGTTTGAGGAACTTTTTAGAAAAGAAACTGATTGGATGATTCAAACCATCTTCTCCGGTCTGCAATAAAACGGCACCGACGCCTGTACCACTGGCATCATCTTCTAACAGAAACTGTTTTCCAAAATGAGGTGAAATCAGTACGGGAGAACTACAGAGCAGAGTTTTCAGAGCTTCAAAAGCAGAATGACATTCAAGCGTCCACTTAAAAGAAACAGCTTTACGGAGTAACCCCGTGAGAGGACTGGCAACAACGGAAAAATTCTTACAAAAACAGTGATAATAACCGGTCATACCGAGAAATCGCTGAAGCTCTCTCCTAGTCTTTGGGACTGGAAAATCAAGGATAGCCTGGATCTTAGAGTTTAGAGGACGAACTTGACCACTACCAACTTCTTTACCTAGATATGTGACCGTAGCACAGCCAAATTCACATTTTGCTAGATTCAAGGTAAGATTTGCATCAGAAAGATGTTTGAAGACTTCATCTATGGTTTTAAGATGATCTTCCCAAGTGTCAGCATAGCAGACAACATCATCTAAATAAACTTCACACATGGACACATTAGATAACACCATAGACATTAATCGTTGAAAGGTAGCTCCTGCATTTCGAAGGCCAAAAGGCATGACCCGATATTGTAGGAACACATCAGGGGTGGCAAAGGCAGAGATTTCAGATGCACGCTCTGTGAGCGGCACCTGCCAATAACCTTTTAGCAGGTCGAGTTTCGTCACAAATTTAGCACTACCCACACGGTCTACACAATCCTCCATGCGCGGCATGGGAAAGGAATCAGCTTTGGTTAATGCATTAACTTTTCTGTAATCTGTACAGAACCTGGAAGTACCATCTGGCTTAGGGACGAGAAGACATGGAGAACACCATGGACTAGAACTAGGAACTGCTAAGTTTTGTTCAAGCAGATACTGGGTTTCTTGCCTCATCAACTCTTTCTTGAGTGGATTTATGCGATAAGCCCGTTGTTTGATGGGTGCCTGTGAACCAACATCAATGTCGTGTTAGCACTTGTGTAGTGGTGGGGAAATCACTGAACAAAGTCGGATATCTCTTAATCACACTTTTGATATCAGCCTGGGCAGACATGGATAAGTGAGACAACTTTGCTGAAAGGTTTGACAGAGTTTCGGAATTGGACAAACGAGCAAAGGTAAATGTAGCACTATTCATCTTCAACCCATCCATTTCTGGGGAATATTCGGAGGGTGGTACAACTACTGGAGCAACAGTAAGAACAGAGGTCTTAATCTCAGAATCAGAGCGTGCCACATATGCCTTCAGCATATTAATATGACAGACACGGGATTTTCGCCTACGATTGAGGGTGTAAACAATATAATCAGTATCACTCAGTTTTTCTTTAATCTCATAGGGACCGGTGAATTTCGCTTGGAGCACTGAACCAGGCACAGGAAGTAAAATGAGAACTTTATCACCAATTTGGAATGAGCGCTGGAAAGCCTTTTGATCATACCGAGACTTCATTTGGTCTTGCGCAGAATCAAGTGAGCGTTTTGCCAGTTTCCACAACTTATGCAGTCGGTCACGAAACGAACTAATATAATCTAAAACATTCTTAGTGGGGGAAGGATGGTCAGATGAAATTATTTGCTCCTGCAAAATCTTCAATGGACCACGCACAGTATGCCCAAAGATCAACTCCGAAGGACTGAAACCGAGGGAAGCTTGAGTCGTAGTACGAATGGCAAATAACAACAGTGGGATTTCCTCATCCCTCTCTTTTTGTTGTTCAGCACAAAAGGTTCGGAGCATGGATTTGAGAGTTTGATGAAACCGTTCGATGGCACCTTGGGACTGAGAGTGATACGCACTAGATACCTGATGTTTGATGTTTAATTTTTTTATTACTTTGGCGAACACTTTAGACATGAAATTAGTTCCTTGATCAGACTGAATATATTTAGGCACTCCAAAAGTAGTACAGAATTTGACGATCGCTTTGACAATTGTTTGAGCTTTAAGTGAACGTAGAGGAACCGCTTCAGGATACCTGGTCGATGCACACATCAGCGTTAACAAGTAGGAATTTCCGGACTTGGTTTTGGGCAATGGCCCAACACAATCAAAATGCGCTCAAATGGTTCACCAATTACTGGTATCGGCTTCAGTGGGGCCGGGGGATAACCTGATTGGGTTTGCCAGATAACTGACATGCATGACAAGATTTACAGAATTTGGAAACGTCAGATTTCATTGAAGGCCAGAAGAAATATTTCAACAAACTATCATAAGTTTTTCGAACACCTACATGACCAGAAAATTCATGGTCATGTGCTACACCCAACACTTGCTCTCGAAAGGGTTTTGGAACGACAACTTGAAAAACGGTACCCCAATCATCGGTGGCATGACGTGGAGACCACTTACGCATAAGGACACCACCGTCAAAGAAATAGGCGACTGGATACTCTAGCAAAACGTTCAGCTCGACAGCAGCTGCAACACAGGAACACAGAGTTTGATCGGCACGTTGTGCCTCAATTAACATGGTTTTTCCAAATGGCAAATCAACACTAGGAAGTGCACAGATTTTCACTTCAACTGAATCAATTTTTTCCTCTGTCTCAGCAGAATTGTCATCACACAAAAAGGTTTTTGACAGATCTACAGTGTCTTTTAGTTTTTGAGCTTGAGCTCGGGTCACCACACATGTGCTAAACACATTAGGAAACTCTTCCTGTAAAGCATCTTCATCATGTATCTCAGGAACATCTATAACCTCAGGTAAACAAAAAACTTTGTTACCTGCCAAGTCATTTCCTAGTATGAGCGCTACACCTTTAACCGGTAACTCAGCCTGAACTGCCAATTTAACTTTACCGGATATAATTCCAGAACGCAAATAGACATTGTGTAAAGGAACCTTCACTACAGAGAGATCAATGCCTTGCACTAGTACGCTGGAACCACAGCTTGACTGTTCCGAAAATGGCAGCACACCCTCTAAGATTATGGACTGAGAGGCGCCAGTATCACGAAGGATGCAAACACTTTTTGTTTCAGAGTCTGCTTCACTAAAAGATACAACACTGTCAAAAATAAATGGCTTAAATGCCGATTCAGCTGTTGTATGCAGAACTGCCGGCTCGGAAGAGAAAATGGGACGCTCAACTAATGCAATGCTTTTATAAGCGTTTGTTTTCTTGCCAGCTTTGCGTTTCAGAGCGGGACAGGTAGTGATGAGGTGTCCCACCTCATGACAGTAATTTGAAGCGTTCTTGGGTACTGTCTGGGAATCTTTAGAATTACGGACACGATCAGAAATACTACGCTTGGTGGGCGATGAAAACACTACTTTATGAGTAAGCACAAACTCATCCGCAAAAACAGCGGCTTCAGAAAGGGAAGACACTTTCTGTTCATTCAAGTAGATCACGATTTTCTCAGGCAGACAATTCTTAAACTCTTCCAACAACATTAACTCTTTTAACTGCTCAAACGTGCCAACTTTATTTGCAGTGCACCACTTCTCAAACAAATTGGCTTTGTCTCTTGCGAATTTAACGAATGTTTGACTAGGGGTTTTCACATGATTTCGGAATTTCTGTCGGTATGCCTCGGGAACCAACTCGTAAGCGCGCAGTACGGCATTTTTCATTACCCCATAATCCAGGCTCTGTTCAAGCGTTAAAGCGGAACAGACTTCCTGCGCCTTCCCGACGAGTTTACATTGTAACAGGAGCGGCCAAATACTCCGCGGCCATTTCAAAGTGGCCGCGATGCATTCAAATACAGTAAAATACATATCGACTTCACTCTCACGAAACAGTGGAACTAATGCAATTTGTCTACTGATATCAAATTCAGGTTCACTTACTTGTAAAGCACGTTGCGGTGCAGGAATAGGGCTCGGAGTGGAAGCATTTACGGGTGGTGATACAGGCACAATCACGCTGGACGCATCAGCAGCTGAGGGGTGAACAGGTTGCTTAGTTTTTAGCTCCAGGTCCAGCTCCTTGAGCCTGATAGCTCGCTGGGTTTCAAGATCAACTGTGCGTACATGCAACAGTTGGCTCTGATATTGCTGTTTGCTCAACTCCAACTCCAGCTCTTTCAATCTGATCGCCAGCAAAGGATTACTAGGAGAAGGAAGGATAGCGGGATCTATGCTAGTCAACTCCGCAGGTTTGGGTTCTGTCCCCTCCTCTACGGAAGCCAACACTTGAGCTGCAACACCCGCCTCCCCCTCACCTTCTTCAGACAAAACCCGACGTTCAACCAAATGCTTGTAAATCACTTCCTTAATGTCCTGTTTCCTAGCACCATGAGTAACCTGTATTTGATACAAATCCGCGATCGTTAACAAATCATCTTTGCGGCAAATATCCAACTGATGTACTGAAGGTTCGATAGCAAACTTATCTAATTCAAATTTTGAAGCCATTCCTAATTCCCTCCGCCTTAAAATGAAAACCACCAGGCAAACGTACAAACACAAAGCCAATTTCATGAGTTTTTTTTTTTTCCCTTCAGACGAGCCCCCAATTTCTGTTACGACCTCTAGGGGTAAGCCGTAACAGAAAAAGAATAATATACACACCAGAGAGATGCCAAATAAACAATTTTATTTTCTTTTAACGGGAGTATTTTCAGGGGCAGACAATGCCAAAACAATAAACAAAAAATACTTTTCTTTGACAACTAAATAACCTCGAACGGAAATAAAAACAAAATACAGACCAACTTCCCTACCTCCCTCAACCAAAAACAAAGTGAAAAAAAGATACCTAAATAAAATGGTGTCTAACCCCCTACGTCCCTTACTTTGGCAAACTAGTATTTACAAGAATATTTACAAAGTTATTTACAAAGTTTCCGGGCGTACACACAGCAGAATCAGAATCCAAATCATAGTCAAGACAAGCAATGTTTCAGATAAACCAGGGTTTCAGAATTTGATCTTACAATAACAAACACTAAACAGATTCAATACACTCAGAATATCTCTCTCTCTCTCTCTCCTCTCCTCTCCTCCTCCGGTACGACCCTTTTTCACAACCCTACAACCAACGAGCGGCTAGACATCCAATAGCACGAAACTAAATCACACGTTAGCGCAACACAACAGTATGAAGTCAACGAGGCTCAAAAGGCCCTAGATGAGGGTTTGGGGCGGTCCTTATATCAGGGTAGGGTGTCACCATCACCAATCACCACCTCCCGCTGGTTAACAGAGGCCACACCCATCTGGAACACAAACATGTCGACACACGAGCAGAGAGATCGAATACATACAAAACCAGTACACAGATGCATAGACTATCTTAAAGGTCATAAAAGTAGGTATATTTAAAATCTGAAAACTCTATAACTCACGTTAATGTTTCACATTCTTTTTGTGAGAAGAAAGCATGCCCAAAACTTCTGAACATTCTGTAGCATTACAGAAGTAATTTTAACAGAAGTGTAAACCAGGGGGTTTAGGGTTTCAGGTAAGCCCAGATTAGGTTTATTTAACAGCAGAAACTAACTAATCAAATCTAAAAAATTAAACACTGCTTCATTATATGAATTAAATACACACTGATTCTTATTAAAGCTACAAAAGATACTCAGTCATGAGCAGTGAGAGATTTTCTCTTTGTCTTCTGTTGTTTGATTCATATTAAGCACACAGAGAGCAGCAGGTTTATTAGGCTGCTGTAACTTTAATGCTGCAATATTTTGTTACACGTACACTTTCTGAACTGTTTGGTCCACTTAACCGACGTAACCAACTGTGTTTATGTGAATACTCACCAAGACAGGAATTTTGACACAATTTTGGATAGGACAGCACAATATATCAAAATTGCAAATGTACATTTCGCAATATGCATATTGCAACAGCTTGCAATAACTGCATGACTTTAATACTTCAAAAGATTACAAAAAGCTAAAAAAAAAGATTTAGGTTGACAGAGAGCAGACTGGACACATGACTGTTACATACAGTGGGTACGGAAAGTATTCAGACCCCCTTACATTTTTCACTCTTTGTTATATTGCAGCTATTTACTAAAATAATTTAAGTAATTTTTTTTTCCTCATTAATGTACACACAGCACCCCATATTGACAGAAAAACACAGAATTGTTGACATTTTTGCAGATTTATTAAAAAAGAAACTGAAATATCACATGGTCCTACGTATTCAGACCCTTTGCTCAGTATTTAGTAGAAGCACCCTTTTGATCTAATACAGCCATGAGTCTTTTGGGGAAAGATGCAACAAGTTTTTCACACCTGGATTTGGGGATCCTCTGCCATTCCTCCTTGCAGATCCTCTCCAGTTCTGTCAGGTTGGATGGTAAACGTTGGTGGACAGCCATTTTTAGGTCTCTCCAGAGATGCTCAATTGGGTTTAAGTCAGGGCTCTGGCTGGGCCATTCAAGAACAGTCACAGAGTTGTTGGGAAGCCACTCCTTCGTTATTTTAGCTGTGTTCTTAGGGTCATTGTCTTGTTGGAAGGTAAACCTTCGGCCCAGTCTGAGTTCCTGAGCACTCTGGAGAAGGTTTTCCCTGTACTTGGCCGCATTCATCTTTACCTCTATTGCAACCAGTCGTCCTGTCCCTGCAGCTGAAAAACACCCCCACAGCATGATGCTGCCACCACCATGCTTCACTGTTGGGACTGTATTGTACAGGTGATGAGAATTGCCTGGTTTTCTCCACACATACCGCTTAGAATGAGGCCAAAAAGTTATATCTTGTTCTCATCAGACCAGAGAATCTTATTTTCTCACCATCTTGGAGTCCTTCAGGTGTTTTTCAGCAAACTCCATGCAGGCTTTCATGTGTCTTTGCACTGAGGAGAGGCTTCCGTCGGGCTGCTCTGCCATAAAGCCCCGACTGGTGAGGGCTGCAGTGATGGTTGACTTTCTACAACTTTCTCCCATCTCCCGACTGCATCTCTGGAGCTAAGCCACAGTGATCTTTGGGTTCTTCTTTACCTCTCTCACCAAGGCTCTTCTCCCCCGATAGCTCAGTTTGGCCGGACGGCCAGCTCTGGGAAGGGTTCTGGTCGTCCCAAACGTCTCCATTTAAGGATTATATGTGGGTTATTTAGTGATTTTAGGAAACCTTAAGTGCAGGCGGAAATTTTTTTGTAACCTGGCCAGATCAGGGGGGCTGTGCCCTTGGCCACAATTCTGTTCTGCGCTCTTCAGGCGTTCCTTTGAGACCTCTGATTCTCATTTGCTCTGGACATGCACGTGAGCTGTAGGTCTTTATATAGACAGTGTGGGCTTTCCTATCAGTCCAATCAGTACTCAAACCCAGCACTTGACTCAAATGAAGGTGTAGAACCTCTCAAGGATGATCAGAAGAAATGGACTGCACCTGAGTTAATTATATGAGTGTCACAGCAAAGGGTCTGAATACTTAGGACCATGTGATATTTCAGTTTTTCTTTTTTAATAAATCTGCAAAAATGTCAACAATTCTGTGTTTTTCTGTCAATATGGGGTGCTGTGTGTACATTAATGAGGAAAAAAATTAACATAAATGATTTTAGCAAATGGCTGCAATATAACAAAGAGTGAAAAATTTAAGGGGGTCTGAATACTTTCCGTACCCACTGTACGTGTGACATGCTTTATGTTATTAATGCAGTAAGTGAAGTAATCACATGCACACAAAGCCACCTCTGATTAAAAAGTTAAGAAAGAGACCCTACGTGTAACAATATTTTGGATCCGTGCAGCTCTTAAAATGACAGCAGTCTGTTAAACCTGCTTCTATCTGTGTGTTTAAAGGGATAGTTCCCAAAAATGAAAATTATCCTATTATTTACTCACCCTCAAGGCATCCTAGGTGTATATGACTTTCTTCTTTCAGATGAATCCATTCGGAATTATATTAAAAATTGTCTTTGATCTTCCAAGCTGTTTAATGGCAGTCAGCAGGTGTTACAGTTCATCAGTCCAAAGGAAATTAAATAAAGCGCATCCATTCATAATAAAAAAGTGCCTCACACAGCTCCGGGGGGTGAACAAAGGCCTCCTGTGGTGAATCGATGCGTTTTTGTAAGAAAAATATCCATATTCAAAACGTAATAATCAATTTAAACTAGCTTGCGCTCACTGTTGTACATGGAAGCAGCTCTGGGAGGAAGACGTAAGATGTCGGCGTTGTGCATTAATCTAAATATTCTTACATTTACATTTAGTCATTTAGAAGATTTCTTACAATCTGATTTTTTCACATTTGGATTCCCCATCTTAATAGAAAATCCAGTATTCACACACTTTCTGAGAAGCATCTAACTGCTTGTATACTTTAGGTTTGTCAGACAGGATGAGTACTGCATTGAGTTCTTTGTCAAGGCTTATTACACTTAACTTCAGTTCAGATATGTATTCTCATCCATGCATTGTTTTTAATTTGCAGTTTTTAGTACTCCTGTGCTGCATTGGATATATTTACATACCACTATAAAAACAATACAGCAATAAAATCTTTGAGTAGACACTCTTATTGTCACCACAATATATATTTTCATACCACCCAACCCTAAAATAACTTGTGTCAATCTTTATCAGCGTCCGGTGACAACTAGAGGGTGTCGACAAAACTTCCATTGAGGACCATTAGACCACTTGAGAAGAATTACCTCATATGAGCTTTAATGTTGTAAAGCAGATTTTGAGCTGATCTCCTTCATTCTGCCACCAGCTCACCACAACCCCTGGGTGCACCAGCTGTGGAAATTACGGGCCAAACTTTGGGTGAGGACCTTTCTCCCACTTTCCACCACCAAACCTCTTCCTACATGTAAACATTGTTTAGCACACTGTTGTCTATATTTGAATGGTTAATTTTTAGGCTGCAACCATTGATTATTTTAATAATCAAATAATGTTTTAGATTAATTTGATAAAATGCCACATTTTATTTGATTTATATATTAAAAAGGCAAGTTATTCCACACCATTTTCAGTCGTCTTCAGAGAATGCAAATTGAAGAACAAATTGTTTGGAATGTAGTATATGCAATACACCATGAAAAAATTAATTATAAAATAAAGTTTGTCCAGAGTTGAAAAGAAGCCAGTTTAACCCAATTAATTATAAAAAATAAAAGTAAAGAAAAACAAAAGGACAAACTGTTATGACTATGCTCACACGTCAGTTTGGGAGTAACAACCGCGTTTACTTACAGATGTGTCTCAATGTTCTCTACACACAACTGCTTACAATAGTGTTTCGAATGCTGTCTGTATGCACAAGTACCTGAAGTCAAGCAGTATTCTATTTGTGATTATTTCCTCTAAATAAAGCAAAGTAGTATAGTAAAGTATTATCAAAGATGGCGACATCCATACAACTAAAATCTTAAAGGGGTCATATGATGCTGCTAAAAAGAAATAAATTATGTTTTGTATTTGGTGTAATTAAATGTGTTTATGCTGTTTAAGGTTTAAAAACATTATTTTCCATATACTTTACATCATTGTTTCTCCTTTATTCCCCGGGATCAGCTCTAGGCATGAGGAAGCGGATATCGTCCTCTTTTGGAAGGCCAAACAAAGTAGTTTCGCTTTCACAACGAAACACAGCACCTTCACGACATGGCGGCGGCAACAACAATACTACAGCAAGAATAAAAGTTACGCCTTCTTTCTTTGCGTGAACATTTGGGTGGCGTTATGCAAATCTTCCCACATAGTGAGGTAGATATGTGGGGGCGTGTTAGAACGAGCCGTTTTAGGTAGGCGTGGTTGACTCTTAACGTTTATAAAGAATATCTCTTTGGATTTGAGACTTTAGTCTTTGCAACTTTACAGATCTTCTTTATGCACCAAGAGCTTGTAACACTCCAAAGAAAAGGAAAAATTGAAATCGCATCATATCACCCCTTTAATACAATTAACACGACAAGAGTCCAGTCGAAGCATGACTTCATCTGTTAAATCTGAACCAGAAGCAGCTTTTATAACTGGAGTAGATAGGATTATTTGAGTCACACACAGAGCACAAAACTTGAAAGAAGCAGAGAAAGTGCTTCAATAAACAAATATTGTTTGTGGTTTGCCCTGACAGATGCTTCGACAGATGCGTGTGGACTTGAGTCATGTTTCTCCAGAGCACAACTTACATTTGATGGTTGTGTCCTTGTCTAATTTTGGAAATAATTGAAGAGAATAGGAGTGCAATGATTCTGACTAAAATTTACATTTTACAAAAATATTTATTTAAATGTAGGTTTAATATTCTACATGTTATATTTATGAGAGCAGTAACTGTAAAGGGGGTATACATGTAATTACTACAGTTGTTACATGTAAAACAATTGCTATGTTAATTTACAATATTCAGAATATACGTGAATACATGTTCCCCATACCAGTTAACATTTAGTCTGTGTTTTGTTTTTAGCATTTTAATTAAATATGTTTTGTTTTAAAAGGGCAAGCAACATTTTTTTTTGTTTTAGAATGTCATGTTTATATTTTAACCCTTTTTTGCGAATGTGTAGCACAACCTACATGAATACATTTACTAAATTTTTTTTCTTTGAGTTCAGTTTTCACATTGTTTTGGAGGACAAAATTGGGCAGGATGTAGGGGCCCACAGTTTGGGCATGCATACACAGGCCAGCTTTGGGTTAGTTGCTCTGTGCTGTTTAATGTATGGCTGTTGGAATGTTGTTCAGTTTGATTAATTACTGTCAGCTTTCACAGCAATACTGCTAAATGAACAATTATCTCTATCAAACAATCAAACATGGACCTTAAAGGGATGGTTCACCCAAAAACTTTATTCAAATAAATATTGTGACAATCTGATTTCAGTGGCACAGCTGTGTAGTATCTAGTACAGAGATTGTTGACCGTATTGTGTGCATGTTGCTGCATTGTACATGGTGTTCACTGCACAATATTGTATTATTGTTTACACCTTCAGTAATTTTTGTACATTATTTCCTTGTAAAATGCTCTAACATTTTTTTCCGCTTCTTTTCTCCACCAGACACTCTAGGACAACATCCTAAGATGCACAGATCTACCTAAAGCCCTCCATCCTTCCCACACCCATCTTGCAACAAAATTTCATTAAGTGCAGTCCATAACCAGTGTCTGCCATGCACGGTCTGCACCTTGTCCATTGCAGATGTTATGGATTAATCTATTAGAGATCTTTATATTCTTTATTTGAGACTGTTATTATGTAGAGACTGTTATGTTGTGAATGAAGTCAACCCACCCCTCACATTGATGCTTTCAGCAGTTAATACATTAAAGTGTGTCCTTAATGTTTTATTATTTAAAGATTGTTTTAAAGTTTATTACAGGCTCAGTGAATTTTCTTTCACTAAAAAAATAAAGTGTAATATAAACAGTCATAATCAAGTCTGGGACGTTTGTCAGTATCATTAATTTTGTGAGGCAATGAATCAAGTTAACATTTGTATAGTGTTTCATCCAAAGGCTTCTTCCTCATTCAGTTAAACATCAAGGGTTTTCTTTGCCTTTGTCACCTTCAACTTTCTCATTGGAAATTGTGAGCATCATTATTGGGAACCAAATAAGAATGATATGAAAATGGCTGTGTGTGTATTACACTGTTTCAATGCATGGCATGGCATCAAAGAACGACCTGACACAAACCGTTCACCTTCATTCAGACATGGTATAAATTGAAGTGTTTCTCAATTTATCAAGCTTGTAATGTTAACACTTGAAATGCTAAGCAGCAGTCAAGTGTGGTAGGCTAAGAAGGGTCTAATTTATGCTTAATAAAATAAAAAGAAAATAATAAAAGCCATTATAATCACTGAAAGCGGCGCGGCTCGACAAATCCCCGTCAGTAAAATGATTCCTTGATCAATTTCTGGCGTAGTCCAAGCTCTTTGCACCAACAGTCGCGTCTGGAGTGACATGCTGTTGCGTTAAAATCTCGAGTTTTACTCATTCATCAGCTTGCTCCGATCCGGCGCTGCGTGGCAGCACGTAATTTAAAATGTTGAAGATTCATCGTATAGACGTCGTATAGAGGTAAAGAAGACGGCTCATTAACAACTGAAAACGTTCGATCGATTGCGATGTTTACCAGATGCTACGATCTTTCACAGACGTCTCCGCGACGTACCTGTGCTATAACAGGTCTACATCAGAGTTACACATTTTCTCCTGAACTGTGTGCTGTCTGCATCACTTGTCATTTATGTACAGGCAGAGCCCACCCCCTTTGCTTTTCCCCATCAGCTCGCTCCTATCAGAGCGAATGTGTGAGAACCCCTCTATTTCAACAAGACCGTCAGGGATCTCTGGTTGTAACCAAGTCTCAGAAAAAAGCATAATACAAGACTCACGATACTCAAAGCATCCCCTTGTTAAGATTCGAAGTTCATCCGTCTTATTCCTCAACGACCTTGCGTTACTCAGGATCATAGATGGCAGTGGGGGTCGATTACCCCTTTTCCGTAGCCGTTGTCGTGCACCTCCTCTCTGGCCTCTTCTTCGCAGTCGTTGACGACGCGGAGCTCTCATGCACTCATGATCTGCTTCATATCCACAGTAGCGTAGAGACAGGAGTGCCTCCCTCGAATAAACTAGCGCCCCATTGCCACTAGTTTTACAAGTGGAGAGAAGTTCACACAGGAGCACCATCGCCAACAAAAAAAGTCCCAAGACACACGTCGCCATTCAGTCCTTGTCCCGATCACACAAATTGATACAGAGCGTACCAAACTCTCACAAAAAGCCATATAAAACTAGCTAAATATAAAACCATATAAAACTTACAAATAAACAGCAGCACGAGTGTGTGTGTCCGTGTCGCCACAGTGCAGCGCGTATTAGTGTTGGGTCGTTCTTGAACGATTCGTTCATTTTGAATCCTATAGGTTCTGTACTGGAATTAGTCAAGTAGTTCACCTGGTTCGAGTCTTCGGGTTTTTCCGAGTCGTTCGATCATCACATGACAGCCCCATAAACTTAACCAATGCAGTCTGAGCCGGAAAGAGAATTGATTAGTTCATCTCTCGAGTCTTCAGGTTTGAGTCGTTCGTTCATCAGGTGACAGCCCCATACGCTTTAACCAATGCAGTCTGAGCCGGAAAGAGAATTGATTAGTTCATCTCTCGAGTCTTCGGGTTTGAGTCGTTCGTTCATCACGTGACAGCCCCATAAGCTTTAACCAATGCAGTCTGAGCCGGAAAGAGAATTGATTAGTTCATCTCTCGAGTCTTCGGGTTTGAGAGTTCGTTCATCACGTGACAGCCCCATAAGCCCAAACCCGAAGACTTGTCAGATAAGAGGTGAGGTGAGCTAATCATAGACTGAAGACCCAGGTAAACAATGAATTAATCTTTTCTGTTTCTTATAGCAGTTTTGTATTGTTTATAGTGTGATCAACGTTTGCGTAAGTAGTAGACGTGTTAGGGAAGTAACATGTAACATTTTAATTATATTTTGCTAAAGTGAACTAAATGACTCGAAAACAGATTTGTTTATTTTGCTGAACGAGACTCAAAGGTCCGAGTCGGTAAAATGATCCGAACTTCCCATCACTAGTGCGTATATCTATATAATTTTACATATATCGCCTCGTATATCTGATGCATGTAATAAAATTGTGAGTCAGCAGAACTGAATTAATATTAAACCTTTAATGGTTGTTGTTAGTGCATCCAAAAACCTGTTATCATCATGTAGCATGTAGTGTGCTGACACTGTACCTGTATATCATGACACTACACCAACACTGTTGTGTTTTGTTCATATAAACATAAAAGGGCAACTTATCCTGTAAAATGTATTTTCCCATGGGTTTATGAAATGGGAATATGTTTTTTTCTGTTTGCTTGTGGCCATTTCTTTTTGCACCCTGGGACAGTGTTTTGAAGAGGTAAAAATGTAATGTATGCCAGTATTTCTCATAATTTAATTCTCTTACTTTTCTGTGTGGTGGGAGTATTTACAACTATTCATGTATGAAGTTGTTTATTTCCCATATTTTCACCGTGCTGTTGGCTGAAGACAGCCATTTTGTTTTCCCAAGGGGGACTCTGTAACCGTCACTTACAGCATTTATAGAAATTTGTGGCAGATTGATAACTTTGCATGTGTGTAGAGTGTGTGGCTGTGAGAGATGTGAAAGGTGAGCAGGAGAACAGATAACCGCTCTAGCGACAAGTGTTTGTGACCTAAGTTGAATGTTTATTTGTATTCTTTTTTTCTTCACTCGATCCCCGTGTATGCAATCTCTCGTCTCCCGTGTATCTTTTCCTCTGGCACCACACAATGTTCTTCTATCTGAGCAAATGAATATTTCAACTTTGCATTACACTGTAGGCTATGGATCCAAATATCACATTAAATATTAAATGAATCACATGCATGTAATAAAATTGTGAGTCAGCAGAATTGAATTAATATGAAACCTTTAATGGTTGTTGTTAGTGCATCCAAAAAGCCTGTTATCATCATGTAGCTTATGTATGTATACAATATTACAATAAA
Source organism: Sinocyclocheilus anophthalmus (assembly GCA_018155175.1). Taxonomy (NCBI): domain Eukaryota; kingdom Metazoa; phylum Chordata; class Actinopteri; order Cypriniformes; family Cyprinidae; genus Sinocyclocheilus; species Sinocyclocheilus anophthalmus. Next base: position 36,146 of record JADLZN010010174.1, on the reverse strand, counting down.
TCCTATCCAAAAAAAAACATTTTATGTGTAAATATGCAAAGGTTTCTTTTTGTCAACAGTATACTAGATGAGCTCAGAGGAAATAGTGAACACAAGAAACCCATTGGTTGAGAGAGATGTCTTTACCTGAGGTTATAAAACACACAATGTTCCAATAACACGGACACAAAACAAAACGATTTCTTTTTTAAAATATCCCGTTTTTGTTACTAAATTGTATGCTTTCTCAATCCTGCACTGTGAATATGAAGGATTACTCAATCTACCAAATAAAATTACAACAGTTTGGGTTAGTAGGTTAGTCATATAGTGTTTGTCTATAACTGTAAGTTAAATTACGGTCTGACCACATTTTAAGAGAAATCAATACAGAAGATATTTCCAAAGGGTTCACAAACTTATTCTTGCCACTGTATGTTTTATTGGGAGATTTAAACAATACGTTTGACAGTCAAACAAGTTACATCAAATTTCAACAAAAAGACTAAATTTCACACATTGTTTTTAATTATTAATTTACAACACTTACACTACATTATTATACTCATCTGATGATAGCTTAATACATCTGTGATTATTAAACATTTATTACAAGTGAAAACATTAAGTCCCATATAGACATTTTACCATTACTGATTCATCATGTAATATAACAAGATACTGTGCAGAATCTGTGTATGACTCTTAAAAATAAAGGTGCTTCAAAAGGTTCTTCAAGCGATGCCATAGAAGAACCATTTTTGGTTCCACAAAGAACCATTCAGTCAAAGGTTCTTTAAGGAACCATCTCTTTCTTGTGTTTTTGTAATCTGAAGAACTTTATTTCGCCACAAAGAACCTTTTTAGGAAACAGAAAGGTTCTTCAGATGTTAAAGGTTCTTTATGGAACCATTTAGACAAAAATGTTCTTCTAAGGCATCATGAAGCACCTTTATTTGAGACGACACAGTTTCAGCGCTGAGTGTTGATTTACCCCAAACACAGCACAGAGCGGCTGAGTGAATGTGGTCTGGAATCTGTGGATGAGGCTCATTGTGTCTGAGACGCTGTAGAAGGACAAAATCCCTGCGCTGTGATCCACATACACTCCTACTCTATGGCTGGATGTCAAAGGGAGTTCAGTCTTGGTGTTGTTGTGCCAGAATAAGCAACAGTATGGAGAGCAGAACAAACTCCAGGACTGATTAAGCCCAGCTAAAATCTCAGCTTTCTCTCCTTTCCTGCTGATGCTCTTATATGCCACTGCTATAGCCACTCCGAATCCCCTATAACTGCTCCACTCCACCTCCCAGTAACAGCGTCCAGTCACACTCTCTCTACACAACACCTGAACTACAGAATCAAATCTGTCCGGATGATCAGGATAACACTGATGTTTGTCAGCATAAGTGATCACTGTGTTTCCTTCAGACAGACGAAGCCAATTATGCACTGAGTTTGGATCCAGAGTCAACAGACGGTAATCTGATCAAGATAAATGCACATCATTCTTGACCTTCCATCATTAATATAACACATTAGCTATTATTTTATAATGATAAAGTTGAACTGTATCTCTAATTGATAAAATCATCAATGAAATGAAGTAGAATTTATTTTAGGGCTGCAACAAGTCTATGCTAAATACTGTGTGCAAATATTTTATATAAAATAGCATTACTTGTGTTAAAAGTATGAAATATGAAATCTAGATTTCATTTCAATCCACATATGTTCTATCAAAATGAATAGAATAGAATAGTTCTCTATCTGAATGACATGCACACATATACTGTTCAAAATATCTCCCGTATCTGTGCCAAAACTATATAATGCATGCTTCCTGTAGCACAAGACATGAATATAGATAAATCACGACAACAAGACACAGCACAAAGAATTCAAAATGCCGTTGCAAAATGTCAGTACTCACAAAACTTTGAATGTCTTAACGGCCAAATACTGTAAAGTGACATCACTGATGCAGTTTTTCATTGTCACAGATGCAACCAATCCATAATGAAATGTAGCATTATTTTCATTTATTTGTTGCAGCCCGTGATTTTAAATACACAAAGTAAAAAAAAAAAAAGGTTCAGTCTTGAACTGAATTATACAATTAATGTAAAACAAAACTGTCCCATGAGACTGGAATTCATATACAGTACGTGTTAATTATTCATAGTAACTTACATTGTAGGAACTGCTGTCTGGTGTGATATTCAGGAGCGAGAATGACCGGGACAGATTTCCCTATTGACACCAAAACACATCTGAATCTTACAATGAAAGAAAATGAAATCAAACTACAACTTTAAACGACCTTATATTTAATAAAAGATGCTGAATTCATTTATGAGAAAGATTTGCTGTTTACCTCTTCCAAATATCTTTTCGGTCTCTTCTTTGCAGAACTGCAGTTTGTCGCTGAGTTGAGAGACTAATTTCACCACAGCATCAAAAGTCTGATGAGAACTGACAGTGAAGCCTTCTGTAGATCCAGAAAGACACTAAAAGACCAAAGGCAAATTACAGACACAAAGACAAAAACACAAAATCTCTGAATCACAAAAAACACAAAAAAAACAAAAAAAACAAAAAAAAAAATAAGCTGTTAAAGTCCTCAGTGTTTGAGAAGATCTCTGTTACCTGGAGAAGATGAACATGATCCGGTGTTTCTGAAAGCTCAGTGATCTCCTTCTTCAGTCTCTCCAGCTGCTCTTCAGCTCGATTCATTACAGCTCTTTCCTGATCTCTGATCAGCTGCTTCAGCTCAGAGTGACATTTCTCAACGGAGCGGATGAGTTGAGTGAAGATCCTCTCACTGTCCTCCACTGCTGTCTGTGCAGAGCGCTGTTATAGGACACACATCACAATCACACAGTGGCTTCAGTGGGACTAAAAGAGCTCCAGCACTGGAGCAAAGTCTCAAACTTTTCTTCTTCCCCAAACTCACCTTATGAGAAGCCACAGCCTTTCTCAGCTCCTGAAGATCTTTCTCTTTCTTCTTGATAATCTTTCTCTGTTTCTTCTCCAGATGACTCTGCAGAAAACAAAACTCTGATGAAATCCACACTACCATTCAAAGGTTTGGAGTTGGACTTAATGTTTTTGAAAGAAGTCTTCTACTCACCAAGGCTGATATAATATCAATTAATAACTATTTCTATTTTCTATCAAAGCACTGATTACATCAGTTTCTCTGATTGAGAGAAAAATCACACAACAAATGAGGAGAGAACAACATTAACTGTCGCTCATGAGATCCAGTATGGAGCAGGACTTTACCTGTTTCTCTGTTTTCGCCGCTGCAGGTGAAACAGTGACATGATTGTTGGGTTCATCCATAAAACACTGCATACAGATATACTGCTTGTCAGTACTTGTCAGTACAGCAGCAGCTTGAAGTCTCGTCTTCTTGAGTTTCTCCATCTCATCAAACACCACACATCTACCTAAAACTGGTCTCGGACTGAAGGTCTGTCTGCACTCAGGACAGCTGTAGATCCCCTTCCGATCCTCCTGATCCCAGCAACCTGAGATGCATCTCTTACAGAAAGTGTGTCCACAGGGAATCGTCACTGGTTCCTTCAGCAGATCCAGACACACTGAACAGCTGAACTGGTCCTGAACCGCTGAAATATTGGCTTCTGCCATTTCACTGTATGAGCACAGAGACAGAGAGAGCACGCACAACTGTTGATTGTAAGCGCACTATTTAGTGTTCCTTTTATTTGGTCTTTGGGGTGGGATTACAGTGGGTCTCACATGTGACCAATCATTTTGACTTTATTGAGCGACTTGACTGGGCAGACAACATGATTAATATTCATGAGCCAGCAGCCAGACAGGCTTCAGCTGTGACAGAAAAACCGCTGATAATCTACCTACAGACAAGACGAGCAAAAGAGAGAGAAGTGCTCATTGACTGTAAGTTACTGCTGTTAAACAGATGAACATTTTGGTTATCTAGCGAGTTTTTAATTTCAGACCTCTTAAAACACTTAATGAAGAATAATGTCTCAAGCACAACCATTAAATATGATAATTATGTGATTTTAGAATTTTAATTAATATCTACATGGATGGCGCATTTCAGTTCATAAAAATGCTCGCGGGTTCAAAACCTTAGATTTCCTAAAAATGCTTTATTGATTGATGTTTCCTAAAAGTTCCGTTGTTGCTTAATATTGAATAATGATATCCAATATTTACAAGGATATTAGGCTATTTAAAACGTGACGTCTGAGCAGAAATGCAGCTCTCGTTTCGTGTGCGTACTGAAAACTTGTTTGTAGACTATATCATTATTGACTGGAATGCATTTCTTTTTAATTGAACATCAATACTAGTTTGAGCGACTATATGCACTCTTTAAAAAAGTACAGGCTACATTTAATACGACATACTTGCCATTTCTGCTCAAAATTGAACCCACTTGAAATGAAAAGCAATGCTACAGTAAACATCTCTGCAGGGAATCCACTTAAATGAATACTTCCATAAATAATCATTTAGAAATGTAGACATTTATTTGCGGATAACGTTCTACGTTCTTTAAACACAGCCAATTGTTTTATTTCAGACTCATTTTTAAAAACAAACAGACAAATAACTTTATGGCAGATCTCTCTCTCTCTCTCTCAGTTTCAAACCCTGTGCATTTCATGTTTTGAGCCCGAACAAAATCAGACACATAAATGTGCTTGGGATCGCACATAGCTAAATTTAAAGAAAGGAAAATACGGAGTAGCCCTACAAATCAATTAAACAGTTAAACATCTAGTGTTCAAAAAATATACCCCTTTCTTTGCACAAGACGCCATTTGGGGAATATATAAACTCAGTAAGGAATACAGCTGAATCGCAGGGGGAGCATCACAAAGCTGCATCCATGAAAACACCTGGAAACCACATCCATTTGAAGGCTATTTCAAACCAACAATCAAATTAATTGCATTGCAAATATCATGACATGACTCGTACCAGACGCTATGTAATCAAAAGTAATATGACTGACATTGTACACAGTCACAGCAGCATCTCAAATCAGTGCATTAGACACAAGATCACAGACAGATGAGACATGATTCGCGCTCATGCGCTCTTACTAATGAATTGAATGTAATTTACATTCTGTTGCTTTTATATATATAAAAAATACTAGGCCTACATATGATGAACAAGACACCAGTAAACATTCTTCACAAAGATGTGTTTTCCATCCATTTATTTTATTATTACTTTAGAGATATTTTTTAAATATATCATTAATCATGCATCATGTAATCCATTCATATAAAAACATGATATCAGAGATAAACATCACTGCTAGAGGCTGTTGTGTAGATTTTAAAGAGTAAACGACTATGTATTTAAGCTTTCATCATTTACAACTTATCACACACAATTAGAAATAAGACATTTGGCTCTGACTTATACATTGAAAACAATCAGACAGATGATACAGAAGCTTTTAATGTTGGGTGGTATAAAAATAATATTTCATGCATGCTGTGCTTGCAATTTAGGGTTAATAAAATAATAGAGAAATCAAAATTTAATTAATAGGGGTAAAACATAATAATTTCCTGAACTATTATGAGGAGAAGACAGAAAAATCCATAACCATGACATGATCTTCTCACGTGTTCCTGCTGATTTTACTGAAGAGAAACAAGAAACACTGAAGATGATTCAAGATGATTTGGAGAAGATTCCTAAACAAACATAATCATCATGATGCAATTCAATATGAATACAAATAGACTACATTAAGAGGAAACATTTTACACTTGCTCCAATTATGCGGTTTAGATCTAGGCTTTCTGGTGACAGATTTCTACAAAACCTCGGACAGTTCTTCCTTATCCTTGCTTAACTATATCCTGTTATAAATAGGGGCATTTTTTGCCCCATAGCTTGAATTTGGTGGTCATTGTTTATTAATTTTGGTGGCATTTTTGCCCCAAGCCTCTGTTTAATTTCAGAAATAATGTGTGCATGGTGTGATGGTGGGGGTGGGGCTCTTTTTCGAGTGTAAGCAGTGGCCCCTTCTGTTGCGAGGCCCATTTCAAATTAAAACCGGAGAAGCAAAGCAAAGGCCTGTTTGAAGTACCAACTCATGTCAGCATGCGGGCCGTGTGCTATTTGATAGACCAGTCGCTGATTTATGTGTACTTTCCAGTCCTTGAACCTATTGTGTATTAAATTCAAGCACTTTCAAGAATTTCCTCAATTTCGCTGGTTTTGCAGCGGATGGACAATAATTTCAATTAGAGAATGAAGCACGGGAGGACGTTTATCTTCTTTGAACTTCCATTTATTTTGATTGCCAGGCAGTCGATGGCATTAATTGTCAAGTAGTTTAGTCCTGGTCTGTAAAACAAATGAATAAAATAAATTACAATGTATCCGTAAATATTCACTGCACAATACAGTCAGTAAGCAGCATTAAACATCATTAAAGCAGTCATTTCAAACACACAATCACCTGATAAGCAAATCAATATACACTATACTATAATATGGACATAAGCATATGACTCTGCGTATTATAGCTGAATGCACATGCAGCCCATCATGCACGTGCTTGCGCGGCTAACATGTGTGGCGTTTGGAAAGCAACTCAGCACTTCAGAAGACTGCGGAAGCTATCAGCTCACCTGACAACACTGAAAGGACAATGCTGACTGTTGGGAAGCAGTGGTGGATCAGTATACTCACTCACCGAGGCGGTATTTAACCCCATTTCATGAATGTAAGCTTATTTCATGTATATACTGTATTCTATAATATTAAGTTTATTTGTATAGCGATTTTCACGATACAAATCATTGCAAAGCAGCTTTACAGAAAATTAAGTTTCTAAAATATATTTAGTAGTAGCTTATCAGTGGAGACTGATCAGTTAATGTACATATGGCAGAAATGTATGGAAAAATCAATTAAAGACGTAATCAAACAGACGATGAACACTATTAACAGCAATTATTATATGTTGCAATCAAACTTATAGCAAAACGTGGTAGTTCTGTATGTTGTTTCAGGGTTGGCATCATCTGAGGTCCTCTGAGGGGTTGGCATCATCTCTTCTCAGGTGTTCTGGATCCAGACTGAAGCTTGTGTAAATCCTAAAAACAGAGAAACAAATAGAGACATAATTAGCATAGCTGCTGTTCCAACCAAGCAAAATTGATTTGTTTAACCCAAACTAAAGAATAATAATGTGCATTTGATCAGATATAACTGCAGTAAAAGATTATGAGATGCATTATTTGAATGCTTGGCCAAAGAGATGTGTCTTTAATCTAGATTTAAACAGAGAGAGTGTGTCTGAACCCCGAACGTTATCAGGAAGGCTATTCCAGAGTTTGGGAGCCAAATGCCAAAAAGCTCTACCTCCTTTAGTGGACTTTGCTATCCTAGGTACTACCAAAAGTCCAGAATTTTGCGACCTTAGGGAGCGTGATGATTGTAGCGTGGTAGAAGACTAGTTAGGTACGCAGGAGCTAACCCATTAAAAAAGATCCAGTTTTTGTTACTAAATTGTATGCTTTCTCAATCCTGCACTGTGAATATGAAGGATTACTCAATCTACCAAATAAAAGTACAACAGTTTGTGTTAGTAGTTTAGTCATATAGTGTTTGTCTATAACTGTAAGTTAAATTACGGTCTGACCACATTTTAAGAGAAATCAATACAGAAGACATTTCCAAAGGGTTATTCTTGCTTCTGTATGTTTTATTGGGAGATTTAAACAATACGTTTGACAGTCAAACAAGTTACATCAAATTTCAACAAAAAGACTACATTTCACACATTTTTTTATTATTCATTACAACACACTACATTATTATACTCATCTGATGATAGCTTAATACATCTGTGATTTTTTTGTTTTTTATAATTCAACTTTTTTTTATTGTTCAACAGTCAAAACTTCGTACATCACCACAGTATTCATATATCAATATTCACCTTTCCAAACAATTACATATTCAGCCACAAGTCACCATCAATGTAATAAAACAAAAGCACATGGAACTGTAACAGTTGTTAAGGAGTCCTGCTCATCAATCACACCATTTTTATATGCCGCCAAAAATGATCCCATGTTTTTTTCATTTCTCTCTCACTCTGCAGTCTCCCCAGCATGCACTCATATGATGCAATTTCAATCATCCCATCAATCCAATCTTTCAAATCTGGGGTTTTGGGGCATTTCCAATTGCACAAGATCATCCTGGCAGCTGTGATACAACCAATCTTAATAAGGGTAAAAGCATTTTTTGCTATATTAGGTACAACTGATTTATCTCCAAGAAGACATAATTGTGGTTCCACAGGTAAATTATAGCCCAACCACTCTACATATGTGATTATTAAACATTTATTACAAGTGAAAACATTAAGTCCCATATAGACATTTTACCATTACTGATTCATCATGTAATATAACAAGATACTGTGCAGAATCTGTGTATGACTCTTAAAAATAAAGGTGCTTCAAAAGGTTCTTCAAGCGATGCCATAGAAGAAACATTTTTGGTTCCACAAAGAACCATTCAGTCAAAGGTTCTTTAAGGAACCATCTCTTTCTTGTGTTTTTGTAATCTGAAGAACCTTATTTCGCCACAAAGAACCTTTTGGGAAACAGAAAGTTTCTTCAAATGTTAAAGGTTCTTTATGGAACCATTTAGACAAAAATGTTCTTCTAAGGCATCATGAAGCACCTTTATTTGAGACGACACAGTTTCAGCGCTGAGTGTTGATTTACCCCAAACACAGCACAGAGCGGCTGAGTGAATGTGGTCTGGAATCTGTGGATGAGGCTCATTGTGTCTGAGACGCTGTAGAAGGACAAAATCCCTGCGCTGTGATCCACATACACTCCTACTCTATGGCTGGATGTCAAAGGTTCAAAAAGTTCAGTCTTGGTGTTGTTGTGCCAGAATAAGCAACAGTATGGAGAGCAGAACAAACTCCAGGACTGATTATTAAGCCCAGCTAAAATCTCACGTGCCTCTCCCTTCCTGCTGATGCTCTTATATGCCACTGCTATAGCCACTCCGAATCCCCTATAACCGCTCCACTCCACCTCCCAGTAACAGCGTCCAGTCACACTCTCTCTACACAATACATTGGTCCAACAATCAAATCTGTCCGGATGATCAGGATAACACTGATGTTTGTCAGCATAAGTGATCACTGTGTTTCCTTCAGACAGACGAAGCCAATTATGCACTGAGTTTGGATCCAGAGTCAACAGACGGTAATCTGATCAAGATAAATGCACATCATTCTTGACCTTCCATCATTACTATAACACATTCACTATTATTTTATGATGATAAAGTTGAACTGTATCTCTAATTGATAAAATCATCAATGAAATGAAGTAGAATTTATTTTAGGGCTGCAACAAGTCTATGCTAAATACTGTGTGCAATTTTTTTTTTATAAAATAGCATTACTTGTGTTAAAAGTATGAAATATGAAATCTAGATTTCATTTCAATCCACATATGTTCTATCAAAATGAATAGAATAGTTCTCTATCTGAATGACATGCACACATATACTGTTCAAAATATCTCCCGTATCTGTGCCAAAACTATATAATGCATGTTTCCCGTAACACAAGACATGAATATATAAATCACGGACAACAAGACACAGCACAAAGAATTCAAAATGCTGTTGCAAAATGTCAGTACTCACAAAACTTTGAATGTCTTAATGGCCAAATACTGTAAAGTGACATCACTGATGCAGTTTTTCATTGTCACAGATGCAACTAATCCATAATGAAATGTAGCATTATTTTCATTTATTTGTTGCAGCCCATGATTTTAAATACAGAAAGTAAAAAAAAAAGTCAGTCTTGAACTGAATTATACAATTAATGTAAAACAAAACTGTCGCATGAGACTGGAATTCATATACAGTATGTGTTAATTATTCATAGTAACTTACATTGTAGGAACTGCTGTCTGGTGTGATATTCAGGAGCGAGAATGACCGGGACAGATTTCCCTATTGACACCAAAACACATCTGAATCTCACAATGAAAGAAAATGAAAGAAAACTACAACTTTAAACGACCTTATATTTAATAAAAGATGCTGAACTCATTTATGAGAAAGATTTGCTGTTTACCTCTTCCAAATATCTTTTCGGTCTCTTCTTTGCAGAACTGCAGTTTGTCGTTGAGTTGAGAGACTAATTTCACCACAGCATCAAAAGTCTGATGAGAACTGACAGTGAAGCCTTCTGTAGATCCAGAAAGACACTGAAAGACCAAAGGCAAATTACAGACACAAAGACAAAAGCACAAACTCTCTGTAATCACAAAAGCTTGTTAAAGTCCTCAGTGTTTGAGAAGATCTCTGTTACCTGGAGAAAATGAACATGATCCGGTGTTTCTGAAAGCTCAGTGATCTCCTTCTTCAGTCTCTCCAGGTGCTCTTCAGCTCGATTCATTACAGCTCTTTCCTGATCTCTGATCAGCTGCTTCACCTCAGAGCGACGTTTCTCAATGGAGCGGATTAGCTCAGTGAAGATCTTCTCATTGTCCTCCACTGCTGTCTGTGCAGAGTGCTGTTAGGACACACATCACAATCACACATGGCTTCAGTGGGACTGAAAGAGCTCCAGCACTGGAGCAAAGTCTCAAACTTTTCTTCTTCCCCAAACTCACCTTATGAGAAGCCACAGCCTTTCTCAGCTCCTGAAGATCTTTCTCTTTCTTCTTGATAATCTTTCTCTGTTTCTTCTTCAGGTGAATCTGCAGAAAACAAAACTCTGATGAAATCCACACTACCATTCAAAGGTTTGGGGTTGGACTTAATGTTTTTGAAAGAAGTCTTCTACTCACCAAGGCTGCTTTTATTTGATCAAAATACAGTAACAGTAATATTTTGAAATATTGTTACAATTTAAAATAAAATATCAATATTACTATTTCTAGTTTCTATCATAGCACTGATTACATCAGTTTCTCTGATTGAGAGAAAAATCACACAGCAAATGAGGAGAGAACAACATTAACTGTCGCTCATGAGATCCAGTATGGAGCAGGACTTTACCTGTTTCTCTGTTTTCGCCGCTGCAGGTGAAACAGTGACATGCTTGTTGTGTTCATCCATCAAACACTGCATACAGATATATTGCTTGTCAGTACTTGTCAGTACAGCAGCAGCTTGGAGCCTCGTCTTCTTCAGTTTCTCCATCTCATCAAACACCACACATCTACCTAAAACTGGTCTCGGACTGAAGGTCTGTCTGCACTCAGGACAGCTGTAGATCCCCTTCCGATCCTCCTGATCCCAGCAACCTGAGATGCATCTCTTACAGAAAGTGTGTCCACAGGGAATCGTCACTGGTTCCTTCAGCAGATCCAGACACACTGAACAGCTGAACTGGCCCTGATCCGCTGAAATATTGGCTTCTGCCATTTCACTGTATGAGCACAGAGACAGAGAGAGCACCACAACTGTTGATTGTAAGCGCACTATTTAGTGTTCCTTTTATTTGGTCTTTGGGGTGGGATTATAGTGGGTCTCACATGTGACCAATCAGTTTGACTTTATTGAGCGACTTGACTTGACGCAGACAACATGATTAATATTCATGAGCCAGCAGCCGGACAGGCTTCAGCGTGACAGAAAAACCGCTGATAATCTCCCTGAGACAGACAAGACGAGCAAAAGAGAGTAAGTTACTGCTGTTAAACAGATGAACATTTTGGTTATCTAGCGAGATTTTTTTTTTTTTTATTTTTTGTTTTTTTTCAGACTCTTCAACACTTAATGAAGAATAATGTCTCAAGCACAACCATTAAATAGGATAATTATGTGATTTTAACATTTTCGTTCATATCTACATGGATGGCACATTTCAGTTCATAAAAATGCTTTATTGATTGATGTTTCCTAAAAGTTCAGTTGTTGCTTAATATCGAATATGATATCCAATATTCACAAGGCATTCATATTATTTAAAACGTACGTCTGAGCAGAAATGCAGCTGGTTTCGTGTGCGTACTGAAAACTTGTTTATTGATTTATTCCAACACTAGAAAAGATGTTACACTTAAACCTCCTGAGACCAATCAAAATACTAATTTAGACTAGGCAGATTTTGTTGTTACATTATGTGCATAATGTGACCTGATACACAGGCCTGGATTCGCCATTGTCAGCACCACAAACCAATTACTTTTGTAATAATGAATGTTTTTTATGTGTGAGGTTACAAATATTTGTTTCTTTCACACGCATTTCCCAAAAATTTTAACAGGAAAAAAATGCCGTACACACATATAGTGTGCCAATTTTAATCGGCATGTACGACTCATTCTCTGCGTGTGTGAGAGAGAAAATGCGCTCACGGCTCTATATAGACAGAGAGAAACTTAATCGTTCAGTCGGAGAGTTCAAATGTAGGCAAGTGAAAATGTATATGTGCTGAAATTTCTTTTACACGTTTAACAAAAACACTGGCGAGTTAAATTTTACAATTTATTGGCCAATGACTAAACATATTATTTGTCGTCTAGATTGAACATTAATTGCGCGTACTCGCAGTCGCTGTCTGTTGTGCTGAAATGTCAAATCACCTTTCATAGCTTCATTATGGCTTATAACTTTTGGCGTAATGTTAAAACACTTTACACATTTACATGACCAGAATATGTTGAACGCTTTTTCCTAAATATCAGTAACTATATCTGAATACTGAAAGAAATATAGTTAGCAGTAGCCTACACCAAACCCGATCGCAAACTAACACTCGGTGTGTGAATTATCAGCTATTCTGTCCATTCAGTTTATTAACAGAACAAATAAATCTCACATTGGACACGAAAATTGTAGGTTTTGTTTGGATATTTACATATCTTATTTATGTAAAAGAGAAATCATAAGCAATACTCACGTATCCTGGCTTGAAGAAGAATAACGGCCCAACGGAGCAGTGATGAGTACATGTCGTCCAGTGGGTGTCCAGACAGGCTAAGCACAACCTTCAGCAATGGCCCTGAACCCTGATTGAATGGCAACATTGTGACAACGCAGTAACAACCTCAACGACACAACGTAGAACCAACAACCTTTTAGCCATGTTGTTACAATGTTGCTAAAAGGTTGGCTACGTTGAGGCAACTTTCTGTGTTTGTTGGGATTCCAGTCATTTAATAGGACTCCAAGCGATCGGGGAGATTTTTCAAAGGGTTTAAGTCTGTCACACAGATTTGCTGTGCTTCACACATTTCTTTTCCCCCCTCACTTTATTTAGCCTACATCTCTCCATATAAACAAAATACAGCATACAATTGCAAAATATATACGACCTCCATGTGTCCAGTTAATAAAAGGGTCCTAAATAGTAAGTACAAAGTGAATAGGACTACTGAAGAAAGAAAAAGAGCTTAGAAATAACGTAAGATAAAAAGGGAGGAGAAAATAAACTATCAGTAGAAGTAGGCTACCTATACAACAAAACAACTACATAAATCAAAACTCAACAAACCCGTACGCATACAAAAAAATAATAAAATAAAATACTACTACTACTAGCCTACTACTACTACAACTACTACTACTAATAATAATGCTTCAGACATTTCTAACTTTTTTCGCCTAAATATGACCGCGCTTTTGTTTTGAGCGGGCCTTAATGGGCATTTTTATATAGGCCTACGGCGTATTTTACACAGGTGTAAATCATTCAAGATCATATAAGATTGTGTTTTTTTTCCTGACCCGCACAGCTGGTGAATCTCACTCAGATGAAGCTGAACTAGATGGATTTAGACCACAGACCCTCAGACTCCCTTCCCTCCGTGTGTCAGGAGCGGCGCTCTGCGGTGAGGGCGGCGGGGGGCTGCGTGTCTGCAGATGGAGCAGGTGAAGTGGTGGGCTTGTGGGTAAAAACGAGCAGGAGCTCTAGGGGGAGACGGAGGGCCAGGTGGGCTTCTTTGTTCGCTTTGATCTCTTCGTTTTTCAGCATTGTCTTCTGTACATCTTTCTAGGAACTCGAAACAATGCGCGGTGTGCGCTTTCTTGAAAGTGGCTTTGGTAGGAAAGTGGCTTTAAGTGAAAACGAATGTAAAGCTGAGGTGAAGGAACATCTTCACATCGTTCCTTTCTCTCTCTGCAAAGTAATGAACAGTTACATACATTCTATAAAGTAGCCTACACGTTTTAAACGCTGTTTTAAAAGGTCTTATCTGCACACAACTTTACATAAAAAGGATCTAAAAATAATCATTATTATAACAGGTGCAATAAAAACATTTTGTTTTATGTATTTAAAACCGCCTGTTCACACAAAGGAATGAGATCACTCACTTGGTGATGAACGATAAAAACATTGACAGCCAATCAGAATCCGCCATCCGGACAAAACTGCACTCTGAATATCCCGTTTGGGTTGTTATTAACCCAAGCTGGGTAAATTAGGACGAACCGAGAAAAAAAAAAAAAAAAAATCTTGGTTAAATTTACCCAGCAAATTGTTGTTAATTTTACTCCGCATAATGGGTTGATTTAACCCAGCTAATGGGTTTATTCATTTTTTACTATATTACTAGTAATACTTATACACACTTGCTTATTTTTTTACTTCATACATTAACTAATGTTTACAGATTAACTTAAATCCTCTAAACCTTTCTAAAATACTCCACACAACCACTGGTTTGCATGATAACTTCCTTTATTTTCCTTCATTTATCATTTACAGCATTGTTTATATCGTTTTTAATAGGCTATACATATTGCCTGATATTAAACTCGTTTAACAAACATTAAAGAAAAATTCAATATTAAACGAAGTAATTCTTGAAACTTCCGAGCGGAGTCGTGTTCGGCGGGGAACCTGTACTAGCGACCGCTGCCCCCGAAGCATGCTTTGACTCCATAACCTGCCAATAAACAAACAATAAACAGCTCTGAGGACATGTTTTAACATCCAAAGTATTATATTCTGTATGTTTATGAATAAAATCGTTTATTTTATGCAAAGCATCAGGCTTTTCCATCAAGCGAAAAGACCGCAGACACTCCTTAAAGGTGATTCACACCGCGGGCCTGTATGTTGCTCTGCATACAATTGAACGATATACAGCACAGTAACGATTTTATAGATAAAATAAAATGTAGGCTACACAAACCTGTATTTTACCGAAGAATGCATCAATACGATGGCGCTTAGAACTGCTCTCTCGTGAAGAGAAGACACAAAATCCTCGCGATAAATTACTCAACCGCTGGGTTACATCTGACCCTGGATCTGAGTAACACAAAAACTAGGCCTACCCAAACACTGGGTTGTTATGTCTGACCCAGGAGCTGCAAAACAACCCAAACACTGGGTTGTTACATTTGACCCAGGAGCTGGGTAACACAAAAACTACCCAAACACTGAAAAAATAACCCCCCAAAAAATAATTTAAAAAAGGCTCAACCCAGCATTTGGGTTAAAAAAATAACCCAGTCTTTTTAGAGTGTGCCCCGGCGCGTTATGCTAAACAAAATGTCCTCGACCGTTTGTGTGGACGCTAAAACTTAGTTTACCATATATTGACAGGAAAAATCTCACAGAAGACTACATAAATGAGATTATAATGTAGCTATAATTATTTATTAAAATAAAACCTGAACATTGTTTCTGCAGTTCGTTTAATGATTCCTCAAACCAGGAGTTGTCAAGCTTTTTGGGGCCAGGGACCCCTTACAGCGGAGCAAAATTTCCAAGGACCCGCTCATAATTATAATCGTGATTAATATGCCCGGTCTCATGAAAATGGGTATAAATATTACGCCAAATAAAAACGAAAACTCGTGGTATTGATACGCAAAAATTGACTTTGGCGTGCATATGATACGAAATGTGTTGGCGTGCATATAATACGCAGTTTTCGCGTGCATATGATACGAAATTTGTTGGCGTGTATATGAAATGCAGTTTTCGCGTACATATGATACGCATCTACCCCACAACCCCAAACCTACCCATCACATAGCATATACACGCCAAAGTCCATTTTAGCGTATCAATACTACGAGTTTTCGTTTTTATTTGGCGTAGACCTACTTTTTATACACACTTTCATGAGATCGGGTTGGCAGTTTGTACTCTCAGATGCCATTAGAACTTCCTGTTTAATTTTCCTGGATTCCTTGTTAATTGTTCCCCCCCCCCTGTTTTGATTTTTCTGGACACTGTTTCAACATTTCTATTAAATTGTAGTAATCAAAAAGCGCATCTAATTAATCGAAATAATAAAACGTATAAAATGTAACAACAATTATTTATGTATTTATTTGGTTGTACAATAATAGGGCCCTATGAAATGCTATTTATTTATTTATAGTTTCCAAATCATACAGACCTAAAATAATTTCGCGGACCCCACTTTGAGAACCCCTGCCTTAAACTACTAAACTGGACGCTCGCGTGAAGGTCTGGAGCATACAGATGATCTCCCAGAAGAACATTGTATTGATCAGAGGTTAGTTTTTCATCTTAATGGAGTTTCAGCAACTTTTTGTTTCTCAAAATGACCCAGATGGGCCAGTAATTACAGTAAGAGTTTAGAGCCATGAAAAACAGCAGATCAGATCATTTGATGAGAAGTGTTTGCATTCATATTCACTGCAAAAAGTGATTTTCTAGATATTTTAGTAAAATATCTAAATGTTCTTAAATTAAAATACATTTACTTGGCATACGTTAAGAAGTCTTGTTTTCTGGGAATCTTAACTTAAAGACGAAAATTATGTCATGTATTCACTCTCATGTTGTTGCAAACGTTTATGAGTTGTTGATTTTTTCTGTTGAACACAACTTTTTTTTTTTTGAAGAAGAAGAAGAAAGCAGGTGACCAAACGGTTAATGGAAGCCATTGACTTGGATAGTATGCCAAAAAAAAAATGCTTTGGAAGTCAGTGGCTACTTGCAACTTTTTGGTCACCACATTGCTCAAAATATCTTCTTTTTAGTTCAGCAGATGAAAGAAACTCATACCAGTTTGAAACAACCTGAAGGTGAGTAAATGATGACAGAATATAACATTTTTCGTCAACTTTTCCTCTAAAGATAAGAACAAATATCTGCCAGTGGAGTCATAAAAAGGAAGTTAACAAGGGATAACGAGTTGGTTTCCTATTGCTCTCATTTTAAGGATAAAAATCACTTAATTTTGATGAATAATATGTCATTTTGTATCTCAAGTAAATGTATCTGAAGAAGAACATCATGCACTTCTTGCATTGTTAAGATCACTGACTTTGGATTACACGTGTCTCCTCTAGACTTTCAGATTTGTATTTTGTCCAATCTCAGCATTCAAAAAATCTCAAACATTTCTCTTCCAATGATCCAGAAGTTCCAGAAAAAAAGTTCCATGAACGATATATAAATGTTTTTGTGCTAATGTTTTAGAATGTTATAAAAGATCAGATAACTCAGACACTGAAAGTTCTATTAACATGACCAGAAGAGCATTTGTTGATAGAACCTTGCAGAACATCCAGAACGTTTCCTGTTAGCTGGTAGTGACTCGTTTATTTCTCCTGAGGAACTGTAGGAGAAATATTCGATACTTTGAAACGTGCTTCAAATACATTTCCTGCATTGGGAGATTTAATCAGATACTTTAGTTGAACGCAGAATGAAAGTGACATTGATCGGCACGTTCTGCTCTTTTCTTATGGATGGCAGTGATGATGCATGAGCAGATTTACCAGCCGTCCTGATTTGATGTTTGAAGCGAGTCTGGTGAGGACACATCAGAAAACTCTCGTACTTCCTGTAGCAGCTTCAGAACCGAATCACAACTCTCACAATCAGACGCATCTGCATCCAGACGCCCGAGGGTGAGTCTGACACCAACAGACATACAGCTAGCTATAAATATAAATACTCACATAAAAAAAGAGCAGCTATATCATGGTTCTGCATCTAAATTGTTTTCCATCACTTTTTAATGTTTTAGCTCTTAGTAGTGCATCAATTAAAACACACACACACACACATTCTTAATATATGCTGAATGGTTTAAGTTTAGTATAGTTTTAGCATAAATCATGTCTTTTATTTTTTGCACCTGTTCCGAGAAACTTGGTCAAAATGTAGTGCATTTTAGTTTTTCATGTCGAGAGCTTAATGAAAGACAACAAACAAAGTCTACGTGGCAAACTGGTTTGAACAGTGGCTCTATGATGGTCTGGATGATTTACGAGACGCTTGGAGACGCAGCTGTTGATGCTGCTTCATGTCTCTAAACCTCAGATTCTGTCGTTCTAACTGAATTCACTCTTCAACAGCTGCATCGCCGTCGACCGCACACAAAACATGCAAATCTGTATTGCTAGATTATTCTTGTTTGAGCAAAACAATCTTCATATCAGAGTCAAAAATCGACATCAGGATCATTTCTATATTAGTCTATATTTATATATTCTTACAATAATTTAATATTTCATTTTACTGCTTAATTTTTCTTCTGATGTGGAGAATTAATCAAAATAATATACAGATACAAATTATTATATAATGAATAAATGTATATTATGACAATTTATTTCACATATTATATATTATTTGTATCTTTTCTTATTGTATAAAAGTTACAAATATTTGCCATCCTCATTTAATGTGGAAAATTACGAAAAGTAACAATACTGATTATAATAACTACATATTGAATGAATGCATATAATGTTTAATATTATGACCATTTCTATTATGATAATTTTCCCTATTATATCTTGTTTAATATTATGATCATTTGTATATATTCATATTATATATTAATAACAGTACTGATACTAAACATTACATTTTGAATAAATGCATATTTAATATTATATGACAATTTCTATGTAGTATTATGTTCTATATTTGTATATATTTTTTCCTACTACACAATTTCCCTTCATTTATTGGTTCATTTATCTTCTGATGTGGTGAATTAATCAAAATGCAATACTGATACCAATTATTATATAATGAATAAATGTATACTATATTTAATATTATATTATGATCGTGTCAACATATCAGGTATGAATAATTTTATGCATTTTTCCTATTACACTTTTTGTAGTACTTATCTTCATTTGTTCATTTATCTTCTAATATGGAGAATCAAAATAAGATATTAGTTATTATGGGTAAATATAGCACTGAACTCATTTACAGTTATTATTATGAATCAACTTTCAAAACATTTAGGATTTGTTGTCCTTTCCGTTCAGACTGTAACCTGCCCCCGTCTGTGGCTTCATTGCCGCTGATGAAATGCCTCGATCGTTTCTAGTGAAAAGTAAGAGGGCGGGGCATCACTCCACACGCCCCGCCCACTCTCAGCATCAGCATCATGACGGATGGCCATCCAGCAGTCGCTCAGCGGCTCTCGAGCTGCTGCCCTGCACATCCACCCAAAACAGCACTGATGGAGCTGGAGCCGGAGCCTGGCCTTCATCCACTGCAGGTACACGAAGAACAGCTCAGCACAGTGTAACACCAGCAGTGACTGCATAGTGCGGCAGATTGAGCATGATATGAAATAAATGCACTGAGGGAGATTCTCATGACATTGTGAAGACACTCATATAGAAAATAGGGTCTGAATTACAAAATACTCGCAGCTCATGAGAACTGAACTTCAAAGCTCCCGCAAACGACTCCCATGAATTGATATAATCAACTTGAGTGACTCATTATGATATTTTTCCAAGAACTAAATACCTCACCACAACTATTCCGATATTTAATAGCCCAGCTAACAGTTATGAAAACATTATTTCATCCAGTTTTTAAATACTTATTTTTCTCTTATTTCACACGTACATATAATTAAATAAAGGGAGATGCTGAAAGTCGAGAGATAACGAAGATAGGACGTACTTGGTTATTTATAGGAGTTTTCTATTGCACTGATTGGATAAATGGTGTAATCACTAATAATGAACTAACCGTGTTAATTATCTGTGCGTGCTCCTCCAGAAATTTGTTTATAAAACATCCCACTTTGAGTGGCATCCTGAAACAACTTAGTGAGATGTAATGTTAGACGGACGTCCACTAAAAGTTTTGGTTGTTCTCCACAGTTTCAGAACATTAATTAAAGACTATCGAACTCTGAACAATGTTTTAGTTTATGTTACTATAAACATTTTGTTGCATACCATTCAGAAGTCAAAACTTCCACGTTGCTGGAATATTCAATGAATGTTTAAAATAGTGTTTTAATGCTGTTCAGTTGTTAAGAATACTTTCCCATAAGTGATCCGAGAGCTTTAAATTGCCGTTCAAACAGAGCAATAAACCGGTAAGATAGTTTCAAAAGTTTAATACCGTTCTACAGTTACAACAGAACGGCACACAAGATCACTATGAGAACGCTTTTCCCAGCACGTAAAGCGGCAACAAAACAGCAGCGTTTAAAGGGGTTATATGACGCGATTTCAATTGTTCCTTTCTCTTTGGAGTGTTACAAGCTCTTTGTGCATGAAGAAGTTTTGTAAAGTTGCAAAGACTAAAGTCTCAAATCCAAAGAGATATTCTTTATAAAAGTTAAGAGTTAACCACGCCTACCTGAAGGGAAGTCGTGGCCTAATGGTTAGAGAGTCGGACATACTTGGCCACATGTCACATCATCATCATCATTACCTAAAACGGCTCGTTCTAACACGCCCCCACATACCTACATCACTATGTGGGAATATTTTCATAACGCCGCTCAAATGTTCAAGCAAAGAAAGAAGGCATAACTTTATTCTCGCTGTAGTATTGTTTCCGCCGCTGCCATGTCGTGAAGACGCTGTGTTTTTTGTTGTGAAAGTGAAACTACTTTGTTTTGGTCTTCCAAAAGAGGACGATATCTGCGTCGTCATGCCTGGAGCTGATCCGTGCTGGTCGCTGAGGAAATACTTCAACTTCACGCTGTGGATCGCCGGATCGGCTTTCACCGTGGACGAAGCGGAGTACAGCCCGGGGTCGTCACATGTGGTTGCCTGCTCCTTCGTCGAATCCACCGGCCACTGGATTTGCCACTGATAATTCAAACGCGAGTTTTGGGCAGTGTATAGTAGCACTTGTTGTTTGTAATTTCTCCGATCATAAATGCAGACATGTTTTTATGTTTACGTGGCGCGATGCAACACGTGTAAAAAGACAGTATAAGTCATTATAATCAGTAATTATGTCCCCACTGTATGCAACAAATGCTACCACTCACACCAAACACCCACACGATGGGCAAAACGGGTGGGGCCGCATTTGAAGCCATTCCCGGTGTCGGCAAAGGACTTAAACAATAACAAACAGTCGCTGATTCAGAAGTGCCAGATTGTCATAGCAAAGTCAGAATTACCTCCTCTTCTAGGTTCACGAAACGGTCGTCCATAAAATGCATTGCTGTTCTGTTGTAAGTGATCTTAAAGATTCCTAAATGCATCTACTTTCGGAAGGCCAAATAAAATGATTTTGCTTTCGCCTAGAAACACACAGAGTCTCCCTGACATGGCTGCATCTACACTAACTGCGGTTACTGAAACCACGCCTTCTTTCTATGCGTGCACATTTGGGCAGCATTATGCTAATATTTCCACATAGTGAGGTAGATATGTGGGGGCGTGTTAGAACGAGCGTTTTAGGGGGGCGTGGCAGAGTTTAACTTTTGATACAGATATCTCGTTGGTTTGAGACGTAGTCTTTGCCACTTCAGGGATCTTATCTATGCACAATCAGCTTGTAACACTCCAAAGAGAAAGGAAAACTTGAAATCGCATCATATGACCCCTTTAAAGATTCTTTTTAGTTTAATTAATGTCGACAGCCATCGTTTGTGCATGCTGAGCTGAAAAGACACAATGTTGTCTTGTGTGTGATAGCAGGGAAGCAGTCTGGAGTTTGTCCCTCGTCTGACCTGTGGTCCTCTGCTGCTCTGGAGAGACAGCACGATCTGGAGCGTCTGATTCAGGCTTTACTCAGCCACCATCAGCTGACCTACGTCCAGATGCCGCTCTGTGAGAGGGTGAGGAACTGCCGGATGTGTCCTTTATTGCAGGGGGTTTCAAACTTTTTGGAGCCAGGGACCCCTTACAGGGGAGAGGGTCTTCCAAGGACCCCCTTGTTATAACAGTGTTTAAGGCTAAAGGTAATGTGGGTGGAACATAATATATGATTGTTTTATTGGACACTGTAAAAAATAATTTTGAGATTTTGCCATTTCAACTTGTGTTTTTGGAGACAAAACTAATTTTTAATTAATTTTAAGAGCAAGAAAGTTTAAGTTTATTGGCCCTCAGCTAAGCTGAAATTTGAATGAACTAGAAACGCATGTTGAAACAACTGCATCACAACAAAAAAGAAAAGAAAATTAAGATAACAAAAAAAAAATGAAGGCAGCGGGGTAACAAACTTTTTTTTAAGTTGACTCAACAAACTGTCTTTGTATTTAATGTGAATTTAATAAAAAAAAAATTAAGTTACTAATTATAATGCCTTCATTGGGAGAAAAAAAGGCAGAATTGTGAGCTAAAAGTTGCAATTACCTATTTTTTATTCAGTCGGCTTTCTTATTTTTTATTCTGTGAAAAACAGAACTGTGAGATGTAAACTCAAAATTGAGGAAAAAGTTATTCATTTTTCTATTTATTTGATTTGATTTATTTATTTGTTAATTCCGTGGCTTCCATATTAATCCAAAGCGGCTCGCAAATGAGAAATATAGAAGAATACCTGATTTAATCAGATATTTTATAAAGTAAAAATTAATAGAGTAAAATATGAAGATATAGAAACTGATTTGATAATGATTTAACAATTCAGATTGGACATGCTTTAGTCCCTAGGTGCGTTGTCATAGGGGGGGTGCGGCTGCGGGTGGAGGCATTATGGGGTCGGACACAGTCACAGGATTTACAGCAGGAAAGTAGGATCTGCGTGGGTTTTTGTGTGGGTTTCATGCTGAAACAATTCATGCTTCATACATGATGATGACGTGCACATTTTAAACCCCAAACTTGATTCACATAAGATCACATGTGGTTGATCAGTAACA
Source organism: Sinocyclocheilus anophthalmus (assembly GCA_018155175.1). NCBI lineage: Eukaryota > Metazoa > Chordata > Actinopteri > Cypriniformes > Cyprinidae > Sinocyclocheilus > Sinocyclocheilus anophthalmus. Next base: position 13,086 of record JADLZN010010174.1, on the reverse strand, counting down.
GATCAGAAAACACAATGCTATTTCCATTGATTATATGGTGTGATATTAATATTGCTATGCCTTCTGTAGCTCCTGTCCTCCGCTGTGGGTTTGGCATCGCACTTGTGCAAGTCACATGACAACAGGGCTGCTCTCCCATTGGCCGGCTCCACAGGCCATACCCAGCAGCATTATTGGTACAGACCTAGGGGAATGAGAGTAAGTACTGAGCTCTTGCTGTATACATAATATCATGCATATTATTAGCATATTACAGTCAACTAAAACCATAATTTTTTTAACTTGAAATATATAAAAAAAACTCTTGGCAGTCTGATCAAATAATGAGTAAAGAGATGTAGTAGGTCATCCAGATATCATGCATACAGAAAGTTTACATGCTGCGTGAAGAGTCTACATACTACATATGCAGCATAACTAGTATAGTAATAATATTCTATTCTAAACACAGCCCGTATGAATGTGTGTCTCAGGAGCGGAGTTTTGGTTGTAAGGTTTGTGGGAAGGTGTTTAAGAGGTCGTCGACTCTCTCCACACACCAGCTCATTCACTCGGACACGCGGCCGTTCCCGTGCCCCTACTGCGGAAAGAGATTCCACCAGAAATCTGACATGAAGAAACATACATTTATACACACTGGTAAAATGCTTTTTCCATTGACTTAAAACTCCATTAATAGCCTAATTAAAACGAATTATAAGGCGATTCCGGAATGCAACATGCTAAAGTCAGAATCTCTGGACCCTTATATTTCTGGACCACCCCCCCCCCCCCCCCCCCCCCCCGCCCATTATTTCCCTGGTTTCTCAGAATGGAAGTCACAGTTTGGTAAACGGAAACTACACCTAATATCATTTTGGTGTTCCAGTTTTGCTCCAGTTGCCAAAACAAAAAACAAAACACACCCACACACACACACACTCACACACACACACAATAGTGTTTCTATGACTTTACACAAGTGGGAAAAAAAATATTGAGACATTATGTTGGTCAGAAGAGAGAAAGATGTTAAATTTGACATTACTCACACAGCAGCGTTAAAGTAGTTTTCTGTAATGTAATGCTAATAACAGAAAGTGCATTAAGAACTGTGGAAAAGCGTCATAGTATCCTGTGGGTAGAGACCATTAGAGTTTGTGTAAACCAGTAAACCAAATGGTCTGTTATTCAGGTAGCTGCTATAAAAGACGTCAATTTAACTAATTATAACTATATTTGTATGATAGAACATAGCGCTTAATTCAGTTTATGCCTCATTTTAAACACCAGTGTCATTCGCTTCCAGTTATTTTACCTGTACAAAAACAGTCCATTATGCTGCTTGTGCCCCAAATACAGAACATGTTTTTTCCTTTCACTGTCACTACTTGGCCATTATTTTTTTCATATGTCAAAAATAATACAAGCTAGATTAACAGACGTTTCAATGGTTAGCGGAGTCAAAGTAACTATTTTATATATGCCTACATTATTTATATTATTTTTTATTAATTTAAACAATTATTATCAAACAATTATATTAATTTAGTAACATAAATATATCTTAGTGTAGGCTATATCTTTCGAGTTTTATAATTCATTATCTTCTTGTCGATCCATCAGTTCACATTTACAACTGCGTGTTTAAAAGAAGGGTCGTTTTTGGCTTTGGTCTAAACAAAGAGCAGAA